>SJYX01010004.1:84427-155196 GCA_006410675.1 Oreotragus oreotragus | reverse complement strand
CGGCGCGCGGGCTCGGGGGGGAGGGTGTGGGGGGTGTGGGTGTGGGTGTGGGTGTGTGTGTGTGGGTGGGTGTGGGTGGGTGTGTGTGTGTGGGGGTGCAATTCTACTCAAATTAGCAATATACCAGCCTGTTCTTGGCGGCACACGGGCTGGGTGTGTGTGTGTGCAATTCTACTCAAATTAGCAATGATCTCCATTCCTCAATAACGTACAGTTTTACTGTCCTTAACTGACAGTCATCAGAGTAGCCACAACTCCCAAGTTGAAGAGTAACAACGTGATATTAACACAGTCAACAGCTCATACATTCCTACCCCCACCATCTTCAGGATAATCTAAACAATCTCAACAGAAAGGTAAAACCTTAACATTCAAATTTCTGGGATTTCTAAAACCTGCCCTCTTCTAAGGAAACATGAATAAGGACCAGATTTTGGTCACAGTTACTTACTGAGCTTACTGAGAATGCTATGACAACTGTATCTACTGTGATTAGTGTGAATGCAGTATAGTCCACATGTGACAGGATTTGTGTATTCAGACAAAGGGAACCAGTCTTTTGAACAAAGGATTATGAACCTATTTTCATGCTTTTATTCTTACCCAACAAAAGTCAATAAACTCTGATTTCAGGAATTCACTTGCAAATTCAATTGTAAATCTAGAAACTAAATTTTAGGGTTTAAAAAAAAAAGTAATCTATACAAATGACCCAACGGTGGGTCTTAAAAATGGCTACAAATGCATTTGGAGAACTTGGGTTCCATGAGCCTAAGGCGAATTAAAACAAAAGTTGTTTTGTGTTCTATTAATAGCAGATGATTAAACACATATCTTATTTCAAACTGGAATTCATTTATACGTACTTAAACTTACTAAACTGGCCACTAACCCTAAATCTATGTTTCTGGAAACATTCTCTCGTAATAAGTGCAAGTTAAGAGAATGACCATCAACGCATTGCTTAAGGTTGGGCCAACTTTATTCAAACCTCGGACGTTCTTAGACTCCCATTAACCTCCCCCAAATAATCGATATCTGAAAGCCAAATTGAACGTAAAGCTGCATGAGGCAGGGTCTCGGGCAGAGCGAGTCTCCAACCTTCCCGGTGAAGTCCTGGGGCCGGAGGCGCCCCCGCAGGCGCCAGGCCCGAGCCCCAGTCACCTGGCGCTGGCTAATTACCTGGGAGTTTCCCCCTTACATTCTCGGAGGAAACTCAAGCTCGGCTCTCCGAGAACTCAGGCGCCGCAGCCGCGCCGGCGAGGCCACCGACCCCGAGGGGAAGATGGGGGGAGGACGCGCCCCAGGGGCGACACAGGACCCTCCCGCCCGAAGACGTTCGGTTGTGAAATGTGTAACTGGCCGGGCGTCTCCAGCGCCGGGAGGGAGAGGGGGGACCGGGTAAAGAAAGGAGGGGGAGGGGAGGACATTCCCGCGTCAAGTCCCCTCCTCACCTCGAAGGTGAAGGACCCCGACCGTGCCCCGGGCGAGGGCTGCCGGCCGCCGGCGGGGCCCCGCGCTTCCCGGCCTCGAACCCCGAACCCCGGCTCCCCAGGGCTCCGGACCTCTCCCCGCACCCCCAGCCTCGAGCCCTGGCGCCCCAGTCTTCCGCCCTCAAACCCCGACGCCCCACGGTCCCAGCCTCTTCGCCCCCGGAACCCCGGGCCCCCCACTCCCCAGTCCCCGCATCTCCCGCCCTCGAACCCCGGCGCCCCCAGGGTCCCGGGCCCGCTTACCCGGTAGGTGCTCTCGGTGAGCCGGTTCACCTCCTCCGGCCCCCGCGACATGGCTGCAGCCGCCGGGCGGGCGGGCCTCGTGGCCGCCCGACCCTGGGCGAGCGCCGGGGCGCGGCTGAGGGGCCCTCAAGCGTCGGCTGCCTCCACAGCCGTCGGCCGGGAAGTGCAAGTCGCACGACCCGGCGGCCAAAACGTCAAAACTTGAAGCGCTACCGCCGCGGCCGCCGGCGAGGAACTGAGGAGACTCGGCCGCGCGGGCAGGGCGGGCCCCGCGGCCCCACCTGAGGCGGGCGGGGTGGGCGGAGCGGCCGCGAGGCGGGGCGGCCGGCCGGGCGGGGCGGCCCCACCTGAGGCGGCCCGGGCGGTGGGGCGGAGGCGGGCCGAGCCGTGGTGGGCGGGGCAGTGAGGCCCGTGTGGGCGGGGCAGTGAGGCCCGTGTGGGCGGGGCAGTGAGGCCCGTGTGGGCGGGGCGGAGGCGCGCCGGGCCAAGTGGGCGGGGCGTCTCCACCTGAGGCGCTGGAAAGCTGGGACCCAGACCGCGCGAGGGGTCCAGGGCGGGCTCGCGACGCTCTTCTGCTTTCAGCCCGCACCGGAGGCGGTCACACCTCTGTGGTCCTAGAGCTCTCTAGTGCCCCTCGCAGTGCTGGCGACAGGGGCCCTGACGCCCACGTTCTCCGCGGGTGCTGTGTCCCCCAGTTGTACTCATTTCCCTGCTTGACCCCTTCCTGCCCTCCCGTATCCCCGACCTTAGAGAGCTGAGGGACCTCAGGACAAAGGCTCTCATAGGTGGGGGAAAGGGGCAGCCTTTTTGGAAGTTCCGGATAATATGAAAAAAATCAATAAATGCCANTTTCCCTGCTTGACCCCTTCCTGCCCTCCCGTATCCCCGACCTTAGAGAGCTGAGGGACCTCAGGACAAAGGCTCTCATAGGTGGGGGAAAGGGGCAGCCTCTTGCAACCCTTTTTGGAAGTTCCGGATAATATGAAAAAAATCAATAAATGCCACGGCCTGGTTACAGAAATGGCAGTACGTTTTCAAACTTAGATTTAAGAAGGACTTTTAATTCAGTGCAATATAACCGTGCTAGTCACAAGATCGTTACAAGATTTAGAAGCCCATAGTGAACGCAGGTATAGTGGAGGTAATGCTCTTCCTTAGGGTGGCTCCTGAAGTTCCCTGTTCTATTTCCACCTCAACCCCAGCCTGAGGACCCGGAACAGGCTTCTCCCAGCCTGAAACACTGCTTGGTATCTGAGATACTCACCCAGCCAGAGCAGGAGATCTTATCCTGTATTTAAAAAACTTCTATCTGGGTGCAATTTCATCTTTCATGGGCTGTTATGAAGCTTCTATTGGGCTTCCCTGGTGACTCAGATGGTAAAGCGTCTGCCTGCAATGCGGGAGACCTGGGTTTGATCCCTGAGTCGGGAAGATCCCCTGGAGAAGGAAATGGCAACCCACTCCAGTACTCTTGCCTGGAGAATCCCATGGAGGGAGGAGCTTGGTAGGCTATAGTCCATAGGGTTGCAAAGAGAATCCCATGGAGGGAGGAGCTTGGTAGGCTATAGTCCATGGGGTTGCAAAGAGTGGGACACGACTGAGCGACTTCACTTTCACTTTCATGAAGCTTCTAAACTGCTCCCGTTATAAAATTCACTGGGAAACATACACAAAGAAAGCCCTGTGTTGGCCTAGATGGGAATATAAAATCATGAGATGCAGCTAGGTTTAGGACAGAATCAACCACTTGGATTCCGGGACAAGGTTATCGTGTTTTGCAAGCTATAAAGCGTACTGTGATTGAGAACCAAAAGGGAATAGATCTTGGGTGTTGGAGCCCTTAGGTTTCAGGCAGTGGAAGCAGCTACCTCTCCTTAACAGATTTCTAGCATCTGACTCATAAGATTTGCCTGGTGGGTCTTATTTGCCATATTGAGTGAACTGATGACTTTACCATTATCAGCTTTTCGTACTGGGCTCTTCAAGGATGTCTGTCAGCTTTCATCTAAACCTGAAAATCGCTTTGCAGGTCGGTCACCTTTTGTGTTAGAACCTCCCTCCAGGCCTTCTGATGAATGGGATCATTTACCCTCTGCTGCAAGGCAGTCAACCGAGGAGCCAGAAAGAGAGCAGAGGCTTAACCTTTAACACCCCACAGCTCAGCCAGGAAGTGATAGCAATTAACAAACTGCTTTAAAACCAGCACATCTCAGATGGCCCAGTTTATTTGTTGAGATTGGAATCTGATCGAAGGGCCAGGTTCACAGTGTAGGCAGACCTTCTAACAGATATCTATATTAGGGAAATCTCCCTTATGGAAATAATTTCCTGGTTGCTCCTTTAGAAGTCTTAGAGAATGGTCAGCTCTTGGTCTGTATCAATATTAGGACTGGTGCCGCTGAGTCCTCAAGAACAAATGAGTATTGATTATCTGCTCTGTGCCAGGCGCCCTGCTGAGGGCCATAGTGAAGTACAAAGTGTACTGGCCTTGACTCAAGACCTTAAAACAAGTGCACGAAGTAGAATTTAAGGAGGACTGCAACTAAAGATGTAGTACAGTCAAGTGTGCTGTGAGTCTAAAAAGACGAGAACGCCCTCAAAAATCCACATGTGTTAGGCTCTTCAGGTGTGTGTGTTGGTTTCATGCAAACTTGAAAACCCGCAGTCTTAGCTGTTCTGAGGTTTAATGATGCTCAGTGTGAAGTGAAGTGAATCAATGGAAAGGGATGACACAGGAGAAGGTGAGAAGCCGGTTGTAACTGCTGAGAAAGCACCGTAGCTGCTCTCCAACTGCCCAGAACCTAGGCCTGAAGAGCAGGCCTGGCCTCGCTGGAAATCAGCTCCACACCTCCCCAGGGGCAGACAACCAAGGTTTCCTCTCTTAGCTCCTGCTGCTGCTGCTGCTAAGTCGCTTCAATCATGTCCGACTCTGTGCGACCCCATGGACTGCAGCCTACCAGGCTCCTCCGTCTATGGGATTTTCCAGGCAAGAGTACTGGAGTGGGATGCCATTGCTTTTTCCGCTCTTAGCTCCTATTTGAGTTTGTGAAAGTGAAGTCGCTCAGTCGTGTCCGACTCTTCGCAACCCCACTGACTGCAGCCTACCAGGCTCCTCCATCCATGGGATTTTCCAGGCAAGAGTGCTGGAGTGGGGTGCCATTGCCTTCTCCGAACCTTAACCTAATATGCCTTATTCTAAGTCCTCAAAATATCAGTGCAGTCATGGTTCTGTCCTTCTGCACCCCCACTCTGCATATGTGAAAGTAAGTGTGTGAGTGTGCATGCACACACATGCACATCTGTGCACAAGTGTGTTCATGGGAGTGAGTACCCATTTAAATTTTAAGAGAATTCTACAAAGGAGCATTTTCAAGCTTTTATACGGCCTTAGGAGTCCGAGAGTAATAAAACAATCTCAGGGCTGTGAACTTCCTGATGTTCAAGCTGGTTTTAGAAAAGGCAGAGGAACCAGAGATCAAATTGCCAACATCCGCTGGATCATGGAAAAAGCAAGAGAGTTCCAGAAAAACATCTATTTCTGCTTTACTGACTAGGCCAAAGCCTTTGACTGTGTGGGTCACAATAAACTGTGGAAAATTCTGAAAGAGATGGGAATACCAGACCACCTGACCTGCCTCTTGAGAAATCTGTATGCAGGTCAGGAAGCAACAGTTAGAACTGGGCACGGAACAACAGACTGGTTCCAAATAGGAAAAGGAGTACATCAAGGCTGTATAGTGTCACCTTGCTTATTTAACTTATATGCAGAGTACATCATGAGAAATGCTGGGCTGGAAGAAGCACAAGCTGGAATCAAGATTGCCAGGAGAAATATCAATAACCTCAGATATGTAGATGACACCACCCTTATGGCAGAAGATCCTGTTTACATTAGTGAAAGTTGCAAGATGCAATTGCTAGTGACAGTATCAATGAGATTCTGAAAGCCACACTCCAAACAGGCTCTTTTGTTGGGGTGTCTGCCTTCTTGTGAACTTCCTGTGGCTGAGCTTACAGCCTGCCCACGGGCTGTCTGGCTTGGTGAGCGCTCTGGGGCGTCCACAAGGATGTACTGTGTTTTGTGACCAAAGCGGTCCCTGCCAATAACAGCAGTTTGGGGCAAATTCCTGTTTAAAGACCAAGAGAATTTGCTGTATGATGCAGGGAGCTCAACCCAACATTCTGTGACAACCTAGAGGGGGGATGGGATGGGGTGGGGGGTGGGAGGGAGTTTCAATAGGGAGGGGCATATGTATACCTATGGCTGACTCATGCTGATGTGTGACAGAAACCAACACAGCATTGTAAAGCATTAAAATTAAAAATAAAAAATGCAAGAAAGAACACACACACACACACACACACATGNGCTATCTTATTGCTGTCTCTTATACACATCTGGTGGGGGGTGGGAGGGAGTTTCAATAGGGAGGGGCATATGTATACCTATGGCTGACTCATGCTGATGTGTGACAGAAACCAACACAGCATTGTAAAGCATTAAAATTAAAAATAAAAAATGCAAGAAAGAACACACACACACACACACACACATGTGATAAAGACCAAGAGAAGGAATGGGGCTTTAAGTGTTCTTGTTTTGAAAAAGCAAATGTGACTTGAAACTTCCCTTACCTTTCCAATGCAAACAGCGCTGACTCCTCCCCTATTCCAAATCTATTCTGCTGTAGAGTTTTTTCCTTAGTTTTTTTTTTTTTTCCCCTTAGTTCCCCAACCAGAGACTGAACCCTGTCGTTTGCAATGAAAGGACAGAGTCCAAACCATTGGATTGCTAGGGAATTCCCCTGCTGTAGAGTTTTTCACTTGCTATTTTCTCTGTCTAGAATGTTCTCCCCACTACAGTGCTTCCTGGAAATGTGAAGCTCAGCCCAGAGGGACCTTCCTTGACCTGAAGTAGTATTCCAAGCCATCTCTAACGTAGCATTCTATTTTAATTCTAATAGTCGCTTCAGTCGTGTCCGACTCTGTGCAAGCCTATGGTAGCCCACCAGGCTCCTCTGTCCCTGGGATTCTCCAGGCAAGAATACTGGAATAGGTTGCCATGCCCTGTTCCGGGGGATCTTCCCCACGCAGGGGTCGAACCTGTGCCTCCTGCATCTCCTGCACTGCAGGTGGATTCTTTACCACTGAGCCACAGGGGCTTCCGAGGTGGTGCTGGTGGTAAAGAACCTGCCCGCCAATGCAGGAGAAGCGGGTTCCATCCCTGGGTCAGGAAGACCCCTTGGAGAAGGAAATGGCAACCCACTCCAGTCTTCTTTCCTACAGAATCTGCTCTGTCCAGAGGAGCCTGGCGGGCTGCATTTCACAGACTCACAAAGTCAGACACAACGGAAGCGACCTAGTACAAGCCACTCGGGAGGCCCTGTTGCTCGCTACAGTAGGCTAAAATGAGGATTTCCCAGGCTGTCCAAGCCCTCATCCTCGGAGGAATGGGTCAGTGCTACTTTATGTGACAAATGGGACTCTGCAAACGTGATCAAGGTAAGGATTTGGAGAGGAGGGGATTATTGGGGATTTCTGGATGGACCAGTTAGCATCACAAAATTCCTTACAGGAGGGGCACAAGAGGAGCTGGAGGAGGAGGAAATGTGATGTCAGAGGCTGGAGTGATGTACTTTAAAGAGGGACGAAGAGGCTACAAGCTGAGAAACACAGGAGGCCACTAGAAGTTGGAAAAGGCAAGTATGTGGTTCTCCCTTTAGAGGAACTAGAGCCAGAAGGCAACAGCCCTGCTGACATCTTGATTTCAGCCAAGACTTTTTCAGACATCTGCCCAGAACTACAGGAGAATAACTGTGTACAGTTTTAGGCCACTGAATTTGTAGTAATTTGTTACAATAGCTAATAGTCATGTATGGATGTGAGAGTTGGACCAAAAAGAAGGCTGAGCACCGAAGAACTGATGTTTCCGAACTGTGGTGCTGGAGAACACTCTTGAGAGTCCCCTGGACTGCAAACCAGTCAATCCTAAAGGAAATCAACCCTGAATATATATTGGAAGGACTGATATCGAAGTTGAAGGTCCAATATTTTGGCCACCTGATGTGAAGAGTTGACTCATTGGAAAAGACCCCGATGCTGGAAAAGATTGAGGGCAGGAGGAGAAGGTTGTAACCTAGGATGAGATGGTTGGATGGCATTATCTACTCAAAGGACATGAATCTGAGCAAGCTCCGGGAGTTGGTGAAAGACAGGGAAGCCTGGCGTGCTGCAGTCCACGCGGTCACAGAGTCGGACACGACTGAGCAACTGAACAACAAAGGGGAACGAAGACACTAGCTAATCTTTCTCTTGTTCATCTTTTTGCTGATTGGCTCTTCCCACCCACAACCCATCTGAAGAAATTAAGACACCCTTCAGTGTCCCAAGGGCAGGTTGATTTCTGATTTGTTCATTGCAGGCTGCCCAGTCCCTGGCACATAGTTTTGCTCAAGAAATGTTAGGAGGATGAATTTATGAAAAGCCAAGATGCTCTTCATTTCGTGAGAAATCAGCTGCATCAGGGGTTGGTGTTCTTCGGTTTAAAAAAAAAAAAATAGACTACTGCAAAACAAACCATGGGCCTGAAGTCTAGAAGGGAATATACAGATTCTAGATTCAGCAGCTATCAATAGGTAACAAAGCACTGGCACGAACAGAATGTATTTTGTCTTCTTACTGAGTGGTCACCATTCTTTATATATCCTGGGTACAAGTCCCTTGTCAGCTATATGGATTTACAATTATATTCCACTATTCTGTGGGTTCTCTTTTAGCTTCCTTATTCTGTGGGTTCTCTTTTAGCTTCCTGGATATTGTCCTTTGAAACACGAAAAAAAAAAAATTTAAGACTTACTTATTTTTTCCTTTTGTTGCTTTTGATTATGGTATCATATCTAAGGAACCATTGCCTAACCACGGTCACAAAAATTTACCCCGATATTTTCTTCTAAGAGTTTTATAGTTTCAGGCCTGTGAATTCATTGTGAGTTAACGTCTGAGGTGTAGTGAAAGGGTCCAACCTCATCCTTTAGCCTGTGGACGTCCAGTTGTTCTAGCACCATTTGCTGAAAAGATGACTCTTTCCCCCATTGGATTGTCTTGGCACTCATGTGAAAAAATCACATGGACGCCAAGGTAAGGGTTTATGTCTTGACTTGCAGTTCTGTGCAATCGCTCTATCCGACCACTATACTGCCACGCTATCTTATTGTAGCTTTGTAGTAAGTTTTGAAATCAGGAAGTGTGAGTCCTCTCACTTTGTCTATGCTTCACCTTTTAAAATCTTTTTCAAGGTGGTTTTGGCTACTCTGGGTGTCTTTTTCTTTTAAAGGCTTATCTCTTTACCTTTTGGCTGCGCTGGGTCTTCGTGGCTGCAAGCGGACTTTCGCTGGCTGCGGCGAGCTTGTGAGTCCTCTCACTTTGTCTATGCTTCACCTTTTAAAATCTTTTTCAAGGTGGTTTTGGCTACTCTGGGTGTCTTTTTCTTTTAAAGGCTTATCTCTTTACCTTTTGGCTGCGCTGGGTCTTCGTGGCTGCAAGCGGACTTTCGCTGGCTGCGGCGAGCGGGGGCTACCTTCATCCCAGTGCGCGGGCTTCTTATCGTGGTGGCTTCTCTTGTTGGGGCGCATGAGCTCTGGGTGCACGGCATTCAGCAGCTGCGGCTCTCGGGATCGAGAGCGCTGGCTCAGTGGTCGTGGCATTGCCGCTCAGTTGCACCATGGCCTGTGGGATCTTCCTGGACCAGGGGTTGAACCTGTGGCGCCTGCGTTGACAGGTGGATTCTTAACTAACAGACCACTAGGGAAGCCCTATCTGGGTGTCTTGTACTTCCATATCAGTTTTAGGATTTGCTTAACAGTTTATGCAGGAAAAAGAGTTGAGGATTTTAATAAGGATTTTTATTGATTCTATCAATCAGTTTGGGAAGCATTACTATCTTAACCACATCACATTTTCTGATCCATGAACACGGAGTGTCCTACCATTTATTTAGGTTTTTCTGCTTTTCTTTAAACAATGCTTGGCAACTTTCCGAGTATAAGTCTACTTCCTTTGCCCAGTTTACTCCTTAAGTATGTTCTTTTGGATGCCATTGTGAATGGAACTGCTTTTTCATTTTCAGACTGTTCATTGTAAGTATACAGAAATGTAACTGGTTCTTGTTATTTGATGTTATAACTCAACTTGTTCCTTAGTTCCAGTAGTTATCGGATTGAGGAAATTCCCTTTCATTCCTGGTCTGTTGAAAGTTGTTCTCATGAAAGGGCATTCGATTTTGTCAAATGACTTTTCTGTGTCCAGTGAGATGATCGTGTGCTTTTTGACCTTTTATTCTGTGAAATAATCAACAATGGCTGATTTTTATGTGTTGAATCCACCTTGCATTCCTGGGAAATTCTCCGCTCAGTCATGCTCTATGACCCTTTTTTCTGTTGCTGGATTCAGTTTGCTAGTATTTTGTTGATGCCCCCATCATGGGGGATGTTGGTGTATTGTTTTCTTCTGATGTCTTAGACTGATTTTGATAATACCAGCATATAGAGAGTTGGGAAGTGTTCCCTCATCTTCTATTTTTTGGAAGAGTTTATAAAGAATTGGTCTTTACTTTTCTTTGAATGTTTAGTAGAATTTACCAGTGAAACCACTGAGGTCTGAACTCTGCTTTGTGGGAATTTAAAAAATTACTAATCCAATCTCTTGCCATAGATCTTTCAGTGGTTTTTTTGCAGAGTGTTATTTCCTTAGGTTTCTGTTCCTTCATCTCTTAATCATTTACAGTGTTGCTTTGTAGCCTCTAGCGGACAGTTCTGTGTGGTTTTGTTTGTTTGATCTCTTGCCTGGTTTGGTTGTTTTCTGTTTCATTCAGCCACGGTTGTATCTGCTGATTGTCTATCACTGAGGCTCCATCAATTCCTTATCTATTTTGGTAATTTTTTTATTAAGGGGTCATCTTCAATAATGATCCATTGTTGTCATTAAGAAGCCCATGTGGCACGAGTTGTCAAGGAAAACTGTGTATATGTTCCTACTAGGCACTCTAAGCAGCTCACCCCTGAAGAAGGTAAAATTCAGGCTCTGCACCTGCCCAATGTCATAGGCCTGGGCTGTTGATTTCTCTTAGGATATTTCTTTCTCCTTAAGACCCCACTGAAGGCACTTCCGTGGTGGTCCAGGAGCCAAGTCTCCGTGCTGCCAATGCCAAGGGTCCAAGTTAGATCCCTGGCCTGGGAACTAGACCCCATGTGCCGCAACTAAAAGACCTGCGTGTCACAGTGAAGACTAGATTCCATGAGCTGCAGCTATTAATAAGAGCCGCTGCGGCCAAGGACACACATAACAGAGTACAGAGGAAAGAATATTCATTCTATATTCATCAACACCATCAATTAAAAAGACCCCAACTAAGTAAAACCCCTCTGTCCCCCTTACCGGGGCCAATAAGTATTTTTGAATGCTCCTCTTACTGACATGTGGTCTTTGGAGGGTCCCACTGTACGAATGGGTCTCAGCATCTGCTCTCCTTCTTGCACAATCTTTATAAGATAAATGGGCTTCCCCGGAGGCTCAGTGGTGAGGAGGCCACCTGCAATGCAGGAGATGCGAGTTCAGCCCCTGAGTGGGGAAGATCCCCTGCCGGAGGAAATGGCAATCCACTCCAGTATTCTAGCATAGAGAATCCCATGGACAAAGGAACCTTTGGGGGTCGCAAAAAGTTGGACACAACTGAAGCAGCTTAGCATGGAAGTGTATAGATAAAATACCTCACATCTGAAACACCTGGGTGCATTTCCAGCTCCCGCACGTCCATGCACACCCCTAAGGGCGGCCATACCCTCTGTCCCCGGGCGTGGTTTCCCCCTCTTTGCGTTTTTGGTGTCTCTTTTCTTGCAAACTCAGCTATGTATTATATATCCTTGTCACATTTTATCTATCCTTTAAGGAATTTGGGACTGGAGACATTCTGGGTCATCCAGTCAGCTGGAAACCTAAAAGCACCTTTGTGGTTTCCTTGTGAGATTGCTACTGGAGAGATAAGGGCTGGGGGAGGAGGAAGGAGTCTGTACCAGTCTGTCTGTCCATGTGCGGGACCCGGCAAGGCAGTTTTCACTTCTCAGCCTCTGAAATAGGGCACTTGGTCTTCAAGTTACTTTTAGTTCTAAAATTGTCTTTTTTTTTTTTTTTTTAAACTTCTGTCCAGATGTCTAGATGTCTCTAGGTGCGGCTGGCCTGTGTAAAGAGAGACTCTGCCAGAGGCCAAGATAACCTGAGCATTCTTTACTCGAGAGAGCCCAGGGCAGAAAGGGACGCGGTGGTCTGTTGTCCTGAAGACACCACTGTGAGTTGGCATCACGGGCAAATGGCGAGTCTGTGGAAGTGGATCTGCCTGGCCTGTCTTTTTCTGCTTGTCTTGATTTTTTTTCCCAAGGGAAAGTATCAGCAGAGAAAGTTCCAGACTGTCTTTTCCTAAGCAGATTTGTTTTCTGTGTTTAGCAAATTCCAAACATCGACCACAGCTGCAAACTTTCTCTTTGGACTTAATAAAGCGGTGCCCGGTATACCTGATATTTCCCCTTGCTAAACAAGTGCAATAAATTCTAGAACAACTTTACCTTCACAGAGGGCTTTTTCTGAGAGAGAAAACTTGGAGAAAGATGCTCTGAGATGCTTTTACAGCAGTCTACGAAGCCAGATAAGCAATTCTCATTTCCTTTCCTGTCCTTGGCAACCCACTCCAGCCTGGCGGGCTACAGTCTACGGGGTCGCGAAAGAGTCGGAAGCCGCAAGAACGCCTGGATTGTCAAGCAGTTCCTCAATGTGATCAGCAGGGGGCGCTGAGGGGTGTGCTATAATGGACTATTCTTTTCCACGAGGATGATGTCTTTCAACGTTTTAATTCTCTTTCAGGGAGACCAGAGGCTGGTCTCTGATGAACTTTTCTTTTTCTGCATGCTCACTTGCCACACACCCGTGTTTGTATCCGTGCGCCTGCGGGGTGCCACCTCACCATGCAGGCCCCTTCCGCGCTGGGCCCTGACATTTTCAGTAATTTGTTTCCAGAACAACTCAGACCTTCTGTAACATTTCCCTCTGTCTACATGGAGCGTCTGCTCTGACTCTGAATTTCCATGGGTCTCTGAGAGCAATAAACAATGAGAGAATGCAACCTTTTACTAAAAGGGGAAGTATTAGCCCCGGGGATCTTGAAATTCAGCACAAAGTGAAAATTTCCATTAGGCAAATGCATACAACGATAAATAATTTAGCAAAGGCCTTGAGTAGTAATTTATGTGTTTCGTTAAAAATGTCCCCAACCTATCGACATTGACCAGGAAGTACAAGAAAGCTTGAAGATCAATGGAAACCCTGCTGAGCCCTAAAGGCAGACTGTGCCACGTAAGCCGGTTTGTGATGTCCCCTGAGTACCCCACGACTATAAAACTTTTAGGATGTGTTGGCTATGATGTCAGGCAGTACCTGGGGCCCAAATTCATGGTGGAAAGAGCTTTGCTATTTTAATACTTTCCATAGGATGCACTTACCCATTAAAAGCTTGCATTCTAGGCTTTCTCTGTTGTATTAATATTTAGAGGTATTTGAAGTCCCTGGTGGGCTTCCCAGGTGGTGCTAGTGGTAAAGAACTCACCTGTCAATGCAGGAGATGTAAGAGACCTGAGTTCCATCCCTGGGGTGGGAAGATCCCTTGGAGCAGAAGATGGCAACCCGCCCCTGTATCCTTGCCTGGAAAATTCCACAGACAGAGGAGCCTGGCGGGCTACATTCCACGGGGCTGCAGAGAGTCCGACACGACTGAGCCCACACACACACACACACAAAGTCCCCGCTGGTCCAGTGGCTAAAACTCCCCACTCCCAAGGGAGGGGGCTTGAGTTTCATCCCTGGTCAGGGAACTAGATCGTACACGTGGCAGCTGACAGTCAGCGCAGCCAAATAGATGAATAAACAAAGTCCACCGTCACTATAACCTTGGGAAGGCAACGAGCAGGCGCGCAACGGCGAGTTTTCTACCATGCAGGCTGGAGTTGGGACACAGTTCTGGCCGAAGAAATGAAGTAAACAAAGATCTACTGGGGGTGAGGGAAGAAACAAAGCAGTTGGGGGTTTAGGAAGGCACTTGCTTGGCGCCCAAATAACTTCCCAGAAAGCAGGTGTGACATCAGCGCTGCCATCCTGCAAGTTCAACGTGGCAAACAAGAGTGACATCAACAAATGATGGAGAGAGGGTGAATGGGACCCCGGCAGCAAGCACTGGATTTTCTACTCTTCGCAGCTGAAAGCATTCCTAAGTGACGTATATATTGTCATTAAAATTTGGGAGGATTTGGGATTGTGTTGAAGTCATTGTATCTTCAGATGAAAAATCCAAATGGTGAGAAAGGGCTTCTGGAAACTTTAAGTATATTTACATTTCTTCATCTGGAGAACGAGCAGATTTCAGAGATCCAATGAAAAAGACCTATGAACTGTCAAATAAGAACGTGATTATTGAGACCGAAGAGGAGAATGTTATTAAAATTAGGACTCTCTTGGAAAATCCCCTATTGTGAGTTTATATCCTTAGGCCACTTTCCCAGAGCATTTTTATTTTACTTAAATCAAAACACAAATTTATACTCACTTTTTTCCCCAAGAAATATATTTCTGAATCATTTTTCAAAGTTGGCAAATATAAACCTCGTCGAGATAAATCACCTGCTTTGCTTCGGAGTCAGTCATCATTCCCACAAAAACAAAAACAATGACCCTGTCCCCAGGGGCCCTGAGTAGAAAGTGTTCCTGCATTATTATTAACTAAAATAACAGATCCATCTCTAGGCCTGTAACTGAGTTCATCATTCTTGGAAGATTTCACCCATAGTGGCTGCTGCTGCTGCTGAGTCGCTGCAGTCGTGTCCGACTCTGTGTGACCCCGTGGACTGCAGCCCACCAGGCTCCTCCCTGGGATTCTCCAGGCAAGAACACTGGGGTGGGTTGCCGTTTCCATCTCCAATGTATGAAAGTGATAAGTCAAAGTGAAGTCTCTCAGTCGTGTCCGACTCCTAGTGACCCCGTGGACTGCAGCCCACCAGGCTCCTCCGTCCATGGGATTTTCCAGGCAAGAGTACTGGGGTGGGGTGCCATTGCCTTCTCCGACCTATAGTAGCAGCTTTCTTCAAAAAATGAAAGGAGATGAGATTTCGGAACGAAATATCAGAGCTCCTGAGGTCATTCAGACCTTTGATATTAAGCAGACCAAATATTTGGGCGTATTTCCTTCTGACTGAGATAGATGTTGAGCTCTTAGGTCAACTCTTGGGTGTAGCCTCAGTGGAATTCTTCCTCCATACAGCTGGGGAAAAATAACGGCATGCAGGCTGCGGTCTCCCCTAGGCTCCTGGGCCCTGTCCCCATGGTGGCTTGGTGACAGGAGTCTCCCACTGCCCTTGAAAGGGGACAGAGTGTGCCTGACATGGCAGGAAGGGCGTTGGACACAGGCCTGGTGAATTTCGTTTCTGTTTAGTGATGATAGCCCCTGGGTGATCTGGAGCAAGTCACATTCTGTCCCTGGGCCTCCAGGTCCTGATCGATTGGACAGTCCTGCAGGCGACCCCCAGGGCAGTAAGGGCCCTCTTTCACGGCATTTCTCCAGGGAGGCAGCTATCTGGCCAGGCTCCCCCTCGAAATACGCAGGAGTCAGAAGGAGCTGTGTGGGGCTGGCCGTGGCCCTGTCGGGGGACTGCGGGGCGCCCCCAGGCTGCGGGACGGTCAAGGGTTCACGTGCTGGGGCTGCAGCCGCCTCTCCCCGCCCCTCCCCTGCCAGGCTGCCTTTGATCTCCAGCGTGCTTTGTCTCCACTGTCAACAGAGAGACCTGCTGGCCTGTTCTTTCCCTTCGCCTTCAGGCCCCGAGCCTGGTTGGTCGAATCACATGGAATTTCCATACCCCTCACAGATTGTGCAACTACCCTACAGACACATTTTAAGTTTAATTATTGTTATCATTACTTTCAGCAGAGTGAACGCTTGTAGATTTATTAGGTTTTTCGATGGCCCACCCATCTGAGTCAGTGACGTTTAGCAATTGTGATGGGAGAGAAAGGGACGAGCCACAGAGCGGCCGGATGACCAGGCTGAAAGCAGTCATTCTTGGGCCTCTGTTTGGAGAAGCCTTCTTTGGAAGAAGCTGGGAGCCTGCTGGAATTTGAACCCACATGTAAGAGATCTCGGTTCCCGGATGGATTTGTTCCAGCCTGGTTTGCCCGCCTCTCTGTGGAATACCTCTCTGCCTTTTGAAGTTATTTCTCCAGGCCGGATTTGGCTGCCTCCGCTATCAGCGAGTGAGCAAACCCTCCTGTCACCTGCTGGCTGTGTCTTCGGGCAGGCCACTTCCCCACTGTGAGCCTTCTTTTCTCTCTCTCACTTGAGACAGGGGAATGAGACGCTGTGAGTTTTATACACAGGGCATGGCTGGGTGGGTGTTCTGAGATGCCCCTTCGCTGACCTTCCCTATGTCAGCAGCCGTGTCTCACCTGTTGGATTTCACTCCGGTTGGGTGCCTGTTTGGGTGGGTCCCAGCAAGACTCGTCTTGACCAGCAGCTCACCCTTGAGTCACCACCAGGAAGCCTGGGATGGATGTGACGTCATCAGTAAACACAGCCAGTCATGGATAATGGGGGTGGCTCTGTTTGCCTTGGAGGTAAATGCCACCACCCCAGCTGGGTGTCCGTGGACGAGGTGAAGGACGCCAAGCCCTGGGTGTCAGCTTGGTGCGATGACATGTCTGTGGAGGGGCCCCAGCATCGCAGGGTGGGAGACATCCTCAGGGGGCGTCCTGTCACTTTGCTCAGGAATCAAGAGGCAGGAGGTTGCATCCTTGGCTGTGTGGGGAAAGGACACCCAGGAGCAGCCAGGCCTGTTTCATCTGATTCACTAGAGCTGAGCTCTAGTCTCCTCCGGCATCACTATTTTTCTTTGAAGTCCAACCAGAAAATCCCCTAATCCCTCATTCCTGTCCAATGGATCTCAGCTCAAAGATGGTGGCCCCTTGAGGGCAGGGTGGGTTCCCAGCCCAGTGCCCGCCTCCATCACGACAGATAACGTGCTGAGCTGGTCTTCTCCCCCGTGTTAGGGGAGTCACAGTTGGGACTGGAGTTTGCCATTTTCCTCAGGGCCATGGAATTCTTGGTGATGACCTGCTTCTGGACCCCAGGCTCTGGTCCCGCCCGGCCCCTGGCTGATGTGGCCAGTGCCCCTGGGTCAGCTCCGGGGCTCTCCTCGGGGCCAGATTGGTGAGGCATAGAACTCGTCACATGCCCTGTGAGCCCTCCTGGAGCCCGAGGCGGATGGAAAGATCAGGAGAACAGATCCTGTCTTTATTTGAGGATTTCCTAATTTGTTCATCATAGATTTTTTTTTTGCAATAATTTTGATTTTCTAAAATGCTGCATTAAGATATCTCAATCACTGAGTCACTTGGTGCTCTCTTCAGGTTGATAATAAGTCAGCTGCCTCCTTTGTTCATCATAGATTTTTTTTTTGCAATAATTTTGATTTTCTAAAATGCTACATTAAGATATCTCAATCACTGAGTCACTTGGTGCTCTCTTCAAGTTGATAATAAGTCAGCTGCCTCCTTTGCCTCACTCATCCAGTCCTGTTCTTCCTGCATGATCTCCCATTGCTGCCCATGAATCAGAGAGATAGAGGAGATGATTGCCCCAGGCTGCCCAGTCCTGGAGTTTCAGCCTGCCCTGCAGGGAAAGTCAAAAGGCCTGTCTTCCTCTACGATTTGCATAGATGAACCTTCTTCTGTATTTTTGCTGGAAAATCCCATGGACAGAGGAGACAGGTGGCTGCAGTCCATGGGGTCGCAAAGGGTCAGACACTACTGAGCACGACATCTCATCATCAAACCTTCCTGAGCGCCAGCTGGCTCCTGGGGCCCAGGAGGGCCAGGTGTGTGCCAGCGGCCCTTACTGCCCACTCTGTCCACTAGATGGCGAACTGACCGCACGGGTGAGCCTGGTGCCCCCTCCTCCCCTCCTCCCAGGGCCCAGCTTTCGTGAATTGCTGGCCAGTGTGGAGACCACCCGTTCAGCTGGTCCACTGCCGGCCCAAAGCACAGAGGAGACAGGCTCAGAGAGGTGAGGTGACCCAGCTGCTGCCTTTAACATACTAACACTGGCCCTGGGCTCTGGCTTTGCACCTGACGTACCCCAAACCCCTTCTTTCTGGACCACCTGTTCGTGGTCTGGTTAAAGGCACCTTTGCCAACCTGGTGAAAGCCATAGGGCCCTTCCTTGGAAAAAAAATTTTGAAAAGAATTTCATGGGCTTCCAGAACAGGGCCAGGCATAGATTAAGACCCCTTTTCCTGCATGTTTGCAGCATATGCATGTGGTGTGGGATTTATAGTTATACACTCTGTTTCAATAGCATCTAACCATGTAATCCATCCATTCCTTGGAGAAATATTCGTTAAGCACCTCCTACGTGAAAACCACTGTTCCAGGTGCTAGAGATACTTGTCTCTGTGACGCTGACGTTCTGGGGCGGGAGGCAGGGTGGTGTGGGACAAATGATAAAAAGAGGCAAAGTCGTAGTGGTTATTAGTGCCGTAAAGAAATCGCCCCAACCTTTTTGGCACCAGGGAGGGGTTTTGTGGAAGGCAGTTTTTCCACGGACAGAGGGGAAGGTTTGGGGATGATTCAAGGGCCTTACACTTACTGTGCACTTTATTTCTGTTCCTGTTACATCAGCTCCATCTCAGCTCATCAGGCCTTAGGGTCTGAAGGCCGGGGACCCCTGCTCTAAACGGTCCTCGTTCTCCCTCTTCTGGGCACAGGGTAAGATTCTGCTCCCTGGTCTGTGGTTGAGTGAGACCATGCGGCTGGTTTGCCAATGAATTACTTCCGGGCCAGAGCACTAGTTGCTGACATGAGACCCGCCCCCACCCCGCCCCCCCGCAGAGCTTNCCCCTGCTCTAAACGGTCCTCGTTCTCCCTCTTCTGGGCACAGGGTAAGATTCTGCTCCCTGGTCTGTGGTTGAGTGAGACCATGCGGCCGGTTTGCCAATGAATTACTTCCGGGCCAGAGCACTAGTTGCTGACGTGAGACCCGCCCCCATCCCGCCCCCCCGCAGAGCTTTCCCTCCCCTCTGATGTGGAAATTGGACACATTTCAGATGGAGGCTGTGTAGTCAGCCTAGGTCCCTGAGACTCTAGAGCAGGACAGACAAGATTTGTTTAAGTCACTGAACTTTTGAGGGTCTTTGTTACTGTAACATAACCCAGTCTATTCTGATTGATGCAATAATAAGTATGTAAATCACATGATGAAATTATAAAGATTGCCAGGAGGAGATCAGAATCACAGGGAAAAGAGACAGCTGAGCATGATGAGTTGTATTGGAAGGGGGAGGCAAGTGAACTTTTTTTTTTAATCAATTGAGGGGGGCCTGTACTGGACAGCATGTGGGATCTTAGTTCCCTAACAAGAGATTGAACCTGAACCCTTGACATAGAAACGCGGATTCTTAACCATTAGGCCACCAGGGAAGTCCCCTGCACCCCCTTTTAAGCAGAACTTAAAATAGGGCAATCAGGTTAGGAGGCTTCATTGAGAAAGAGATCTTTGAAAAGGAAGTGAACCTTGCAGGTATCTGGGAAGAAAAAAATGTGTCCCAGGCTGTTCCTGGGACAGCCAGGGGCAACAGCCAGGTAAAGGCTGGAGCGGTTTGGTGGTTCGAGAAACAGCAAAGGGTGATATGATTGGAGAAAAGTATGGGGTGGGGTCCGAGAAGTAGCAGGGCCTTCTCAGGGGGAGCCTTATGGCCACGAAGGACCTTGCCATGTTCTTTGAGTGAAAGAGGGAGCCTTCATAGGGGCTTGAGCCCACACCCAACATGATAGAACAGACGATTTCAAAGAATCCAGCCTGGCATCTGTGCTGAGACTATGGGAAGTAGTCCTGGGGGGCAGGATGGACACGGGGGGCCTAGCAAGGGGCTATGCATATTTCAGGTGACAGCTCTTGGTGGCTCATGTGGGGTGGCAAGAGCAGAGGTGGCGAGAAGTGGTCAGATGGGCAGATCCTGGATATGTTTTGAAGACGGAACTGTGAGATTTCCTGAGGGACAACATGAGGGGTTGGAGGGAGGGCTTTTGGCCTCAGCAAATAGGAGGATGGGATGGCTACTGGCTGAGGGAGGGGAGGTACCAATGGGATACTTCCAGGGGAAGATCAGGAGCTGGGTCTGTGCTGAGTTTCAGATTCAGATGTCTATTAGAAAAGTCAGAAAGCAGGAAGGGAGAGAAACAGAAAGGATGAAGTGGGGATGGGGGAGCAGGAGCGGGAGGGAGAGAAGATAACCAGTAAGGAAATGTTACTGGACCCCTATCTCAAACTCACTTGGATTTTTTCCTCACTGATCATATGCATGCGTGCTAAGTCACTTCAGTCGTGTCTGACTCTTTGCAACCCTATGGACTGTAGCCTGCCAGGCTCCTCTGCCCGTGGGACTCTCTGGGCAAGAATGCTGGAGTGGGTTGCCGTGCCCTCCTCCAGGGCATCTTCCTGATCCAGGGATCAAACCCGCATCTCATGTCTCCCGTATTGACAGGCAGGTTCTTTACCACTAGCACCATCTTGGCTGGTTATAAAGGGAACCTCTGACGTGAAGCTTTATAGCCAGGGCCGATTCTAAGGGCTTTAGATGAGAATTAGGGAAAACGACATGATGAGTTTACCATTACCTTTGATGGTGTCGGGCTTCCCAGGTGGCCCCCTGTAATGTGGGAGACCCAGGTTTGATCCCTGGGTCGGGAAGATCCCGTGGAGAAGGGAATGGCAACCCACTCCAGTATTCTTGCCCGGAGAATCCCAAGGACAGAGGAGCCTGGCAGGCTACAGTCCATAGGGTTGCACAGTCAGACACGACTGAGTGACTGACACTTTCACTCTGACGGTGTCAGGGAGGTTATTCTGTTCTCTTTGTTCTAGGACATGATCCATTATGTCATGCAATGCTCCTCCATTCTGATAAATTTCATCTTTTGCTAAGACCTGGGAGAAGCTCTGCTTTCCTTGAGGAACTGACGTGCGTCTTCTTTCCCCAAAACGAAGATCATGAGAAGATTGTCTCTTTTCTCTCCAGCTGCCAGGGATCTCAAAGCCAAATGTGAAACTCGACTTTATTACCCACCTAGGCCTGTGAAGTTTGCATATTTCTTTTTTACTTTTCCTCCCCTTGGCCTCTTTTAATTCCCAGGGTTAGTTTTTACAATTTTAACTTTATTGTGTGTTCTTGCTAGAGTTGCCTCAAATCTGTATGGAATGAGGTGGAGTGTAAAATAAAGAAAGGAGTGCAATTGAATAGCATTGTTTTTTAATAACAATGTAACTAATTTATAAATGAAAAAGATACTGAAAATTTGTCTCTAATTTCCTACATGTAGTCTTGTATTCCAGCCAACTTTCACTATAAAATTGAAACTGTATTCCTCAAGGAAAAAGAATCCTAGTCCTGAAGAGTTATAAAAACCACACTTTCAATTGCAGAAAATATATAAATTCACATATCTTAAAGAAAGCAAGCGATTGTAAGATACTGAGAACAGTATGTAAAATAAATCACAGAATACAAATGCAAAGTACCTGGAGTTGTTCTGATATTTTGTATGTGGTCAGCCTCATCCAACTCTTTTGCAAGCCCAAGGACTGTAGCCGGCCAGGCTCCTCTGTCCATGGAATTTTCCAGGCTACAATACTGGAGAGGGTTGCCATTTCCTTCTCCAGGGGAACCTCCTGACCCACGGATCAGAATCTGCGTCTCTTTCATTGGCTGGTGGATTCTTCACCACTGAACGACCTGGGAGCCCTTTTAGGATGAGGATTTAAACATTGCAGGAAAAAGAATGCGTCTTCTAAAGAGGATGTGCTGTTTCTTGAGGCTTCACAGCTTACACTTTCTCTGGAATTACCGAAGCAGGTTTCACAGAGCTCAGTTAGCCTTCACTTTGCCACATACCTACAACGCCTGTCTTATTAGCCTATCAATACTGGTTCTTCAAATCAATCCCTTTAAAAAACGTATTTAGAGAGGAAATGATCTAAGTAATATGTAGTGGGTATGAATTCATGGGTTTGCTGTCTTCTTAATGCGGATTAAAATCAATTCATAGGTATTAAATGAAAACATGGTTCGGTGTGTTCCCCTAAAAGCACCTCTTTCACCCCATGCCATGCATATAGTGTGTGAGGCGTGTAGTCCTGGAGAGTGATTCCTGGGTATAATCTTTGAGAGAGATCTTAAGAAAGCTGGCTGTGGACTTCCCTGGTGGTACTGTGGATAAGAATCTGTCTGCTAATGCAGGAGACACGGGTTCCATCCCTGGTCCGGGGAGATCCCACCTGCCCCGGGGCCACTGAGCCCACGCGGCACAACTACGGAGCCCTGTGCCTAGAACCTGCGCTCCGCAGCGAGAGAAGCCCCCGCCAGGAGAAGCCCACGCACCACGACGAAGAGTAACCCTGCTCTCTGCAACCAGACAGAGCTTCGTGCAGCCCCACGTAAATAAATTAATAAGCGACCTTAGAAAAAGACAGCCAGCTGGGATGAGTACACCCCACTCCAGTGTGGTCACCAACCGTATCTAATCCTCCTCCGGATCTCCCTGTTACGCTGCTTACTCACTGGGGCCAGCGGTAAGAAGGACATCATGGGTTTCCAATAGTGCCTTTTTTTTTTTTTTTTTTTCCAGTAGTGCCTTTTAAACCTGATTTTTAGAGCCATGGGTCTCGACTGTGGTCCCTGGACTGTCAGCATCAGTTAGCCCCTGGGTGCTTGTGAGAGATGTACACTGTTGGACACCACCCCAGTCCCGCAGGGGGATCCCAGTGGATGCTGACGTTTGAAGACCACTGTTCTAGAAGCCGCATTGTTCAATCAACAGAAGACCATCAGCAAGGAGACCCAGTTTTGAAACCAACTAGCTGTGCCTGCGTGCGTGCTCAGTCCTTTCAACTGTGTACAACTCTATGCGACCCCATGGACTGTAGCCCACCAGGCTCCTCTGCCCATGGGGTTCTCCAGGCAAGAACACTGGAGTGGGTTGCCATTTCCTTCTCTAGGGGATCTTCCTGACCCCGGGGTTGAACCCACATCTATCTCCTGCATTGGCAGGTGGGTTCCTTACCGTGAGCGCTACCTGGGAAGCCCCAACTAGCTGTGCCCCAATGTCAAAATGCTCACAGACTCCGTTTCCTCAACCAGAGCAAGAGGAAATGCCTGGTCCTGAGCAGAGGTTCCCAGCCCAGAGGTACATTAGAAACATCTAAGCAGCTTCTCAAATGTGTTGCCATACATCAGAGGCTGCTATATAGTCAGCCCTCCCTATCCATGGGTTCCACATCCGTATCCAATCGACCTCAGATTTACATAGTATTTACAACTATTTACATAACATTTACAACTATTTACATAACATTTACACTGTATTAGGTATTCAAGGGGCTTCCCTGGTGGCTCAGTGGTAAAGAATCTACCTGCAACACAGGAGCCATGGATTTGATCCCTGGGTGGGGAAGATCCCCTGGAGGAGGAAATGGCAACCCACTCCAGGAAATGGAGGATCCCCATGGACGGAGGAATCTGGCGGGCTACAGTCCACGGGGTTGCAAAAGAGTCAGACATGACTTAGCGACTGAACAACACAGTATTATAAGTAATTTAAAGATGATTTAAAGTTAATGGACTTCCCTGGTGGCTCAGAGGTTAAAGCATCTGCCTCCAATGCGGGAGACCCGGGTTCGATCCCTGGATTGGGAAGATCCCCTGGAGAAGGAAATGGCAACCCACTCCAGTATTCTTGCTTGGAGAATCCCATGGACTGAGGAGCTTGGTGGGCTGCAGTCCACGGGGTCACAAGGAGTCGCACACGACTGAGTGACTTTACTTACTTACTTACTTAAAGTTTGTGGGAGGGTGGGCCTAGGTTTCATGCAAATACTACACCATTTCATATAAGGGATTTGAACACCCTTGGATTTTAGAATCCTCCAGTGTCCTAGAATCCCCCTCTGATACCAAGGGGGTGACTGTACTTTATCATTCTGTTTATGTTAAGGTCAGTTCAGTTCAGTTCAGTCACTCAGTCGTGTCCAACTCTTTGCGACCCCATGAATCGCAGCACTCCAGGCCTCCCTGTCCATCACCATCTCCTGGAGTTCACTCAGACTCACGTCCATCGAGTCCGTGATGCCATCCAGCCATCTCATCCTCGGTCGTCCCCTTCTCCTCCTGCCCCCAATCCCTCCCAGCATCACAGTCTTTTCCAATGAGTCGACTTTTCTCATGAGGTGGCCAAAGTACTGGAGTTTCAGCTTTAGCATCATTCCTTCCAAAGAAATCCCAGGGTTGATCTCCTTCAGAATGGACTGGTTGGATCTCCTTGCAGTCCAAGGGACTCTCAAGAGTCTTCTCCAACACCACAGTTCAAAAGCATCAATTCTTCGGCACTCAGCTTTCTTCACAGTCCAACTTTCACATCCATACATGACCACAGGAAAAACCATAGCCTTGACTAGGCGGACCTTAGTCGGCAAAGTAATGTCTCTGCTTTTGAATATACTATCCAGGTTGGTCATAACTTTTCTTCCAAGGAGTAAGCGTCTTTTAATTTCATGGCTGCAGTCACCATCTGCAGTGATTTTGGAGCCCCAAAAAATAAAGTCTGACACTGTTTCCACTGTTTCCCCATCTATTTCCCATGAAGTGATGGGACCGGATGCCATGATCTTCGTTTTCTGAATGTTGAGCTTTAAGCCAACTTTTTCGCTCTCCTCCTTCACTTTCATCAAGAGGCTTTTTAGCTCCTCCTCACTTTCTGCCATAAGGGTGGTGTCATCAGCATATCTGAGGTTATTGATATTTCTCCCGGCAATCTTGATTCCAGCTTGTGTTTCTTCCAGTCCAGCGTTTCTCATGATGTACTCTGCATATAAGTTAAATAAGCAGGGAGACAATACACAGCCTTGACGTACTCCTTTTCCTATCTGGAACCAGTCTGTTGTTCCATGTCCAGTTCTAACTGTTGCTTCCTGACCTGCATACAGATTTCTCAAGAGGCAGGTCAGGTGGTCTGGTATTCCCATCTCTCTCAGAATTTTCCAGTTTATTGTGACCCACACAGTCAAAGGCTTTGGCATAGTCAATAAAGCAGAGATAGATGTTTTCTGGAACTCTCTTGCTTTTTCCATGTTAAGGTCAGGAACAGGCAAAAAACAAATCTGTAACAGGAACAATCAGAACACCAGTTGTCTGGGGGAGATGGGAGGGGCGATTGGCTGGGGAGGGACAAGAGGGAACTTTCTGGGTTGATGGTGACATTCTGTCTCAATGAGAATATGGGTCAAAGGTGTATGTATTTGTCAAAAATGTATTAAGTGATATGCTGAAGATTTGCATGTTTTATTGTCTGAATGTTTTACCCCAAAAGAAAAACAAAAGGGCTGAAACAAATATTGGACTGCAGTTAATAGTTTACATGCTGAAGCGTTGAGGGGTGAAATGCAGTGACATCCCAATTCATTCTGAAATACATTAGAATATAAGATGGCCTGCTGACTGGACAGAGAAATGGCTGGCTGAACAAGTATGTGGACAAAATGACTATAATAAAATGTGAGTTGGAGAATCCTATATGGGTATTCACTGCAAAGTTCTTGCAATTATTCATTAAGTTTGACAATTTTTATCATAAAATGTGGGAGGGAAAATTCCGATGCTGGTATTTTATGCTCAAATTGATTAACTCAGTATCCTTCCTAAGCTAAAACTTCTCCCATTGGAGCGACGTAAGTTTCTTTGTCCAAGGTAGCAGTTAAAAATTTTTTTTGAGTATAGCTGATTTACAGCGTTATGTTAGTTTCAGGAGTTCAGCAAAGTGAATCAGTTTTACCTACAAGGTAGCAGTTTTTAAGTGGATCACGTGGACATTCTGGGGAAGCGGTGACACATGGGGAGACTTGGTTTTTTAACGCCTGACAATGAATTTACTGGGCCGGAATCTTCCAACAGGTAATGAGAATGTGAAAGGCGTAGGTGGTGCACCCGGGCGTCACTGCCGTCAGAACTGCCCCGCCTTTCAGCTGCAGGCATGGGGGCCCCCCCGCGGCTGCCCCCTGTTCTCCGGGAACAGGACCGGGCCCTCTCTGCAGAGCGTCTACCTGCTTCCACCACCAGGGGGGGTGTCATCCCAGCAGTTTCGGAAGCGCTCGCACCGTTGGAACTCCGCCGGGAGCGCTTCTCTGTGTGCCCCCGAGCGGATTACAGGGCTGCTCCCACCATGCCTTGCTTCCCCTGGTAACCCATCGCTCCCAGGGGACTGAGCCTGCGGGCCATGGACGCTCCTTCCAGATCTGCACGCTCGCTGACTCAACTCACCTCCTCGCTCCCCTTGTCCTCCAGCCTGACCCATGGCACCGTGGGACCCGCGGCCAGCAAAGCCCCCCCGAGCGTCACCTCTTCCGGGGACGTCCCCCTGTTCTCCTGGGCCCTCCCCTGGGTGCTATTTCTGCTCCCCTCACACCCTGGCGGTGCAGAACCCCGAAGGGCTCAGGCTCCTTTCTGCCTCCGAGGCAGTTCTCGTCCTTCCCATTGAAAACAGCCGCGTGGCCTTCTGTCCACCTGCTGCTCAGCTCCTTCACCTTGGACGCAGCCTGCGGGCTCAGTTTCCTCCTCCTCCTCCTGTCTTGTGTCCATGACCCAGGTGGACGGACCACCTGACCCTCTGGTCTCTCGCTGCCTTGCTGGCCTCACCGCCAGTGACCTTTCCAGCACTCCCACCCAGCCCCGCCGCCTGCGCTCACATCCGGGACCCCTGACTCCATCCGGAAAAGAGACCCAGGCACCGCCACCTCCCCCGGCTCCAGCGCCGCCGCCCAGCCTCACCCGGGGCTGGCCTCAGGGAATGGCTCCCTCCCTCCCTCGTCGCCCCCCTCCCCTCGCTCCGGCCCTTGGCCCCGCCCCTGGGCAGACCCCCGCGTGGCCGGCACACCCCGGCGGGCGTGCTCCCCACCCTCTGCCGTGACTTCACCCCTCCTCCGCTCTCGCGGGTGGGCTGCCCGCGGTCCCACCTGCGTCCCCCTGCGGCCGAGCGACACCCACGTCTCCACCTTCACCAGGAAACCGGGAGCCAGCGCGGAGCTCTGTCGCCATCCTCCCACCGTCTGCCCGCGGATGGCGCCTTCTCCTCCGGGAAGCCCGCTGCCCCAGCGCCGGGCCCGCCCCTTCTCGCTGCTCAAGCTTGTCACTTTTATTGGATCCCTGTTTTCTAGTTAGCAGGGAGTTCTCTAGAAGGTGGAGACCTGGCCTAGAGCTGGGGACCCAAGCGGCACTGACGTTTTCGACGTGCCGCCGGGCTAAGGCCGGGCGCGGGGGGCCTCGGCTCCGCGCACGGTCTTCCCGGTGGCCGTGGTCTTCGGTCCGCGCGTGTCCCTCCTGGGTTGTCTTCCTGGAATGAATGAACTCTGACGCAACAGCATCTCAAAGCTCTCCCAGCCAGGCACGTCCTCATCCGCCCACCCCTGCCCCCGCCTGGTCCAGATATTCCCTGCCCCTCCCCGGGCAGGTGAGGAAAGGGACACCCCTGTGTCCACGGAGGACATACCTGAGGTAGCGCAGCCAGAGCTCCTGGCACTCTGGTGATGCTCGCTGCCCTGGGACGGTCCTCACAGGTGTGCAGAGGGCACGCCTGCGGATGCTCTCCACCATTACTGCATCTGGGGAGGCGGAGGCCCCTGGGTGTCCCCGCTTGTGGAGGGGGCAGGGCGGGCGACCAGAAACCCCACAGAATATTGCCCACCAGCCCGCGTTGGGGGCATGGGGCTAACATGTTAGATGGACCCACAGCAGCGTTTTTAAAGCCAGGAGCTGCATGGAAACAGGAACACCGTGGGGCCCACGGGGCTTGTATTTGTGTCCATTAAAACACCTGCACCCAAAACAACGCAGGCGTTTCAGAACACGTGTGAATTCAGGTGTGCGTGTGGTACCCGTCAGAGTGGGTATATACGGAAGAAGGACGTGGGGATGACAGACGCAGGGAGACAAGTGCCGATGTGGGCGGTGGGCTGGAGAGCGGGGTAACCTCGGCCCTCTCGGCTGAACCCCCTACACCTAACCCAGCAAGGTGACCTCATCTGTGCCTCCAGCTCCAGTCTCCCCTATGCAGTCCGGACCCGGGTGCAGCCCACAGATCCACACTCTCCTGGGCTGCATAGCCCCTCAGAAACATGTCTGTTGGTAAAAGTGGAGAGGCCACTCCTTGCTGGGACCCTAACTGAGGTCCCAACCATTGGAAAACAAGAAGCCTCCAGTATGCACCACCCGCTGGCGTGTTCCCGTTCCCAGTGACACTTAGCACCCTGTCTGGCCCTCAAGCTCCTGGGGTCTGGCCAGCCCAGCCTTGGGGAGCTGCACACGCTGTGTGTGCCGTGCGCATTAGGGACACCTTGGGGGACAGTATCGGCCCTCCTCCTGGGACACGAGGGGGCCTGAGGGGCTGGTCTCTTAAGGCTGGGAGTCCCGACGACAGTGAGCTGGAATCAGGGGTCCTGGGGGAGTCACCTCCTGTGTGCAGGGTGACTGATTCCAGAACTACTGGGGTGAGCGAGGAGTGGGAAAGAGACGCACACGGTCAGGGGGCTCTCGAGGGCCTGGTAGGGCACCCCACTGCCCATGACCTGCCAAAGGCGGTAGGAGGGGACGGGGCCCCAGAGGTGGAGCCGGGGGCGTGTCACGGTAGAGGGGCCCTCACCGAAGGCAGACCTGTCCCCTTGGCCCTTATGAGGATGTGGGAGAGTTGCTCCCCTTTTATGCAGAAGTACCCCCAGATTGGACGTTCTCATGAAAATGTCGTTTACACAGACACCAGTTTGCAGGTAAGAACTTCCACGTTCATGGCCGTGGGTGGGACACACATCCCACCTTTTCACAGAGTGAATCAGGAATTTGGAAATTTGCTCTCAGTTTTGTACAAAGCTCAAAAGGTTCCCTCTACAGAAACTGGCAGTTGAAAAAGAAGGCAAGTTGCCAAGGGGGCAGGGGAGGGACGGAGTGGGAGTTTGGGGTGAGCAGATGCAAACTGTTATATATAGAATGGATTAAAAAAAAAACAAGGTCCTGCTGTAGAGCGCGTATTAATATCCTGTGAAAAACCACAGTGGAAAAGAATATGAAAAAGATGATATGTATATATGTATAACTGAGTCACTTTGTTGTACAGCAGAAATTAATACAACCTTATAAATCAACTATACATCAATAAAGTTTTTTTAAAAAAAGAAGGCAGAAGTCTGATCTCCTCTTTCTTGCAGGTGAATTAGTTGCTTCTCATCCTGTAGTATTTACATAATAGGAATGACGAGCTGAGGGAGGAGAGAAAAATAACCTCTTAAAAAAGAGATGTTTATAAGCACAAAAAGGAAACTGTATTAATTAAGGTTCTCCAGAGAAACAGAACCTATATATATATATATATACCCTGTGATCCAGTGGAGTTGATACATATAATTAACCATCACGGAAACCTCCCTCCTACATGCTAAGGAAGACAAGATGCTCTTTTAAAAGGAGCAGACACAGATGATGAGGGACCTCTGGGTGCCGAGCCTAGGTACCTCGAGTGGCTGCACAGGAGGACTTCTGGGTATGGACCAAATGGGTCCTTCTAGAACCTTCTAGGAACTGTTCCTCTCAACCTATGGTCTAGCACAGCTTTGCATTGGAAAGCACACAGCATGCTTTGCTGGGA
The DNA here is from genome assembly GCA_006410675.1 of Oreotragus oreotragus. Lineage (NCBI taxonomy): Eukaryota > Metazoa > Chordata > Mammalia > Artiodactyla > Bovidae > Oreotragus > Oreotragus oreotragus. The sequence goes on along the minus strand of SJYX01010004.1, from coordinate 125,647 downwards.
TTCTAACAGAATCAGAAAGCAGAAATGTTTGGTTTTTCTTAAGTTGAAATTTAAGATGTTTCCCAGGGTTTATTTACATAGCAGTTCATTTAGTAATAATTTGTAGCCACCAATGGTAATATTAATATTATTTTAAATCCTTTCTAATGGGCTGACCATGAATAACCAGCCTTGTGTTGGCTCATGGTGGAAAATCAGGCCAGGCCAAGGTGGGGCACCCACATTTTGGGGTTCTTCTTCCCATATGAGGCCAAACGCTGCCTACACAGACCCCATGGAAGAAACTGCTTCTGAGGCTGGGGTCAAACTCACCTCCACCCCGGGGTCCAGGCCTCACAGGTGCTATGGCAGGACCCGGCCATCCCCTCTGGGCCTAATGACCCAAGTGGTGGGCTGCTTTGCAAGGATTTAGGACAAAAGACCAATTGTCCACATCCCCCAGCCCCAGAAGATGCAACCGAAGACAGACAGGGAGCAAGACAGACCACGTCGATCCCTGAGCCTAAGATCCAGCTGGCCCGGACTGAGCGCCTGGCTGCCTCACGAGAGAAGAGAGAGTGGCCGGCCCTGTGCTCTGCCTGTTACATCTGAGTGGGAGGAGGAGGACGGGGCCAAGGAGGAGTGTTGGCCGGGTCCCATCGCTGAGTCTCAACGCTGCCCAAGTTCACCGGCGTCACAGGTCAAAGGAGAGAGGCAAGTCCTGGGGACGTGTGAGCCCTTAGATGACAGTGACCTTCCCACTAGCGAAAGGGCTCCAAACTGGCCCTGGACTCTGACCCCTCCTCCCTGGCTCACAGATAGGGGCTCGGGTCGTCAGGAGAGCTTCCTGAGTGGGCTTTCGCCCCAGAAGACACGCAAAACCAGGTGAAAATATGTTTGCAAAACTGCTTAATAAGGACTTTGCCTTCCAATGCAGGTGGTGCAGGTTCAATCTCTGGTCAGGGAGCTAAGATGCAAGGCCAGAGGCATCATAAAACCAGAACATAAAACAGAAACAAAATTGGTGTTGTTCAGTTGCTAAGTCACGTCTGACTCTTGGCAACCCCATGGACTACAGCATGCCAGGCTCCTCTGTCCTTCCCTAACTTCCAGAGTTTGCTCAAATTCATGTCCACTGAGTATCTAACCATCCCATCCTCTGTCACCCTCTTCTCCTGTCCTCAATCTCTCCCAGCATCAGGGTCTTTTCCAATGTGTCGGCTCCTTGCATCAGGTGATCAAAGCACTGGAGCTTCAGCTTCAACGTCAATCTTTCCAATGAGTATTCAGGGTTGATTTCCTTTCAGATTGACTGGTTTGATCTCCCTGCAGTCCAAGAGTTCTCCAGCACTACAATTAGAAAGCATCAATCCTTCGGGGCTCAGCCTTTTTTATGGTCCAGCTCTCACATCTGTACATGACTACTGCAAAAACCATAGCTTTGACTAGACAGACGTTTGTCGGCCAAGTGATGTCTGCTTTTTAATATTCTGTCTAGATTGTCAACAAGAGTGTAACAAATTCAATGAAGACTTTTAAAACGGTCCACATCAAAGAAAAAAAATATTTAAAAAACAAACAAAAAAAACCCTCTTGTATAAATCGTGAAGTGCAACATATTCAAAGGATATAATTTTAAGAGAGGTGGGGGAGAACTGTGGCTTTAATCCAGGGAAGTTTCCAGAATCAGATCTCTCTTGCTCGGATCCTGACTGTAGAGGATGCTGGTTAGGAGATGTGGAGAATACTTCTTTCAGTCTAGTAGAAGCAGGTTGGTATTTCTGTAGCAGGTTTTCCTAGACCAGGTGGGTAGAGTCCTTTATCTAAAAGGGCCTCCGGTTACAGTGGAATTGCCTCATCTGGTGCCCTGGAGACAGAGACAGCTCCGCCGAGAGCTTGCTTTCCACTCCACCTCACACCAGCAGGAAACAGAAGCTCCTAAGACCTTAAAGGAAACCAGGGCAGCCATAAACTCTGTTTACAGCCTTTGAGGGCCCGAGAGAAATGCTGAGAAAAATGAGTTGCTGAAAAAACCAGATAGTTTTTCTTCTTCCTGAAAATAAAAACTCACCACTGAATCATAAAGCGGGCTGACCACGAGGCCTCCAGCCGGAAGGGTCGCTGAGGGCCTGCAGGCACCGGCTGGGGCCTGGGGGGCAGTTTCTCTTGCTGGAATCCCGGCTTGCTTGGGGTTCACGCAGAGCTTCCTGTCTTGCCCACGTCCAGCCGTGCCCACCTCCACCTTCTTCCCGGCGGGTCTCAAGTCCTCCTTTCTGAAGATGCTTCCCTCGACCGCTCCCTTTCCTTTTTTATGAAATACGTTTCTCCATCCACCCACTTCCTTTCTGCTTCCTAGGAGTGTTGACCGATGCACCGAAGTGATAATATCACATAAAACATGCCAGAAAGGGCCTGAGCACAGAGAAGCCGACACCCCCCCGCCCCCAGACTGGCAACCCCAGGCGCTGTGGCTGAAGGAAGGTGGGCTGCGGCCCCGGGTCCGGATGACCCACAGGGTCCTGGGGGGTGGGGCAGCTCCAGGGGGCCGTGGGCTGAGTCAGCTGCAGTGGGAGTCAGAGGGTTCAGAGCGGCCCGGGGCAGGACCCGCTGGTGACCACCAGACCCTCCTCCCCCAGGAGCTCAGGGCCCAGGTGGGCAAAGAGGTGGGCAGAGGGCACTTTGCAGAGATCGGGGTTAGGGGGCCGTGGGGACAGAGGGAGTCTGACACCCCAGGGGCAGCCCACATCCAGGGTGCCGGGGGCTCGGAGCTGCTCCAGAACCCTCCTCATGGCTGTGCTTCTCTCCCACACTCACCCCTGACCACTGGTGGGGGCGGTGGATGAGGTCCCGACATGGATCCCCCCTCCCACCTGGGATGCCACTGGTGCTCACTTCACGGGACACCCACTCACCCGGCAGACGCTGTCTGAAGTCTTCGGGGTCGAGCAGAGGGTTTAGGCTCACCGACTCTGGGCGCCTCCACCACTGACAAGCTGTGTGACCCTGGGCAAGTGAGTTAAACTCTCTGTGCCTCAGTTTCCTCATCTGTAAAGGTTAAATGATGTAATGTTTGTAAAGCATTTGGCTGAGTGCCTGGCATACAGTAAACACGGTATGTATGTTTGTTCAGTAAAAAAGCTGGGAGACCAGGGATGTCCCTGACCCCATGCAGCCTTCACGTCAGGAATGGGGACCAACAATAGACACGTGAGCTGATAAGTGATAGGACTGCAGCGGCAGAAGAGATTAAATCAGCAAGAGGACGGAGGATGAGTAGCAGGTCGTGGAGCATTATTTTAACCAAGGAAGTCAAGGGAGGCTTTCCAGAGGAGGGGGCATCTGCACGGAGACCAAAATGATGAGCGTGACCAGCCGTGCAAAGATCAGAGCGTTGGATTCCAGGTAGTGGGCACAGCACATTCCAAGGACTGGTGCAATGGGGAAAAGTCAGGTGGATGTGGCTGGAGCCCAGCGGGCAGTGGGGTAAGTTATGTGTGAAAGAGGTTGAGAGAAGCAGGTTCCGCGGGGGCTGTTGGTCCTGGGAAGGAATTGGGGTTTTTTCTAATTGTAATAGGAGACTGTACTGACGTCCTTGGCTTCCCTGGTGGTTCAGCAGCAAAGAATCCTCCTGCCAATGGAGGTGACTTGGGTTCGATCCTCTGGGTCGGGAAGATCCCCTGGAGAAGGAAATGGCAACCCACTCCAGTATTCTTGCCTGGGAAATCCCATGGACAGAGGAGCCTACGGGCTAGTCTATGGGGTCGCAAAAGAGTTGGACACAATTAGACTAAACAACAACAATTCATTTCTTCGGGCTGTAGCAACAAAGTACCACAAACCTGGTGATTTAAGACAGGAACGTGTTCTCTCATAGTTGTGGAGGCCGGAAGTCCAAAATCAGGATGTTGGCCACAGTCTCTCTGCAGAATCCAGTGGGGGGTCTTTCCCTGCCTATTCTAGCTTCTGAAGGTGGGCCCAAGTGTTCCTGGGCTGTGGGTGCCTCCTTCCAGTCCCCATCTTCACCTGGTCTGTGTGTGTGGGTCTCTGTGTCTTCTTTGCATAAGGGCACTAATCATCAGAGTTACAATCTAAATCCAATGTGATAGCATCTTGAAGTCTTTAACTTAATTACATCTACAAGACCCTATTTCCAACTAAGTTAACATTCACAGATGCCCAGGGTTAGGTGTGTATGTGTGCGTGCTCAACCATGTCCAACTCTTGGCAACCCTGTGGACTGCAACCCACCAGTCTCCTCTGTCCATGGAATTATCCTGGCAAGAATACTGGAGCAGGTTACCATCTCCTCCTCCAGGGGATCTTCCAACCCAGGGTTTGAACCTGTGTCTTCTGCTTTTGTCAGGCAGATTCTTTACCACTGAGCCACCTGGGAAGGACTTGGACAAAATTCAATTCACTCAGAGGCCACTGGATGTCTGTGCAGAGGGGATCTATATGACTTGACATCTGATTTAACAGGGTCGTGCTGGCTGCTTTGTGGAAAAGAGCACAAAGATGGGGAGACAAGCTATGGCGGGGGCGGGTGGCTCTTGCAGGCAGCATGGCCAGAGGTGATGGGTGAGAAGGAGAAAAGGGATTTTCCTGCTGGACATAAACAATTTCATGGATCACCAACCTCAGATGAGGCCCCTCTGTGACCATGATAGGTCAAGACGNGGAGAACTGTGGCTTTAATCCAGGGAAGTTTCCAGAATCAGATCTCTCTTGCTCGGATCCTGACTGTAGAGGATGCTGGTTAGGAGATGTGGAGAATACTTCTTTCAGTCTAGTAGAAGCAGGTTGGTATTTCTGTAGCAGGTTTTCCTAGACCAGGTGGGTAGAGTCCTTTATCTAAAAGGGCCTCCGGTTACAGTGGAATTGCCTCATCTGGTGCCCTGGAGACAGAGACAGCTCCACCGAGAGCTTGCTTTCCACTCCACCTCACACCAGCAGGAAACAGAAGCTCCTAAGACCTTAAAGGAAACCAGGGCAGCCATAAACTCTGTTTACAGCCTTTGAGGGCCCGAGAGAAATGCTGAGAAAAATGAGTTGCTGAAAAAACCAGATAGTTTTTCTTCTTCCTGAAAATAAAAACTCACCACTGAATCATAAAGCGGGCTGACCACGAGGCCTCCAGCAGGAAGGGTCGCTGAGGGCCTGCAGGCACCGGCTGGGGCCTGGGGGCCAGTTTCTCTTGCTGGAATCCCGGCTTGCTTGGGGTTCACGCAGAGCTTCCTGTCTTGCCCACGTCCAGCCGTGCCCACCTCCACCTTCTTCCCGGCGGGTCTCAAGTCCTCCTTTCTGAAGATGCTTCCCTCGACCGCTCCCTTTCCTTTTTTATGAAATACGTTTCTCCATCCACCCACTTCCTTTCTGCTTCCTAGGAGTGTTGACCGATGCACCGAAGTGATAATATCACATAAAACATGCCAGAAAGGGCCTGAGCACAGAGAAGCCGACACCCCCGCCCCCAGACTGGCAACCCCAGGCGCTGTGGCTGAAGGAAGGTGGGCTGCGGCCCCGGGTCCGGATGACCCACAGGGTCCTGGGGGGTGGGGCAGTTCCAGGGGGCCGTGGGCTGAGTCAGCTGCAGTGGGAGTCAGAGGGTTCAGAGCGGCCCGGGGCAGGACCCGCTGGTGACCACCAGACCCTCCTCCCCCAGGAGCTCAGGGCCCAGGTGGGCAAAGAGGTGGGCAGAGGGCACTTTGCAGAGATCGGGGTTAGGGGGCCGTGGGGACAGAGGGAGTCTGACACCCCAGGGGCAGCCCACATCCAGGGTACCGGGGGCTCGGAGCTGCTCCAGAACCCTCCTCATGGCTGTGCTTCTCTCCCACACTCACCCCTGACCACTGGTGGGGGCGGTGGATGAGGTCCCGACATGGATCCCCCCTCCCACCTGGGATGCCACTGGTGCTCACTTCACGGGACACCCACTCACCCGGCAGACGCTGTCTGAAGTCTTCGGGGTCGAGCAGAGGGTTTAGGCTCACCGACTCTGGGCGCCTCCACCACTGACAAGCTGTGTGACCCTGGGCAAGTGAGTTAAACTCTCTGTGCCTCAGTTTCCTCATCTGTAAAGGTTAAATGATGTAATGTTTGTAAAGCATTTGGCTGAGTGCCTGGCATACAGTAAACACGGTATGTATGTTTGTTCAGTAAAAAAGCTGGGAGACCAGGGATGTCCCTGACCCCATGCAGCCTTCACGTCAGGGATGGGGACCAACAATAGACACGTGAGCTGATAAGTGATAGGACTGCAGCGGCAGAAGAGATTAAATCAGCAAGAGGACGGAGGATGAGTAGCAGGTCGTGGAGCATTATTTTAACCAAGGAAGTCAAGGGAGGCTTTCCAGAGGAGGGGGCATCTGCACGGAGACCAAAATGATGAGCGTGACCAGCCGTGCAAAGATCAGAGCGTTGGATTCCAGGTAGTGGGCACAGCACATTCCAAGGACTGGTGCAATGGGGAAAAGTCAGGTGGATGTGGCTGGAGCCCAGCGGGCAGTGGGGTAAGTTATGTGTGAAAGAGGTTGAGAGAAGCAGGTTCCGCGGGGGCTGTTGGTCCTGGGAAGGAATTGGGGTTTTTTCTAATTGTAATAGGAGACTGTACTGACGTCCTTGGCTTCCCTGGTGGTTCAGCAGCAAAGAATCCTCCTGCCAATGGAGGTGACTTGGGTTCGATCCTCTGGGTCGGGAAGATCCCCTGGAGAAGGAAATGGCAACCCACTCCAGTATTCTTGCCTGGGAAATCCNTAATAGGAGACTGTACTGACGTCCTTGGCTTCCCTGGTGGTTCAGCAGCAAAGAATCCTCCTGCCAATGCAGGTGACTTGGGTTCGATCCTCTGGGTCGGGAAGATCCCCTGGAGAAGGAAATGGCAACCCACTCCAGTATTCTTGCCTGGGAAATCCCATGGACAGAGGAGCCTACGGGCTAGTCTATGGGGTCGCAAAAGAGTTGGACACAATTAGACTAAACAACAACAATTCATTTCTTCGGGCTGTAGCAACAAAGTACCACAAACCTGGTGATTTAAGACAGGAACGTGTTCTCTCATAGTTGTGGAGGCCGGAAGTCCAAAATCAGGATGTTGGCCACAGTCTCTCTGCAGAATCCAGTGGGGGGTCTTTCCCTGCCTATTCTAGCTTCTGAAGGTGGGCCCAAGTGTTCCTGGGCTGTGGGTGCCTCCTTCCAGTCCCCATCTTCACCTGGTCTGTGTGTGTGGGTCTCTGTGTCTTCTTTGCATAAGGGCACTAATCATCAGAGTTACAATCTAAATCCAATGTGATAGCATCTTGAAGTCTTTAACTTAATTACATCTACAAGACCCTATTTCCAACTAAGTTAACATTCACAGATGCCCAGGGTTAGGTGTGTATGTGTGCGTGCTCAACCATGTCCAACTCTTGGCAACCCTGTGGACTGCAACCCACCAGTCTCCTCTGTCCATGGAATTATCCTGGCAAGAATACTGGAGCAGGTTACCATCTCCTCCTCCAGGGGATCTTCCAACCCAGGGTTTGAACCTGTGTCTTCTGCTTTTGTCAGGCAGATTCTTTACCACTGAGCCACCTGGGAAGGACTTGGACAAAATTCAGTTCACTCAGAGGCCACTGGACGTCTGTGCAGAGGGGATCTATATGACTTGACATCTGATTTAACAGGGTCGTGCTGGCTGCTTTGTGGAAAAGAGCACAAAGATGGGGAGACAAGCTATGGCGGGGGCGGGTGGCTCTTGCAGGCAGCATGGCCAGAGGTGATGGGTGAGAAGGAGAAAAGGGATTTTCCTGCTGGACATAAACAATTTCATGGATCACCAACCTCAGATGAGGCCCCTCTGTGACCATGATAGGTCAAGACGGCAGCAAGACCCTTCCGAAATCACGTCCGAAACAGACAAAACATGGACACCATCCAAACTGCAAAATCAATCAAACATCCTCCACCCCAGCTAATGTGACTCTGTCTCTGTTTTAACCAATCACAAGTCCAGCTTCTCCCCATCTGTCTCACAGTCTAGATAAGAATTATTGAGATGCCCAATCAGAGCATCACCCTGACTCCTGACAGCATCCAATCCAGGGTGAAGCCTTGCTTCCCCGGACCCTCCCCCAGATCACACACCAGAAGCCCAAGTCCTGTGGCATGATGGGCCCTGACTGAGATGCCCCACGTTCCCAGGCTGTGTTCAGCCTTGCTGCGTCGAATCAGGAACCAGGCCAACCTGGTTCATCCACAGCGGCGCTCCTGCTGGTCTCTGGCTAAAGGGCAGAGGGTGCTCTGTGGGTGTGGGCCCCGCGCCCTGAGCTGGGTGTGATGCTGTGCTGCTGCCCTATTGAAATTCTTAATTGGTTTTGAATGCGGGGCTCTGTGCGTTCATTTTTCACAGGGCCCTGAAAATTCTGTAGCTGGTTCTGCCGAAGGGTACTGACAGTGGCTGATGCCAGGGTCACTCGGGTGGAGAGTGAAAAGTGGGTGGGTTCAGGACTTCCTTGGCCAAAAAAGAAAAAGTGGAAAAACTTAAGGAAGAGGAAGAGACACTTTTTCACAGGGCCCTGAAAATTCTGTAGCTGGTTCTGCCGAAGGGTACTGACAGTGGCTGATGCCAGGGTCACTCGGGTGGAGAGTGAAAAGTGGGTGGGTTCAGGACTTCCTTGGCCAAAAAAGAAAAAGTGGAAAAACTTAAGGAAGAGGAAGAGACACCTTGAGTTTGGGGCTGTGTACACTGTGCCCTTTATGAAAAGGGAAGACATTGGGTGGTGAGGTCCAGCAAGTTTGGGAGTGGGGAAGGGGGGCCGGGAGTGCTCCCCACTCCAGGATTCTGGCCTGGAGAATTCCACGGACTGTATAGTCCATGGGGCCGCAGAGAGTCGGACAGGCCTGAGTGATGTTCACTTGCACAATTCTTGCCACACATCAGGAAACAGACATGCCTCCGGACAGCAAAGCCCAGGCACCGCAGCCACTGGGCCTGTGCTCTAGAACTTGCGAGCCACAGCTACCGAAGCCGGCGCGCCCTCGACCCTGCGCTCTGCCCCAAGAGCAGCCACCGCCACGGCCAGCCCGAACCCGGCAACTGGAGAGTAGCCCCCATTCGCTGCAACTAGAGAAAAGCACTCGCACCGCAACCCGGCACAGCCAGAGACGAATAAGTAAATAAAACCCTCAAAATACAAGTATCGAAATGGCAATTTGGGGGGAAAAAAGAAAGATGACATTTGAAAAAAAAAAATAGGTGACTCAGTGTATTGCCGTTTTGCAAGCTATTACCGTGGGGGACGGGGGCAGGGGAGAAAGTATTGAGTACAGGGGACTTAGGGATCTTTCTGTAGCATTTCTTAACTGTGCAAGAATCTACAACTATCTCAAAATTAGAAGTTTAATTAAAAATCAGTGACCCAGAAAATCAGGAGGAGGATGGAACGCCAGGCAGCTCCGGGCAGGTACTGCTCGTTCGTATTCATCGGCTCTTGAATCTGCAAGGAGCTGGGGCGCGGCTGAAGGGGGGGGGGTCTGTGGGGACAGTGGCAACAGCTGTGGTTCCTGAGTGTCCCTCTTGCTGTTCTCGAGGTGAGGCTCGTGGGGTGGAGAAGATCTCATCTCTCCGAGGCCCTGCCAAGCAAGCGCCGGGCGTGGACTTGGTGGAGGAAAGTTCTATGAAGAACGTGACTCAGGTGCTCAGTCCCGTTAGCCGGTTCAGGTCCCTGCAGCAGGGGGTCAGACACGGGGAGTCTGGGGACCATGACTGGGAGCAGGGGCCAGAATGACTTCAGTCGGTCCCCACTTTTATGCCCCCATTAGCCAGGCTCGGGCTGCTTGAGGTGGGGGTGGGAAGAACCTCATCTTGATATTTGCAGATTTATTCACGGAATTCCCCACACATCTGGATGAGAATATATGACTTGCCCCCGGAGGAAATAGTTAAATGAATCACTAAACCACAAAATGTTCCTGTAAAATTGCTTCCATATTTTATTAGACGCAGATGAGCATGAATTATTGTGAAGCCAACAGGAGGGTTTGCAAATTCAGTTCTTGCTTTTCCATAAACAACTCTTCCGTGTCTAGATAGTTATGGCAAGGTTTTAATGAATGTTAGCTTGTGATGGGACTGTTGAATAACTCATTTGTTTGTTCATCCATCCACCCATCCAACATTTATTAGGCATCCACTGTATGCCAAGTGTGTATTAGTTTCTCAGTCATGTCTGACTCTTTGAGACCCCATGGAAGGTAGCCCGCCAGGCTCCTCTGTCCATGGAATTCTCCAAGAATACTGGAGTGGGTTGCCATTCCTTTCTGCAGAGGATCTTCTCAACCCAGGGATTGAACCTGGGTCTCCTGCATCACAGGCAGATTCTTTACCTTCTGAGCCACCCAGGTGAAAGTGAAAGTGAAGTCACTCAGTCGTGTCTGACTCTTTGTGACCCCGTGGACTGTAGCCTACCAAGCTCCTCTGTCCATGGGATTCTCCAGGCAAGAATACTGGAGTGGGTTGCCATTTCCTTCTCCAGGGGATCTTCCCGACCCAGGGATCGAACCTGGGTTTCCCGCACTGGAGGCAGACTCTTTAACCTCTAAGCCACCAGGGAAGCCCCCAGGTAATACCAGCTAAATTGCAGCTCAGGTATCGTTCTTGTTGACATGCCTTCACCATCAGATATACGAGGTTGTTGTGAGATGAGCCAGTTTGAGGCTTTACTGTCGTGGGAGGGACACCCTTTTGGGGGAGTGGGCTTTCTTTCATGTATCTCAGGAGGCCGCTGGCCACAGAGAAGAGGGAACATTTCCTCATACCTGATCGTCATTGGAAATGCTACCTAACATTAAATTATTCTTTCTTAAGATCTTCTCATTTGTGTCAAGGTGTGAAATTTCTTGGGGGAAAAATGGACACAGTTGAACAAGACTAGCTTTCAAGTTGAATGGGTCTTATTGGTTTCTCACACTCCGTGGGGTTCTGTCAAATCGATCCTGGCAGGGCAGGCCACGGGGTCTGTTTCCACTCAGACTGCCCAGCACGAGGCTCTGAGAAGCTGAGGATAAGAGAAGAAGCATCCTTTGTTTCTCCTCCCTTGTTTGGCAGTTAAGCAACAAGGATGGCTTGTAAGATCCAGGAAACCAGAGAGCCTGGGGACCCTTTCACCATGCTCCCTCCGCCCCCTAAAGACAGGTGTAGGGGTTTATTTCTGCCGCCTTGGCCTGAGCTGTGGGTGGGAACATGGTCACCAATGACAGAGGGCTGGGCTCAGCCCACTGGGACCCTGGGCTTGGAGGGCTGTCTGTGGCTCTGGAAGCTGACACTCTGGGCGGGGCGGGGTGGCGGGCGTGGAGTCTGCCTTGAGAAAGACTTCTTGAAGAAAAAGCAAGAGGTAGAGGACTTGCCTGGTGGTCCAGCGGTTAGGAATCCACCTGCCAGTGCAGGGGGCACAGGATCAACCCGTGGTCCAGAAAGATCCCACATGCCTCGGGGCAGCTGAACCCGAGTACCACAGTACTGCAGCCCGTGTGCCCTCGACCCTCTGCTCCGCAACCAGCAGAGCTGCTGCAGTGAGAAGCCTGTACCCGGCAACCAAGGGGAGCCCCTGCTCACCGCAGCTAGAGGAGAGTCCAAGAGCAGCAGCAAGGGCCCAGCACAGCCAAAAATAAGTTAATAAATAACGGAATTTAAAAAGGCCAGAGCGGGGAAGGGCACCCAGTGGCGTCCTCTCTGCTGTGCAGGTGATGTCTGGGGTTCTCACGCAGCTTGCGTGACGCCTGAGCAAAGGAGTCCTTCCTGCCCCCCAGTGCGTGGGCAGAGAGATGGCCTCGCAAGTCCAGGAACACATCCAAGATCACTCAGTGCATCCTGAAGGCCGGATTGGAACTTACCATCCTTCCTCCAGACCACGGCTTCCCAGACAGGGGCTCTGTGTCAACCTCTTCCCAAGGCAAACATTGCCGGAAAACCAAGGATTGGGGGTGTCAGTGAGGAGGTCCCTGGGCAGGGCGGGGTGCCCTTCACTGCACCTGTCTGCAGGTGAGGTCAGTTGAGAGTGAACTGGGAACGTCTAGAAGCATCACCTTCCATCCGAAGACTATGGTTCATGATCAGGCCTGGCAGACACACGTACTCTCCTCACCATTCCAAGTAGTGGGTGACAGGGTTGCTGAGACATTCAGGAAACAGAGGTGGTTAGAAACAGGAACTGGGACAAATTGCTCCTGAAATCCAGAGGGCCTGGGGAGGCGGTGCGGGAGGAGGGGATGTCTGGTTCTTAGGAGTCAAGAGCTCAGCAGCAGCCCTTTTGGTTCAACCTTGGAAATTCATACTGAAAAAGGGGGGGCTCTCTCCTCCCTCCTCCCTCCTCCCTCCGTCTTTTGTTCTGTTCAGGCCTCAGTGGACTGGATGAGGCCCACCCGCGCTGGGGAGGACCATGGGCTGGACGGAATCCAAGTGCTATCTCATCCAGGAACACGCAGGAGGAGTGTTTAATCTGGGGATCTCCTCAGCCAGACAAGTGGACACATTAGATAGCCACCACCGCTTTCTTCCTTCCATTCATGAAATGAGAGGCAGGGTCTTTGGCAGTTCAGTTTATTCCCTGGGGAAGGGGAGGAGACACAGAGCTCCTGGGGCCCAGGTTAGGGCAGGGTTCTTGGAGGAAGGCGTGGAAAGAGGAGCTTCCCTGCTGGCTCGGATGATAAAAGAAAAAACCTGCCTCTGATGCAGGAGACCCAGGTTCAGTCCCAGGGTCAGGAAGAGCCCCTGGAGGAGGAAATGGCACCCCGCTCCAGTATTCTTGCCTGGAGAATCCCACGGACAGAGGAAGCCGGCGGGCTCCAGTCCTTGGGGTTGCGAAGCGACGGACACGACTGAGCGACTAACACTTTCCACACTTTGGGAGGAACCAGGACAGCTCTTGGGGAGGAAAGCTTGAAGTCAGAACTCAGGAAAGGGCGAATGGAGATGCGCTCTTGCCTGACACTCTTGGAGGGTCACAAGCAAAGGTCAGAATACCTATTGATAGTTTGTTTCTTGGAATGTGCTGCCAGGTGGGATGATGGGATCAATTTAGATACTTCTTTTTTTTTAAGTTTTAAAAAGTTGTTGTTGTTGTTGTTTTTTGCTGTGGACCATTTTTTAAAGTCTTTGTCAAATTTGTTACAACATTGCTCTTGTGTTATGTTTGGCTATTCTGGCTGAGAGGCATGCCGTATTTCAGCTCCCCAACCAACCATAGAACCGTAGCCCCTGCACTGGAAGGCAGAGTCTTAACCCCTGCACGGCCAGGGAAGTCCTTAATTTGGATGCATTTGGGGAGTGGCCATCAGAATTTGAAAACTCAGGTGTTGTGTTCAATTGTACCTCCTATTAAAATAATCACTCAAGATCTGAGCTCTGTGTAATAAAGGATATGACTGGTTCCTGGCAGGGAGCTTGGACATCTTGGGAACTTGCTGAATGACAGGAGTGCCTGTTATTTCTCAGGGGCTCCTAGGGTCACACCTAGGTTTATGATGGGGGTGGCCACGCCACAGAGACCAACCCTATGACTAGCAGGCTGGGTCCTTGAGCCAGGTGATGTCAACATGTTTCGAACTGAATGTTTGTGTTGCCTTCAGATTCACATGTTGAAATCCTAACCCCTAACCTGATGGTATTAGGAGATGGGCCCTTTGGGAGGTGATCAGTTCAGGAAGGTGGAGGTCTCGTGAATGGGACTGCACCTTTATAAAAGAGGCCCCAGGGAGCGTCCTAGGCTCCCTGGCCACATGAGGACACTGCGAAAGATGGCCATCTGTGAACCAGGAAGTGAGCTTTCAGCAGACACTGAATCGCCTGGTGACATGATCCCACACTTTCCAGTCTCCAGAACTGTGAGAAGTAAATGTTTGTTGTTTCTAAGCCACCCAGTGTATGGTGTTATAGACTGTTGTTGCAGCCACTGAGTCTATAGCAAAATGTAGACTTGCAGTTTATATATATATAGTCTGTATTTTGTTCCAGTAGCAAGAATGGAGCCAAGCACAGCCCGCACTTTGGGGATGGGTGGGGGAGGAGGGTTGGAGAGTGAGTTCAATCATGTGGCCAGTGACTCAACTAGTCGTACTTACAATGAAACTCCGATACAAGTTCTGGCCCCTGACCTTGGTGGAGGTTCCTAATTGAATCCACGGGTATGCAGGAGGCTGACACATTGAGATTTTATGGCGAGAGGGCGCAGAAGACCCTTCCAGAACCTCGCCTCGGGGCCTCTTCATTTGGCTGGTCCTGACCTGCACCCTTTATAATAAAACTGTAACCAGAAGGATGGGCGTCCCTGGNTCTGTGGGGACAGTGGCAACAGCTGTGGTTCCTGAGTGTCCCTCTTGCTGTTCTCGAGGTGAGGCTCGTGGGGTGGAGAAGATCTCATCTCTCCGAGGCCCTGCCAAGCAAGCGCCGGGCGTGGACTTGGTGGAGGAAAGTTCTATGAAGAACGTGACTCAGGTGCTCAGTCCCGTTAGCCGGTTCAGGTCCCTGCAGCAGGGGGTCAGACATGGGGAGTCTGGGGACCATGACTGGGAGCAGGGGCCAGAATGACTTCAGTCGGTCCCCACTTTTATGCCCCCATTAGCCAGGCTCGGGCTGCTTGAGGTGGGGGTGGGAAGAACCTCATCTTGATATTTGCAGATTTATTCACGGAATTCCCCACACATCTGGATGAGAATATATGACTTGCCCCCGGAGGAAATAGTTAAATGAATCGCTAAACCACAAAATGTTCCTGTAAAATTGCTTCCATATTTTATTAGACGCAGATGAGCATGAATTATTGTGAAGCCAACAGGAGGGTTTGCAAATTCAGTTCTTGCTTTTCCATAAACAACTCTTCCGTGTCTAGATAGTTATGGCAAGGTTTTAATGAATGTTAGCTTGTGATGGGACTGTTGAATAACTCATTTGTTTGTTCATCCATCCACCCATCCAACATTTATTAGGCATCCACTGTATGCCAAGTGTGTATTAGTTTCTCAGTCATGTCTGACTCTTTGAGACCCCATGGAAGGTAGCCCGCCAGGCTCCTCTGTCCATGGAATTCTCCAAGAATACTGGAGTGGGTTGCCATTCCTTTCTGCAGAGGATCTTCTCAACCCAGGGATTGAACCTGGGTCTCCTGCATCACAGGCAGATTCTTTACCTTCTGAGCCACCCAGGTGAAAGTGAAAGTGAAGTCACTCAGTCGTGTCTGACTCTTTGTGACCCCGTGGACTGTAGCCTACCAAGCTCCTCTGTCCATGGGATTCTCCAGGCAAGAATACTGGAGTGGGTTGCCATTTCCTTCTCCAGGGGATCTTCCCGACCCAGGGATCGAACCTGGGTTTCCCGCACTGGAGGCAGACTCTTTAACCTCTAAGCCACCAGGGAAGCCCCCAGGTAATACCAGCTAAATTGCAGCTCAGGTATCGTTCTTGTTGACATGCCTTCACCATCAGATATACGAGGTTGTTGTGGGATGAGCCAGTTTGAGGCTTTACTGTCGTGGGAGGGACACCCTTTTGGGGGAGTGGGCTTTCTTTCATGTATCTCAGGAGGCCGCTGGCCACAGAGAAGAGGGAACATTTCCTCATACCTGATCGTCATTGGAAATGCTACCTAACATTAAATTATTCTTTCTTAAGATCTTCTCATTTGTGTCAAGGTGTGAAATTTCTTGGGGGAAAAATGGACACAGTTGAACAAGACTAGCTTTCAAGTTGAATGGGTCTTATTGGTTTCTCACACTCCGTGGGGTTCTGTCAAATCGATCCTGGCAGGGCAGGCCACGGGGTCTGTTTCCACTCAGACTGCCCAGCACGAGGCTCTGAGAAGCTGAGGATAAGAGAAGAAGCATCCTTTGTTTCTCCTCCCTTGTTTGGCAGTTAAGCAACAAGGATGGCTTGTAAGATCCAGGAAACCAGAGAGCCTGGGGACCCTTTCACCATGCTCCCTCCGCCCCCTAAAGACAGGTGTAGGGGTTTATTTCTGCCGCCTTGGCCTGAGCTGTGGGTGGGAACATGGTCACCAATGACAGAGGGCTGGGCTCAGCCCACTGGGACCCTGGGCTTGGAGGGCTGTCTGTGGCTCTGGAAGCTGACACTCTGGGCGGGGCGGGGTGGCGGGCGTGGAGTCTGCCTTGAGAAAGACTTCTTGAAGAAAAAGCAAGAGGTAGAGGACTTGCCTGGTGGTCCAGCGGTTAGGAATCCACCTGCCAGTGCAGGGGGCACAGGATCAACCCGTGGTCCAGAAAGATCCCACATGCCTCGGGGCAGCTGAACCCGAGTACCACAGTACTGCAGCCCGTGTGCCCTCGACCCTCTGCTCCGCAACCAGCAGAGCTGCTGCAGTGAGAAGCCTGTACCCGGCAACCAAGGGGAGCCCCTGCTCACCGCAGCTAGAGGAGAGTCCAAGAGCAGCAGCAAGGGCCCAGCACAGCCAAAAATAAGTTAATAAATAACGGAATTTAAAAAGGCCAGAGCGGGGAAGGGCACCCAGTGGCGTCCTCTCTGCTGTGCAGGTGATGTCTGGGGTTCTCACGCAGCTTGCGTGACGCCTGAGCAAAGGAGTCCTTCCTGCCCCCCAGTGCGTGGGCAGAGAGATGGCCTCGCAAGTCCAGGAACACATCCAAGATCACTCAGTGCATCCTGAAGGCCGGATTGGAACTTACCATCCTTCCTCCAGACCATGGCTTCCCAGACAGGGGCTCTGTGTCAACCTCTTCCCAAGGCAAACATTGCCGGAAAACCAAGGATTGGGGGTGTCAGTGAGGAGGTCCCTGGGCAGGGCGGGGTGCCCTTCACTGCACCTGTCTGCAGGTGAGGTCAGTTGAGAGTGAACTGGGAACGTCTAGAAGCATCACCTTCCATCCGAAGACTACGGTTCATGATCAGGCCTGGCAGACACACGTACTCTCCTCACCATTCCAAGTAGTGGGTGACAGGGTTGCTGAGACATTCAGGAAACAGAGGTGGTTAGAAACAGGAACTGGGACAAATTGCTCCTGAAATCCAGAGGGCCTGGGGAGGCGGTGCGGGAGGAGGGGATGTCTGGTTCTTAGGAGTCAAGAGCTCAGCAGCAGCCCTTTTGGTTCAACCTTGGAAATTCATACTGAAAAAGGGGGGGCTCTCTCCTCCCTCCTCCCTCCTCCCTCCGTCTTTTGTTCTGTTCAGGCCTCAGTGGACTGGATGAGGCCCACCCGCGCTGGGGAGGACCATGGGCTGGACGGAATCCAAGTGCTATCTCATCCAGGAACACGCAGGAGGAGTGTTTAATCTGGGGATCTCCTCAGCCAGACAAGTGGACACATTAGATAGCCACCACCGCTTTCTTCCTTCCATTCATGAAATGAGAGGCAGGGTCTTTGGCAGTTCAGTTTATTCCCTGGGGAAGGGGAGGAGACACAGAGCTCCTGGGGCCCAGGTTAGGGCGGGGTTCTTGGAGGAAGGCGTGGAAAGAGGAGCTTCCCTGCTGGCTCGGATGATAAAAGAAAAAACCTGCCTCCGATGCAGGAGACCCAGGTTCAGTCCCAGGGTCAGGAAGAGCCCCTGGAGGAGGAAATGGCACCCCGCTCCAGTATTCTTGCCTGGAGAATCCCACGGACAGAGGAAGCCGGCGGGCTCCAGTCCTTGGGGTTGCGAAGCGAGGGACACGACTGAGCGACTAACACTTCCCACACTTTGGGAGGAACCAGGACAGCTCTTGGGGAGGAGAGCTTGAAGTCAGAACTCAGGAAAGGGCGAATGGAGATGCGCTCTTGCCTGACACTCTTGGAGGGTCACAAGCAAAGGTCAGAATACCTTTTGATAGTTTGTTTCTTGGAATGTGCTGCCAGGTGGGATGATGGGATCAATTTAGATACTTCTTTTTTTTTAAGTTTTAAAAAGTTGTTGTTGTTGTTGTTTTTTGCTGTGGACCATTTTTTAAAGTCTTTGTCAAATTTGTTACAACATTGCTCTTGTGTTATGTTTGGCTATTCTGGCTGAGAGGCATGCCGTATTTCAGCTCCCCAACCAACCATAGAACCGTAGCCCCTGCACTGGAAGGCAGAGTCTTAACCCCTGCACGGCCAGGGAAGTCCTTAATTTGGATGCATTTGGGGAGTGGCCATCAGAATTTGAAAACTCAGGTGTTGTGTTCAATTGTACCTCCTATTAAAATAATCACTCAAGATCTGAGCTCTGTGTAATAAAGGATATGACTGGTTCCTGGCAGGGAGCTTGGACATCTTGGGAACTTCCTGAATGACAGGAGTGCCTGTTATTTCTCAGGGGCTCCTAGGGTCACACCTAGGTTTATGATGGGGGTGGCCACGCCACAGAGACCAACCCTATGACTAGCAGGCTGGGTCCTTGAGCCAGGTGATGTCAACATGTTTCGAACTGAATGTTTGTGTTGCCTTCAGATTCACATGTTGAAATCCTAACCCCTAACCTGATGGTATTAGGAGATGGGCCCTTTGGGAGGTGATCAGTTCAGGAAGGTGGAGGTCTCGTGAATGGGACTGCACCTTTATAAAAGAGGCCCCAGGGAGCGTCCTAGGCTCCCTGGCCACATGAGGACACTGCGAAAGATGGCCATCTGTGAACCAGGAAGTGAGCTTTCAGCAGACACTGAATCGCCTGGTGACATGATCCCACACTTTCCAGTCTCCAGAACTGTGAGAAGTAAATGTTTGTTGTTTCTAAGCCACCCAGTGTATGGTGTTATAGACTGTTGTTGCAGCCACTGAGTCTATAGCAAAATGTAGACTTGCAGTTTATATATATATAGTCTGTATTTTGTTCCAGTAGCAAGAATGGAGCCAAGCACAGCCCGCACTTTGGGGATGGGTGGGGGAGGAGGGTTGGAGAGTGAGTTCAATCATGTGGCCAGTGACTCAACTAGTCGTACTTACAATGAAACTCCGATACAAGTTCTGGCCCCTGACCTTGGTGGAGGTTCCTAATTGAATCCACGGGTATGCAGGAGGCTGACACATTGAGATTTTATGGCGAGAGGGCGCAGAAGACCCTTCCAGAACCTCGCCTCGGGGCCTCTTCATTTGGCTGGTCCTGACCTGCACCCTTTATAATAAAACTGTAACCAGAAGGATGGGCGTCCCTGGCGGTAAAAGAATCTGCCTGCCAATGCAGGAGACATGGGTTTGATCCCTGGGTTAGGAAGAGCCCCTGGAGAAGGCAATGGCAGCCCACTCCAGTACTCTTGCCTGGGAAATCCCATGGACAGAGGAGCCTAGAGGGCTACTGTTCATGGGGTCACTTAGCAACTAACCAACAGCAAAAACCAGGAGAACCCTTCCCAGCAAACTGTTGAGACTGACGGGGGTTGGGAAAACTTTCCAGATTTGTGGCCAGTTGGTCAGAATTGTGGGTGGGCTGGAGACCGCCAAAGGGTATGGCTGGTGTCTGAAGTGGGGGCAGCCTTGCTGGGGACCCTGCCCTTGAACCTGTGAAATCTCTGCTAACTCCAGATGGTTAGAGTCAGAACTGTGCTACGCTAACTGCAGAGACAAGAGAATACCACACCTTACTGCATCTCTCTTAACAAGAAAAACCTCTCACGGGCTGATTTTGTGTCAGGCATGACGGTGGGTTCCACACATCCCACCTAACTGTTGAATGTCATGTTACGAAAGGGATTCGTGAAGCTTAGAATATCGCTAGTGTCAAAGGGGCGACACTGTGACAAACACACTGAGATCGGAATTACTATTTTTAGGCAGGTGCACAGATTTGGAGGACCAGATTTTCATATAAATTCATTAAAACAAGGAAGTCTAAGTGCTTCATGAAGTGAAGGGCTGCAGAGTAATTCTCAGCCTTGCTTTACGAGGTATTCAGTTGGTGAAGACTTAGGAAGGGCACTGGCAGCTGACAACCTTGCCCTATCCTTAGGTCTCCTGGGATGTGCCAGTTTGCTGACTGCTAGGCCGGGGTACACTGTTGGCTGCCACTTGGGGTGCGCTCGGGGCACAGTCTACCAAGAGCTGGAGGATGGGCTTAGGGATATCCTGGTCCTCGCGGGCCCAGGAAGGGAACAGGTGGATGGAGGCCTGCGTTATCCAATGTTGAGGTGCTCCTGGCCTGGAAGCAAGGCCTCCTGACCGTAGGGTGGACAGTCACTCTTGTAAGGACATTCTCACTGGACCGGCGCCTCCTGTGATTCAGCCGATCTCAACTCTAACCTTAATAAGTGAAGTGAAAGTCGCTCAGTCGTGTCTGACTCTTTGTGACCCCGTGGACTATACATGAATTCTCCAGGCCAGAGTACTGGAGTGGGTAGCCTTTCCCTTCTCCAGGGGATCTTTCCAACCCAGGGGTTGAACCCAGGTCTCTGGCCTTGCAGGCAGATTCTTTACCAGCTGAGCCACCAGGGAAGCCCAACCTTAATAATGACATCTGCAAAGACCCTGCTTCCAAATGAGGTTGCCTTCTGAGGTGCTTGGTGGAGATGAACTTGGTGGGGACACCAGCCGACCCATTACATCTTCTAAATGTCTATCAGTCGGTAGACAGATCAAGGGAATCAGAAGAGGCCCACTGTCTGCATTATCACAGCAGAGCTGGGCTGGGAGTGAGGTTATCTCAACGGGAAGACAGAACATTTATAAACTCCTGAGACTGTCCCCAAGCACAGGAGCTCCAAGGCCACTGCCCCCTCTACTCTGAAGGATCTGCTGGACATCCTTCTCTCTGTTGTCCTCAGCTCTTCAGGAAGAAGCCGAATCCTTTATTTACGGTCTAAAAAGATGACCTGAGCAAGGACTAATGGGTTAAGCCCAGGGACAAGACGACAGTTCTCTTCTGCCTTCTCAGTCCCAGCAAAGGCTCTAAGTAGAGACCAGGATGCTCTGGGCTGGAGCAGAGGGCTGGACGGGGCCCAGGGCAGGCTTGCCTCTCCGTCCGTCCGTCCCACCCTAAAACCAGCTAGAGCCCCAAGCAGAGAACAATGCTGCTGCATAAGCAAGGTTAGGGTATTGTATTTCAAAGGGCAAATGATTTCTGTCTCCAGGCAACTTGTAATTCTTTTGTTCAAAGAATAAAAGCACAGTTGGAGACCAGAGAGGGGTATCAGGACTCTAAGAGTTCCGAAATCAGAGGGGNATAAGCAAGGTTAGGGTATTGTATTTCAAAGGGCAAATGATTTCTGTCTCCAGGCAACTTGTAATTCTTTTGTTCAAAGAATAAAAGCACAGTTGGAGACCAGAGAGGGGTATCAGGACTCTAAGAGTTCCGAAATCAGAGGGGTTCCCGGCTCTCTGCCTAACTTCCTCTGCTGACCCCGCGATTGACTCCAGCTGGGCCTGTGGGGGGAGTCTGGTCTGCACCAACACACGGGCAGAGCCAGAGCAGAACTCGGGTCTGCCCTGCCCTGAACCTGGATATCACTCCCCTTGCAGGGGCCGGGGTGGGGTGGGGGTTCTTACTTTTGCTCTCTGCCTCTCTGATTGGTCCAGCCTGCAGGTGGCCCCTCTTTGCCAGCTGGCTGTCTGTGTCCGGGAGGCAGGCTGGTGGCTGTCAACAAGTATCGGGATTCAGCCAGGCTGTGGCCCACCTGGCGAGTGGGGCAGGTTTTTTCCCCCGCTCTTTGCAGAAGGACTGTTCCCTGGGGGACAGCGTGGGTTCCCTGGAGACAGGAGGGAGAGGAGCTCAGGATTGCAGATCTTGAACCAGGGGCCATTCTGAGGAGAAGCTGGAGGGTTTGAGGGGTCATGGACAATCTCCCAGGGAGTCCCCACAGCGGCCCAGGGCACAAGAGGGCCAGGGTGGGGGCGAGGGTGGAGGGCCCAGTCCAGCCTTGAAGAGCATCTGCTGCAAGAAGGATTAAATAATGAAACACTGCAGCTACTTACAGAACCACTGTCCGAAGGGTGCTTGTGAATTCTCTTTGATTTCTTCTTTGCACCCATGGAGTGCCTGCCTCATGTGTTCCCACTTGCTAGGGACCTGAGACTCCAGACTGGCCTAGAGTTTGATTCTTAGTCGAGCAGGCTGCCCCAGAGGCAGAAAACATCCAGACTTCCTGGGCCCCCAGGGCACCTCAGCCAGTCGGGATTGCTGGAGTTGCTGCTGGGATGCCCCGTGCCCCCCTCCAACCCAGCCCCACCCCAGGCACGTGGGCCATTGTCTAGGGGGTGTCACAGACAACCCCTGTGAGGAAAAGAGAAACCTCCTGGGTATTTTTTTTTTTAAACAAAGAGTGAACTTGTTAGTTACTCAGTTGACAAGAGAGTAGAGAAGCTAAAAGGTAAAATAAGGCAACTCAGGGATTAACTACACAGGAAGCTGCAAGCAGCCCTGGACTGGAGAGGCTGAGGGAGGAAGTGGCTTTACTGGAGCCTGGACCTGGAGCTGTTGGGTGGAAGGCGGAGTCGTGGCAAGGGCCAGGAGGAGGGACCTGAGCAGCCAGAGCCAGAGAGGTGGAGGAAAAGGAGGCGAGCGCGGGCAGGGACAGACCCTGGCTTCCTTCACCCCGCAGCCCAGGTTTTAAAAATTTGGGTAAAATACACATGACATAGAATCTACCATCTCGACCATCTTTAGGGGTACAGTGCAGAGGCATTAAGCACATCTACACTGTGGTGCGACCGTCACCCCGTCCGTCTCCTGGCCCTTTCCTTCTTGCACAGCTAAAGTGCCCCCGTTGAACAGCGTCAGTGCCTCAGCTCTCCACAACCCCCTTTACTTTAGACGCTTCACACAAGTGATCGTATTCACACTGCGGCTTGCAGAGCTGTCCCCTCCTCGCCCACTGGGCAAACTGATACTCTTGGCAGCTCAGGCTCAAACTCCAGCTCGTCTAACCTGACCACCAGGAAGAACCAACCCCAAACCATGAACTGTTGGCTCCGTCTGTCCAAACAGCACAGAACAGAGGCGGGACGGGCCTGGGGGTGTATTTTCCTTCCCAGGATGCTGTCGCTAGACCTCTGATGACCCCAAGTTTCCTCTAGGGGTCCTCCCCCACCCCTGTTCCTCGTGGCTTGGGTAGTGATGACAGCCCTCATCCCCAAGCTTATAATGCAGTCCGTCTTCCTGGTCACAGTGACTAGCCCTGAGACTTCAGCTGAGCCCTTGGACAAGAGGGACCATGTCCCACCTGGCCGGCAAGGCCATGAAGGTGCTGTGTGGACCAGGCCTGCCTGAGAATGAAGCCATCCGGGAGGAAAGTATAGTCATGGGCTGCAACAGTAATGAGCTTTGACGATATGGTTTCTATACCTGGATACAGCTATGCCTGAAGCCTTCTTTCACCTGTAAGTCCCCTCTTTTTGCAAGACAGCTTGGCTTGGGATTTCAGCCACTTATCACTGGAAGCCATGTACCACATGATTAATGCATGTGCCTTGGGCCCAAGTCCTGGCCTTACATGCCTTCTTGATTCAGAGCTCCTTGGCTAGCAGCTCTGTAGGTTTCTCTGAATACCCTGTAGTATGGTTTGCACAGAGAAAAGCAGATCAGAAATCAGTGGGATACCACCTGGGGGGTGGTTTCCAGTCAGGAGGGCACACTTTTTCCAATTCCAGGTTGGGTGATTTGCCCAGGGACCCCAGGGGCTGGGTGGTGGAGCTAGGACCAGCCAGGTTGTCGGGTCTCTTGGCTGCTTTGCCCGGCCTGGATCTCTCGTGAAGACTGTAGGCGAAGGCTGTCCTGGTTAGGTCAGGATAAGAGACCCCATTCCTGTTCCCAAAACAGCCACAGAGCCGGAGGAGCATTGCTTGGTGAGAGATGGGAACGCTGAGGCTCTCAGGCCTTGGGGGCCTCACCCTCGCTGAGACAGGCCTGCCTCTCCCCAGCTCCCACCCACTCGCCCCCCCGCAGTCACCCAGGAGGGCCACACTCAGCACAGGATGCTTTGTGCCTGAAGGACAAAGGCAGAAAGAAGCCCCAGCGCCTCATCAGCTGGCATCACTCTCCACCCTCCCCAGGCACTTTACACATTCCGAACCTATTTTAGAAGCAGCAGCTCATCCGATTCTCTTTAATGCACTTCCAGGCAGCACAGATGTGCGTCAGGGAAAGAACGTTCCCTGAACCAAAGCGCTTCTGTGGGCTCATGATCTGCTCCCTGGGTGCCCACTCCCAGGAATCACGCATGAGAGCTGGTGTCTGCGTGCGCAGGGGGCAGCTCTTCACAGAGAGGGCTGGATGGCGTGCATTCGGGAGGCAGAGGGTCAGGGACTCCAGCTGTGGGGGGTGGGGTGCAGACCTGAAAGCGGGGAGCGCTGGAGGCCGGGGTCGGGGGAGGTGAAGCGGGCAGCGTCCGGAGCTGGCTCCCGCCCCTCCCGCAGCTGTCGTCCGCGTGTGACAGACTTTAGTGAACGGAGGACTTGGCGCCTGAACAGTCCCAGATGGACCGGCTGGCGGGGAGGGAACCGACAGGTGACAAAACAAAGCGGCAGGGAGGGGGCGGACGCGCCACAGGTGAGGGGAGGACGACCGGCCAGGCTAATGAGGGATGCAGAGCCCCCCGGCGACTCCCGGATCCAAACCGGCGCACGGGGCTCGTTAAAACATGCAGAGACATGAACTACGCCCTGCCAGCGCCTGTCCTGAAAATCGTGTTAGCCAGACAGACAGATGATGGAGGGAAGATGTCTGATGTTTCTGTCGGTGGCAAAAATACATGTTTTTGATTCAGAGGGGGAGGCACCAAAGTCCATGATTTAACTTTTAAGGGAATTTTCAAAGTTTCTTTTTCTAACCAAAGCTGAAAAATGTGTCCCTGGAAAGGAACATGAAAACATGTTACTGAGAGATTTAGTCTCTCCCTTCCATAAAGTGAAGGAAGCAGGAGGCTAGGCCAAGTGGGTATTCCCACCTGCTGTGGGTCCCCTGGGGGAGGGCCTGGGATGGGAGCAGGGCTCAGATCCAGCATCCTTTACACACTGCAGGCTCCTAGGCTGCAAGACCCCAGCTCTTTCTCTGACTCATCACAACCCAATTCCTGGAAGGCATGGAGCTACCTGTCTCAGGGGGCACCCCCGCCCCCAGCCCCCCTGCAGATGAGGACTCGAGAGAAACCAGCAGGAGTGGACCTAAGGTCTGGGAGGCCTGAAGCTCAGACCACCGAGGGATTCTCAGGAAGGATAAGCACACCATGTACTGAAGTATGAAAGTAAATGTTGGTTTAGAGCGAGAAAGGAAATCACACAAGGAGCCGGGGCCCTGGGAATCCAGGTCTCTCCCTGCAGGGCCTTTCGCAATTTAAGAGACATGCTTGCTGGTTTCAAGCTGACTTCTCTCCCCACCCAGGATACTCTGTGACTCCCAGCATCTTCCAGCTCTCCCAGGGGCCCAAGCAAAGGAGGGGTCTTGACATCTGAGGCTTCATCTGCCCCTGGAAATGAGGCTGCCTAGAAAAGTCAGCTCTCTGCCTTGGCTGGTATATGCCTGCGATGGGATCCAAGGTCTGTAAGGAAACGAGGGGCAGGAGGGTTTGGAAAGACCTAGAACCGTGCTCTGGGATTTGGGAGCGGTTGCCCAGAGGCGGCCAGGTTCGCGGGTTTGCAATTTCAGTAGATGGAAATCTGACCAGTTGAATCACACCCTGCTCAGGGAAAGATCATGTAACAAGCAGGGGCTGGTGAGCCGGGGCCTGGAGGAGACAGCAGTGGGCAGAGCTGTCTGGCTGGGGCAAGGCAGGGGGGCGTCTTGGCTCCAGCATCCGGGTTGTCTGCCAAGGCTGACCCCTGGCCTGGGAGACTGAGCCTCTGGTGGCCTAGACCCAGAGTCCCCCTAACCCCCAGGCTTACCTCACTCTCTGTGTTCTGGACTAATCCAGGGGATCTGTGACATCACAGTCAGCCTCCCTGCCTGCTGGACAGGAGAGTGCAGGGTATGGAAAAAGGTCTGTCCATCCAGAGTGTCCGGCTGATGGTCACCTGGCCCTCCTGCCCAAGAGAGAGGGCACCGGTCTGTCAACCCACATAGCCCACAGCTGTACTTCTCCAAGCAATTCACTAAATTGACATTTTGGCTTTTATTTATCACTTTCTTTGAACTTGGTTCATGCCAGCTCACCCCCAAGAGAGATGGGGCCAATTTCATAGTGCTCACAGAATCACATCTGGTGCAGAGCCATACATATCACTCGAAGGAATGGAAATTAGACTTTGAGCCTGCTGGAGAAGGCTGTGCACCCAGACAGGAATGAATTCCCAAAGGAAATGGCCACCTTGCGAGGGACAGACTTGGGGAGCACCTGGCTGGGCCTGGGTTCTCTCTCTGATTTGTCATAGTGAAGCGTGGGTTTCTTGCTTTTTAAAATAATGCATTTATTTATTCATTTTGTTCTTGATCGTGCTGGGCCTATGTTGCTTGCCGCGGGCTTTCTCTAGTTGCAGTGAGCAGGGGCTGCTCTTCGTGGCGATGCCTGGGCTCTTGGTCTCTCGCTGCGGAGCACCGGCTCTCGCCGCCCTGCTTCGGTGGTTGCAGCGGGCGGCCTCAGTGGGCGTAGCGCACAGGCTCAGCTGCTGCACGGCGAGCGGAACCTCCCCAGCCCCGGCTCGAGCCTGGGTCTGCTGCACTGGCGGGTGGGCTCCTGTCCACTGTACCTTTTTAATTTTTATTGGAGCACGGTAGTTGATTTGCTATAATGCTGCGCTCCAGGTGTGTGGCAAAGTGAGCCACGGATACAATAGCCACTCTTCCTCAGATTCTTTCTCATCCAGGCCACGACAGAGTTTTAAGTAGAGACCCCCGTGCTGTACAGCAGCTTCTTATTAGCTGTCTGTTTTATAGATGGTATTGTGTATGAGTCGTGGGCGAAAGTGAAACTGCCTCAGAAACGGGGGCACCCCTCAGCTACAGGCTGAACTGTGTACCCCCCCATTCTTTTGTGGGAGGCCCCACCCCAGCACCTCAGACTGAGGCTCTGTTTGGAGACAGCGCCTTTCAAGAGGCGGTCATGTTACAGTGAGGGTGATGGCCGCCTGGGAATGCTGCTTCCGGGGTCCCAGAGCTGAGGGTTCTGTGCGTGCCCCGCAGGAGGCTCACCCAGCCCACCCCAGGGCTGGCCTCCCTGCCCGCCTTCCAGAGCCGTCTGTGCTTTCTGCTGGCACCACGCCTGCTCGGGGAGACCCTGGTCTTCTCTGCGCTGTTTGTCCTGGCTGTGCCACCTCATGCCACACCCAGAGGCACCCGTACCTGCGTGTTGGGAGAGCGCACAGAGGATTTCGAATGCTCTACCGATGTGATGTCAGCCAGCCCCGGTTTAGGGGAAGAAGCCGCTGGGGGTTACAATCCCCTTTACACTTTGTGAGTGGAGGTCATGCAGATGTCAGGGTTCTTTGTTCCAGGGAGCCCATGACCAGAGCGCCAGCCTGGCCCAGGCCGGGCCCTGCACGGGAAGCCACGGGTCTGTCTCTGGGTACACTTCAAGTGAAGCAGACTCTCCACTGGTCCTGACGCCACTTTGCTGCCCGCTGCTTCTGAGAAGGTTCTGAGCTACTGCCCAGACATCTCCATTCTAGAAGGTTGCGTGTTTGTGGAGAGCTAGCGGAACAGGACGTAACCGCCAGGGAGAAAGAGCAGGGAGTTGTACACAGATGAGCGGAGGGTCATTTCTTAACTGTGTCCCGTTTCATGTGAGCTCGATAAATGTACACATGTGTTGAAAAAATATCAAGATGAAGTCACATGGGTGCATCCTAACCCAACAGGACTCATGTCCTAGTAAGAGGAGGAGATTACGACACAGATACACAGAGAGGGAAGACCACGTGTAGGCACAGGGGGGTGACGGTCTACAAGCGGAGGAGAGAGGCCTCGGAAGAGACCGGCCCTGCTGACACCTTGATCTTGGACTTCCAGCCTCCAGCACCTGGGAGAAACTAATGTCTGTTATTGAAGCCGCCCAGTCTGTGGTCTTTGTTAAGTCAGCCATCTCTCACCCGCTGCCGGCCCCCGTGGAGTCCTGTTGACGAGGATGCCTGAATTCTGGAGCTGCTTGCTCCCTTCTCTCCGCCCCTTGCCCGCGAACTCCATCTCTTTCCCACTTGGCCAAGACAGCCTTTTCCACTCTGCAGCCGCAGGGGATGCCCTTTCTTCTGTTTTTTGGCTGCAGCACGTGGCATGAGGGGTCCTGCTTCCCTGACCGGGATCAAAGCTGTGTCCCTGGAGTGGCGAGGCGGAGCACTAACCACTGGGCTGCCAGGGAAGCCCCAGGGTGGTTTTCTAAACTGACCACCTTCCTTCCCAGCTTGAAGACCCCCATGCCTCCCCACCGACCGAAGACAAGCCCCAGACTCTCGACCGTGGCACTCCGAGCCCCCCTCCTCCCTAGCCTCATCTGCCCCCACCCCTGCTTCCTCCTTTGCTGAGAACTGTCTGCTCTCCCCCCATGCCCCGCACTTTCAGGTCTCTCTCTGTAACAAAGTACCACAGATGGCGGGGTGGGGGTGGGGTTAAACAATATTCACTTATTGTCTCCCAGACCCGGAGGCCAAAGACCAAGATCAAGGTGTGCACAGGGCTGGTTCCTTCCCAGCACAGCGAGGATCTGCTCCAGGCCTCTCTCCTGGGCTTGTGGAGGGCCGTCTTCTCCTGGTGCCTGCACATGGCATCTCTTGGAGTGACTGCCCCTGGCTCCTCATTGTCCCCATATGAGGACACAGGTCATAATGACCTCATCTTAACTAATTACATATGCAAGGACCCTGTTTCCACCTATGGGCACATTCTGAGGTGCTGGGGGTCAAGACTGCAACATACACCATTTGGGGACACAGTTAAACCCTTTCCCCTTGGATATGTTGTTGCCTCCATCCGACATGTTCTTTTTCTGGACAGCTCAGTCATCCTAGAAGATCTAGTCCCAGCTGGACCCTGTCCATCCCCTGGGCCCTCTGCATCCTCCCCTTACCCCTGACCTGTGTATGCAGGCTCTGCCCCTGTGGGTCCCGCCCCGCCCCTGCCTGCCTGGACCACGCCCCTGGCCCGCCTCTTTTGCACACTCTACCAGGCTGGCCCAGACTGAGTCGCAGCGCCTCATCCAGCTTGCTTCCCTCCCCCAAAACCTCAGGTACCTCAGGTCCCCCTCCATCTTGTCCTTTAATTCTGCTCAACTTCCTTTTCCCTCTGCTGTTTGTTTCTACAATTAATGAGACTGAAATCACTTTTCAGAACTTTGGGGGGTTCAGGGGCGTCTCTTCAGGAAGCAGGAGATGCCTCAGGGAAGCCAGGTGCTCCTGAGTTGGAAGAGGCTTTCTTCAGCGTTCTGGGGCCCAGGCGGCTCCCTGGAGGAGCGCTTCTGTGGGATGCAGTCTGCAGACGCCTCCTGCTGATGTCAAGCCCCCCGGCTGGGGGCAGAAGGAATGTTAATGACAGCCGCTCCCCTCTGGGTAATCTGCCAACCGTGTTCCCGCCACTGGCTGATTGCATCCTTATTAAAAAATGAAAAGGAAAAAAAAAAAAAAAAAAAAGAATCATGCTGGCATTGTCACTATCCCCATTTTAAAGACTGGGAAACTGAGGTCCACCTCTTTGGAACCAGGAGATGTAAAGGGAAAGCAGGGAGGCGGCCTTGGGCTTGAACAGAGAATTGGGGTCCTGGGCTGAGACCTCACCAAGGGAGGGCACACAGAGGGAAGGGGGCAGAGACCAGCACAGCTGTGCTTATTAGCCTCCAGGCCAAGCCGGGCACTCTGACCTCACCCAGGAACTGCTGCTGGCCTGTGCGGGGCCCACCAGACCCCCACGAGGGGAGAGGAGCTCCGCTCCACCCCAGACCCTGTGCTGTACTGACCAAAAATGGAGCTCCCACACTCTCCAGGTCTCCTTTATTTGAAAAGCCGTTTCTAGTAACACCATCAAAGCGGCCAGCTGACCAGACCCAGGGAGCGGCTGTCTCAAGGAAACAGTAAACCGGATGAAAGATGACTTCCTCATATTCGGTTGGCATGCTTTATGTGCGATGCCTCTTATGACAACAGAAGGTGTATAAAAAGGCTCTGTTACAGTTTCCTGGAAATAATAAAATAACTTGGAGGGACTGGCACGCCGAGGAGCCTGCAGATGAATGAATGGCCATAAAAGAGAACTTCCCTCATATTTCAGGAGGTTGCAGCTCGGCTGTCTGGCAGGTGAGGAAGGAAAAGGGGGATTATTTCGAGAACGGTTTATGATGCATCCAGAAGTGTCCAGCTCATTGTAGGATCAGTATTCAGACTGCAATGAAGGGCACAGCGTTACAGTTTTCTCTCTTTAAATATCCTTTTGGGAGACAGCAGTTTTAGGAGAGTATCTGGGCCTTCCCTGATGACTCAGTGGGTAAAGAATCCTCCTG
Organism: Oreotragus oreotragus; assembly: GCA_006410675.1. NCBI lineage: Eukaryota > Metazoa > Chordata > Mammalia > Artiodactyla > Bovidae > Oreotragus > Oreotragus oreotragus. The sequence continues at coordinate 95,382 of SJYX01010004.1, read as the reverse complement.
CAATGCCGGAGACAACGGAGGCACGGGTTTGATCCCTGGGTTGGAAAGATACCCTGGAGGCGAAAATGGCAACCCACTCTGGTACTCTTGCTTGGGAAATCCCAAAGGGCTGGACACAACTGAACAGCTGAGCACACACATAGAGTCTAATGATTGCCAGGTGCCCTCTATGGGGAGGGTATCCACGTTCAGACTGATCGCATGCTGTGCCACCTTGTGGGGAGTGATCAACACCTCCGTGTTACAAATGGGGAAACTGAGGCTCTGACAGGCGCAGGGACTGCCCAAGGCCTCAGAATAAACAAGATACAGGACTGGGGAATCTTCCTAAGACTTGGCAAACTTCCAAGTCCCTGTCCTGTGGCCACATCATCATCAGTTCAGGTCAGTCACTCAGTCGTGTCCGATTCTTTCCATGGACTGCAGCACGCCAGGCTTCCCTGTCCATCACCAACTCCCAGAGCTTGCTCAAACTCATGTCCATCGAGTCGGTGATGCCATCCAACCATCTCATCCTCTGTCGCCCCCTTCTCCTTCCACCTTCAATCTTTCTCAGCATCAGGGTCTGTTCCATTGAGTCAGTTCCTCACATCAGGTGGCCAAAGTACTGGAGTTTCAGCTTCAGCATCAGTCCTTCCAATGAATATTCAGGACTGATCTCCTTTAGGATGGACTGGTTGGATCTCCTTGCAGTCCAAGGGACTCTCAAGAGTCTTCTCCAACACCACAGTTCAAAAGCATCAATTCTTCGGCACTCAGCTTTCTTTATGGTGCGGTTCACATCCGTACATGACCACTGGGGAAAGCACGGCTGAAGGAGTTCATGATCTGAGCCACAGTCAGCTCCCAGTCTTGCTGACTGTGTAGAGCTTCTCCATCTTTGGCTGCAAAGAATATAATCCGATTTTGGTATTGACCATTGGTGATGTTCATGTGTAGAGTCTTCTCTCATATTGTTGGAAGAGGGTGTTAGCTATGACCAGTGTGTTCTCTTGGCAAAACTCTATTAGCCTTTGCCCCGCTTCATTTTGTACTCCGAGGCCAAATTTGCCTGTTACTTCAAGTATCTCTTGACTTCCTAATTTGCATTCCAGTCCCCTATAATGAAAAGGACATCTTTTTTTGGATGTTAGTTCTAGAAGCTCTTGTAGGTCTTCATAGAACCGTTCAACTTCAGCCTCTTCAGCATTACTGGTTGGGGCATAGACTTGGATTACTGTGATATTGAATGGTTTGCCTTGGAAATGAACAGAGATCATTCTGTCATTTTTGAGACTGCACCCAAGAACTGCATTTTGGACTCTTTTGTTGACTATGAGAGCTGCTCCATTTCTTCTAAGGGATTCTTGCCCACAGAGTAGATATAATGGTCATCTGAGTTAAATTCGCCCATTCTAATCCATTTTAGTTCACTGATTCCTAAAATGTTGATGTTCACTCTTGTCATCTCCTGTTTGACTACTTCCAATTTGCAATTCATGGACCTAACATTCCAGGTTCCTATGCAATATTTTCCTTTACAGCATTGGACTTTATTTCCATCACTAGTTACATCCACAACTGGGCATGTTTTTGCTTTGGCTCCATCTTTTCATACTTTCTGGAGTTATTTCTCCACTGATCTCCAGTAGCATATTGGGCACCTACTGACCTGGGGAGTTCCTCTTTCAGCGTCATATCTTTTTGCCTTTTCATATTGTTCATGGCTGTTCTCAAGGCAAGAATACTGAAGTGGTTTGCCATTCCCTTCTCCAGTGGACCACGTTTTGTCAGAAGTCTCCACCATGACCCGTCCATCTTGGGTGGCCCCACACGGCATGGCTCATAGTTTCATTGAGTTAGACCAGGTTTGGTCCTTGTGATCAGGCTGGTTAGTTTTCTGTAGTGTGGTTTTCATTCTATCTGCCCTTTGGTGGATAAGGATTAGCTTATGGAAGCTTCCTGATAGGAGAGACTGACTGTGGGGAAGACTGGGTCTTGTTCTGATGGGCTGAGCCATGCTCAGTAAATCTGTAATCCAGTTTTCTATAGATGGGTGGGGCTGTGTGCCCTCCCTGTTTTTTGACTGAGACCAGACTATGGTCGAGGTGAGAAAGATAATGGAGATGCCTTCAAAAGGTCCCAGGCACGCAATGCGGCACTCAGTGCCCCTGACCCAGCAGCAGGCTGCCGCCGACCCACGCCTCTGCCAGAGACTCCTGGACACTCACGGCAAGTCTGTGTGGGTCTCCTGTGGAGTCACTGCTCCTTTCTCCCGGCTCCTGGTACGCACAAGGTTCTGTGTGTGCCCGCCTAGAGTCTGTTTCCCAGACCCGTGGAGGTTCTGGCGGCTCTGTGGTGGCGTTGATGGCGACCTCCTCCAAGAGGGCTTCTGCCAGAGCCAGGCCTGCTGCACGCAGCGCGCCTGCCCCTGCGGCAGCCCACCGCCAACCCGCACCTCCGCAGGAGGCGCGCAGGCACTCGCAGGCAGGTCTGGCTCAGCCTCCGTAGGTCTCCTGGTGCGCGCGAGGTTTGTCTGAGCCTGTCAAACGTCTGTGGCGGGTATGGGGTTTGATTCGAAACGTGATTTCGCCCCTCCTACTGTCTTGCTGTGGCTTCTGCTTTGCCCTTGGACATGGGAGGGTGGGATCCAACATTCTCCTGTCGGTGGTTGTTCAGCACTGAATTGTGATTTTGGAGTTCTCGCAGGAGAAGATAAGCGCAGATCCGAGGCAGTGAGAGGACTTGTGTGCACCGGTCAGCTGGGGGAAACAGCAGGGACCCGCGAGCAGGCATCACTTCCTGTTCCCTGCTCCGGGAGGGCCAGGAAAAGAGAACCAGCGAGAGCTTTCAGATCGGAAGACCGGTCACCTGTCATTCCTGGACTCTGCACTGCCTCTGTCAAAGAAAAAACACCCAAGAGAAAGAAAACATAGGACAAAGTATCCCAGAATTCCTAAAGAACAATAAAAAACTGAAGTTTAGAGAGCAATTTACCCAAGGTCTAGTCAGTATTGATGGTCACATCATCATAGAAAGGTTTGAAACTAGCTTATTCTCTTCAAATTGTACTTTAAAATATGCAATGTGAAAGCTCCTCTAAGAAGACTTGGAAACAAAAACTTCTGTTACCAAAATAAAATCCAATTTAAAAAAGCCACTCATTAGACCCTAATAGGATATGTTCATTAAGATTATTGGCTTCATGTTAGTTTTCTTTGCACTTGCTAATTTTAAATATTTTAAAATATGTGACAAGACAGACCTGAAATTATTCATTTATTATGGTAACATCTCAGTGTTTAATGTAGTCTCAACACCTTGTAAAGCGAGGTCTCACTTTGGTGTCTTTTGCCCCCCTCCTTGTTTCTATCTAAAATTAGAGTTGGGTTAAGGGATATGGAAATGGAGCGCTGTGGAGGTGGGGCTCTCCTTCTAGGAACGGCTCCTTTCCTTAGTTTTATTTCTGGTTGCACTCGGCTTTGCAGCTGCCTGGGCTTTCCTCTCGTGGCGAGCAGGGGCCAGTCTGAGCTGCAATGTGCAGGCTTCCCTTGTTACAGAGCATGGGCTTTGGGGCACGTGGGCTGCAGTAGTTGTGGTTCATTGGCTCTAAAGCTGTGGTGCACAGATGCAGTTGCATTGTGGCACGTGGGATCTTCCCAGACCAGGAACGGCACTTGCCTTGGGAGGCGCGCATTCTTTACCACTGAGCCATCAGGGACGCCCCTCTAGGAATGTTTTATTCCAGTTCCTTGATTTTTTTTCAATTTTAGTTGGGTATAACTGGAAGGATGCAAAATGAAAGTCGCTCAGTCGTGTCTGACTCTTTGCGACCCCATGGGCTATACAGTCCATGGAATTCTCCAGGCCAGAATACTACAGTGGGCAGCCTTTTCCTTCTCCAGAGGATCTTCCCAACCCAGGGATCAAACCCAGGTCTCCACATTGCAGGCAAATTCTTTACCAGCTGAACCACAAGTGTGCAAACGCCTACATAATTAAAGCGGACATTTTGATCTGTTTTGACATAGGGATATATATATCTCCATCAAGATAAAAGTTTCCGGGGGGACTTCCCTGGTGGTCCAGTGGTTAAGACGTCACCTTCCAGTGCAGGGTGTTACAGTGGGCAGCCTTTTCCTTCTCCAGAGGATCTTCCCAACCCAGGGATCAAACCCAGGTCTCCACATTGCAGGCAAATTCTTTACCAGCTGAACCACAAGTGTGCAAACGCCTACATAATTAAAGCGGACATTTTGATCTGTTTTGACATAGGGATATATATATCTCCATCAAGATAAAAGTTTCCGGGGGGACTTCCCTGGTGGTCCAGTGGTTAAGACGTCACCTTCCAGTGCAGGGTGTTCAGGTTCATTCCCTGGTTGGGGTTGGGGAGCTAAGATCCCACAAGTCTTAGGGCCAAAAAATAAAAAACGTAAAACAGAAGCAATATTGCAACAAACTCAATAAAGGCTTAAAAAAATTGTCCACATTAAAAAAATCTTTAAAAATAAAAAGATAAAAGTTTCTGTCATGCTCACCACAAGTCTTCCTCCTGCTCTTCTGTAATTCACCCTCTCCCTTCCTATCCCCAGGCAAGCACTTATCAACCTTTTGATTACTTTGCATTTTTAAAGAATTTTATATAAGGTCGCACAGTATGAATTTTTTTCCACCTTAGTTTAGTGATTTGAGACTCATTCACACTGTTCTGTATCAATAGTCTGTTTCTTTTTTCTTGCTGAGTAGTATTCCATTGAATGGATATACCAAAATTTCTTCATCCATTCACCCATTGATAGACATTTTCATCGTTTCTAGCTTTTGGCTAGTTTGAAAGAAGCTGCTGTGGACAGGTGTGCGAGTCTTTGTGTGGACATGATTTCATTTCTTTGGGGTAAACACCTAAGACTGGGTTATATGGCAGGCATATCCTTAACTTCCTAAGGAAACGGTCAGACTGTTCTCTAAGACAGGCATACATTGTACATTTCCACTGGCCATGAATGAGAGCTCTCGTTGGTCCACATCCCTGCCAGTTCTGGCGTTGATTTTAATGCATAGTTTTGGCCTCTGCCAGGGAATAACCCTTGAGCTTATTTAATGATTGTCAAAGTCCCTTCAGTGTTGCCTTCTAACTCTTCTTGCTCACTGCTCCCGCCTTATCGACGCTCCCCTCCTAACTGGCCTTCTCTAGGGTTCTTTCTCCCTCCAAGCCCGGCTCTATGTGTCAGCCTGCAAGGTCTCCTCAAGATGCAAACCCGAAGGGGCACGTGCCTTGTTTAAGACCAAGGCGTGGTTTCCCAGTGTGAGAATACACCTCTCCCAGAATACAATTATGATCCTGCAAGACCTGCCCTGCTGGCTCACCCCAGGCCCCAGTTCCCAGAATCCAGTCCTCCTTCTGTTCTTTTTTAACTTATTATTTATTTTGGCCGTGCTGGGTCTTACTTGCTGCCCGGGCTTTTTGTGCACCTGCAGCAAGTGGGGGCTACTCTCCGGCTGTGGAGGCTCCCCTTGTGGCCGAGCGCAGGCTCCAGGGTGCACAAGCTTCCGTGGTTGCGGCTCCGGGGCTCTAGAGCAGAGGCTCGGGAGCTGTGGCGCATGGGCTTAGTTGCTGCGCAGCGTGTGGGATCCTCCCAGACCAGGGATCGAACCTGTGTCTCCTGCGTTGGCAGGCAGATTCTTTAACTCCTGAGCCACCAGGGAAGCCGCCTTTCTGTTCTTTTCAAGGCTAAATTCAACCAGAAAACATGCTTTGCTTGGTTCCTACCTGATGTATCCACACAGTTTTATGACTTAAAAAAAAATGGAATAACTTGTCAACATTAAAAACATAAAAATCCATAAAAACCTTAATGGGCAGGCATCCCCTGTGCAACAGAAGTGAGCTATAGCCGGTGGCTGCCTCTTTAAGACAGGGTGGGCGCCTGCCCACACCGCTCCCTGAGAGAGCCCCTCCTTTTCCTGCACCTGCTCTTCTCCAGTCATCCTTGCTAGATTCACACCTGCTCCTCTCCCAGATCCGGCCCGAAAAGGGGAAGCTTCTGCATCTCCCTTCCTTCCTCCAGCACAGGGACGCCGTATAGGCAGGGCAGGCTCCATATTGTGTGTGTGCGCCACGGAGCCACACCCTCTCTCCTTCTGGCCCTTGACTTGGTGAGATCAGTCTGCTGACCTTTCGGGAGTCCTGGGCTGCAAGCACAAAGCCATTTCAGTCTCTCAGGAGGCGATTACAGTGGCCCTGCAAGCAGGAAGACAGTTCATATTACCTTTTGATGTAGGAAATAGGATTTTCAAGTCTGCAGCGATATACAGATTAGGTTGAGAGGGGTAAACGTTCTGGAAGTTACTGCAGCTCCCCTTTCAGGAGATCAGGAAGCAGGCCTCGTGGCCCGAATCAGGGAAACCTGCCCTCCGAGCTCCGTGTCTTGTGCAGGAGGAGGGATGTGAGCACAGGGAGCTGAGCTGTGTCACACGCGCCTCTCCCTGGGCTGGAAGTGCACACGGGTAGGGCATTACACAGAGGCTTCTGTAGGACCTGGGTTGGGGGAGTGGCCTGTCAGACCACCCTGCCCTAGCTGGTAGGAAGAGGGAAGCCCTGAGTCCCCCTCTTCCAAGTGCCCCTGTTTCCACATGACGGGGGTGGGACCAGAAATACATCCTTTTGAGAGAGATGAGAAAGCTGGACTTCTGGTTTGACCTGGGGTTGGGACTTGTGGGCAGAAAGTGAGGAGGAGCTAAAAAGCCTCTTGATGAAAGTGAAGGAGGAAAGCGAAAAAGTTGGCTTAAAGCTCAACATTCAGAAAACGAAGATCATGGCATCCAGTCACTTCATGGGAAATAGATGGGGAAACAGTGGAAACAGTGTCAGACTTTATTTTTTTGGGCTCCAAAATCACTGCAGATGGTGACTGCAGCCATGAAGTTAAAAGACGCTTACTCCTTGGAAGAAAAGTTATGACCAACCTGGATAGTATATTCAAAAGCAGAGACATTACTTTGCCGACTAAGGTCCGCCTAGTCAAAGCTATGGTTTTTCCTGTGGTCATGTATGGATGTGAAAGTTGGACTGTGAAGAAAGCTGAGCGCCGAAGAATCGATGCTTTTGAACTGTGGTGTTGGAGAAGACTCTTGAGAGTCCCTTAGACTGCAAGGAGATCCAACCAGTGCATTCTGAAGGAGATCAACCCTGGAATTTCTTTGGAAGGAATGATGCTAAAGCTGAAACTCCAGTCCTTTGGCCACCTCATGCGAAGAGTTGACTCATTGGAAAGGACTCTGATGCTGGGAGGGATTGGGGGCAGGAGGAGAAGGGGACGACCGAGGATGAGATGGCTGGATGGCATCATGGACTCGATGGATGTGAGTCTGAGTGAACTCCGGGAGATGGTGATGGACAGGGAGGCCTGGCGTGCTGCGATTCATGGGGTTGCAAAGAGTCGGACACGACTGAGCGACTGAACTGAACTGAACTGGGACCTGTGGGCAGGGATAGGTGGGCGTGGTAGGACCAACCTCCTCTGCCCTGGTGGGGGATGGGGTACAGCACCCGTCCCAGAGACAAGAACGGTCAGGGTCAACTGCAGTTCTGACCAGACTCCAGGAGAACAGAGCTCCCCCCCCCTTCACCCAGCGATAGCCTCTAGCAAGAGGCAGGTCTGCACGCAGACCCTGGGAGCAGGGCCAGCCTGTGGGCATGTGGCCTGTGCAGTCCACTGGCCCTGCATGCAGAAGGACACGTGCTTGGTGCAATGCTCTGCTGCCACCGTCTTGAAATTCTTAGCAATTTTTGAACAAAACAAAATTTTCCTTTGGCTCTGAGCCCTGAGAATTATGTAGCCGGTTTTCAGGAGACCAGCCGATGTTCATCCAAGGATGAGATGGAGGCCGGGGCCCCTTCCCGCTAGTGCTACAAGGTCATGAAACCACCTGCTGGCCACATTAGCCGCCTGGAAGGACTCGGGGAACTTTTGGAGGACTGGCGGGCGGGGAAACCCTGAAGAGATTAAAGGGACTATTTAGATTATGGAAGGATGCTGTTTGCTGAACTGGACTAAATTTTGTTTTCTTCTCTCCCCTCCCCTTCCTCCATATACAAGTGGGCCTGGGAGGAAGTTCAGATGAGTTTATAGACAATATTTATAGAGAAACACAGAGGTTGCACTTGGTACATCTGTACAGAGTGGGGATCTGTGTGATCTGGCCACAAGTGATGGATCTCTGCTTTTCATCCAGTTGGCAAGATCAAGGAAAAAGCTACGACAACCCAATCTTAGCGGAATAAAAGCGGCAGTCGTTTAGGTGGGTGTGCGAAAGTGTCCTGATGCCACCAAAAGACATGCATTTTAGTGCTCCCAGCAGCACTTCTCCTAAAAGCCTCAAACTGGAAACTACCCACTTGGCCAGCAGCAGCAGAATGGAAAATTGTGGTAGATTCACACAAGGAAATACTGTATGGCAATGAGTAATCTACGAGCACACGAGGAACATGGATAAATCTCACAAATGTAATGCTGAGGGAAGAAGCCAGACACAGAAGAATCCATATGTATGATTCCACTCAGATGAAGTGCAAAACTATTCAGAAGTCACAAACACCCTCGGGTCCTCCAGTGAGTAGGGACCAGGAAGGGAAATGCAAGAAACTTTTCGGGGTGCTGGAGATGTTCTATTTCTTGACCGAGGCACTGATTATCAGAGTTCTGTATGATTATTAAACTTTAATAAAAAGTTTAAAACTTAAAAAAAAAAAGATGCCGTGGTTAAACAACAAAGAGGGAAAGGAACTGATAAGAAAAAGAAAGATGCCTCTAGACTGGTGTGCTGGTGACTGGGCACCTCCTGGGCTGGGGAGAGTGAGCTGAACACCTGGTTGCCCAGGGACACCCTGCATCCCCTCAGTAAGGTGGAAGAGCTGATGAAGGCGATGGAAGTTTCCTTCTGTTTAGTGATGGAGCCGCCGACCAGGAAAGGGAGGGGAGGGGAGTCCAGGGCCCGGGAACTGACTGACGCAGGCTGACAGGGAGGGGAGGGGAGTCCAGGGCCCGGGAACAGAGCGTTCTGGCTGACGCGGGAAGGACAGACCATTAGTTCTGTCCAAACAGTTCCATTTGCTGGAAAGGCTTCTTCCTGTAAGCCTCAGAGAAGCTGGTACCAGCTTGGGGAAGACAAAGGTAGTACTGGGGGGAAGGAACAGATGTTCCTGAGAAGACAACTGGAAACCGAGGTTCAGCAAAGAAAAGGGGAATCCTGGGAGGAGCAGTCTATAAGAGAAGGCACCCCATTAGTCCCGGATTTATTTCTTTAACTCTTGCTAAGTGTTATACTGCCTTTCCTCCAAGTAATGCACAGAGTGATTTTAATGAAGGATAACAATTTCCATAAGAAAAGTTATGGGTGCCAAGGGGCCACTGCTCTTGCCTCTGGACAGAGCCATGTCCTACTGATCCCTGCTTTTGAGATTCTTCAGAGGCGGTGCTTCTGCAGTCTGTCTTGGAGCTCATGCTAGTGCTCGGGAAAGCAGCCTTCGTGTCCAGCCTAAATCCCTTCCGAGGCAACATTTCCTCTTGCTCGAGGCTCAGACGAGAGGGCGTGAGGCAGGAGCTCCAGCTGAGGCTGACTGCGCTGTCCTGGGAGGAGGGGGTGTCCGGCTTCGTTACCCAGAGGGAGGGCCGGCAGCAGCGCCCCTAAGCACCCCAGTGGGCAGGAAGGTCTCTGGGCAGCCCAGCGACAGCTTCTTCAGGAGGCGCGGCGAGACGGGGCAGCCTGGGAGCCCAGCCTGTCACACGGGCCCCGTGCGGTCGGGAAAGCCCGCCCCCGGCCCCCTAGGCTCCCTCCTGGACTGCCAGCCTCCGAATCCCTTCTTAGCCACTTGATTTCCCCTGTGCTTCAGTCTTACAGTCTGTAAAATGGGATGGGCAGTAACGGTCCTTGCCTCACCTGGTTGTCACGCCAGTGAAGTGAGACAACAGGTAGGACATGCCCGGCACAGCACCCACACACGGGCAGGAACCTGGCAAGTGTTAACAGGACTGTTTTCCGGGACGGGATATGCTGGATGAGTAGATAGGCCCAACCCCTCCCCCAACCCCTCCCCAGATCTGCCTCTCCAACTGGTCATCCCTGCCCACTTGTGGCTCTTTAATGTTAATTTAGAATTAAATAAGATTAAAAATAAATGCAGTTCTTGATTGCACAAGCCACATGGCCAGTGCTCAGGAGCCTCATGTGGCCAGTGGCTGCCATATTGGATGGTGCAGAGAGAGAATATCACCCTCCATCCCTGCAGAATGTTCGACAGGACAGTGTTGTTTAGATCAGTGAGCAGAGGCAGGTGCCTAAAAGGAACAGAAGTAGGGTAGGCAGGCTTTAAAGGGGGTGAAGTTTGGGGTCCACAGGAGGGGTCCCTCTGGGTGTTGAGTAGGAGGCACCACGTGGGTGGGAACCAATGATGAGAGGGTTGGAGAACACACAGCCCTCCCCAGCCTGCTGTGGGATCCAGGATGCAGGCTTCATCCTCCACCCTCCCAGACAGCCCGCAGGTGCGGCAGGGAGTGGGGTCACTCAGAAAGCTGGGCACGTGCTCCATGCCTCCCCTGGTCCCCGCAGGACTGCGGAGGCAGAGCCTTGAATTTCCTCAGTGGTATGGCAAGAACAGGCAGTTACACCGAGTCCTCATTTGTCCTCCCTAAGTGTTAAGTGATCGGTGATCCATCGAGGCTCTGATAATTTCTGAAGGGGTCTTTTATGAGATCGCTGATAAAATTCTGAAACGATTATGCCTATTTGGGGGAAGATAACGCCGGAGTGGGGCCGCGAGTTTGTCGGAAGAAGTTCCAGCCAGGTGGGCTTTTAAGGAAGGAGATGAAGTCAGCGCTGGGAGACAATGAATTAGACGGCTGGATGTGTCACTGTAATAATGATGAATAATAAATGGCCGAGGAGCTGCTGTAATTCACAGAGCAGGAGAGGAG
>SJYX01010004.1:43665-82873 GCA_006410675.1 Oreotragus oreotragus | reverse complement strand
AAGAGTTGACTCATTGGAAAAGACTCTGATGCTGGGAGGGATTGGGGGCAGGAGGAGAAGGGGACGACCGAGGATGAGATGGCTGGATGGCATCACGGACTCGACGGACGTGAGTCTGAGTGAACTCCGGGAGATGGTGATGGACAGGGAGGCCTGGAGTGGTGCGATTCATGGGGTCGCAAAGAGTCGGACACGACTGAGCGACTGAACTGAATTGAACTGAGGGGTTGCCTTCTTAATATCCATTCAGAGCAACCACTGGAAAAGCTACAAGTCAGAAATAAAATGGGCCTCAGCTCTGTGGATCGATGTGGGTCTTTAATAATTTCTTCATGGTCTTCAGGGGATCGTAGGCTCGCCTGCGTGGGAAGACGTGGACGGGGCACCTGCAAGCTCACCGTGCCCCTGCCCCGCCCCCGCAGGCCCTTCCTGCCAGCCAGCAAAGGCGTGTGAGCAGCTCCCAGCTTACACAAGCCTGCCCTGACCTCCCTTCTTCTCCCAGCTCTGCCCCGGCTCTGGGCTCCGGGTCAGAGCACAGACTGTCAATCAGCTTGCGGCCCTCACTGTACCTGTCCCTCTGCACAGCCGCCGTCGGCTGCCCCCGAGAGATCTTGCATGACGGAGTCACCTCTGAGCGCTGGGTGTCCAGAATGAATGGCGCTGCTGGTCACCTCACTGGGCTCCTGGCAGCAGCCAGGACGCACAGCTGTGACCTCCTTTCTGAACAGCCTTTTCTTTCTTGGCTTCTGGGACCTCGCCTTCCCCCGGGGTCTGCGACTTGTGTTCGGCTCTTAAATTATAAAGGTGACTGAGTGACCGTGGGGAGAGGATAATGCCATTGAAGGAACTTTATTGTTGCTCACGGTTCCCCTGGAAACGGGCACCCGGCCACACAGGGCCGGGAGGGGAAGCACCAGAGTCAGGAGGCAGGGGGCAGCCCAGACCGACTCCTTTATCTGCAATCCTGGGGTCTCGGAGGTGGGTGAGGGGGAGAGGCAGGGCAAGGGAACAGCCCAGGACTGGCTGGTTGGAATGAGGGTGGCATTCTAGGGTCTGAGCTACCGGGTGGTCTGGGGATTTAAGGCAGAGAAAGTATTGGCTCGGTGGGTAAGAGTTAGATAAATGTTGGGGGCCTGGACTTGGGATTGTTAGAAAATTTGTCATATGATTTTTGCGTGCACACAAAGCTAGACCAAGTTGTAAACAATCTGTTAATCTGGCCCCATGATTAACAGATGTCAAACAGACATGTACAAAATCGAAGAAACCTCGGACGACGGTTTTGGCAGCTTCTAATAGTCCTTAGTAGAAGCACATCCATCATAGGAATTGGCAGATGCTACGCATCACCACCCAGTAACCCTGCTCAGCCCCCTCGCAGACTCTCTCAGCCGGGCCGTTGGTACGGCACGATTCTCTCCTGACTCCCAAGTCCACGAGGCCGCCGGCGGCACGTCTTCCGAGAGTCTGCCCAGACACCCCAGGACGTACTTCTCGATGGACTCCAGCCTGAGAGCCAGCTGCCAGCATCCGCACCTCCCTGCCTGACGGCTTTCCCCGAAGCTGTGCACAGCTAGGGTGCTGTCGCCTCCCGGGAGCCCCCCTCACCTGGCAACGGCATGAGTGGGAGGTCATGCAGCTGAGCCCCCTGCCCTCTCAGAATTCTCCAGCAGGTCGACCCCTGTCGCCCGCAAAAGGAACGGACTTGACAACAGACCCCACAGACGAGGTGGAAGCGACAGAAAGGCATCTGCTCACCGCCCTGGAGCCGGGGAGTCTGAGAGCATGTCTGCAGGGCGGGTTCCTGTTGAGGCCTCTCTTTCTGGCTCGCAGACAGCAGCCTTCTCGCTGTGGCCTCACACGGCCTGATCTCTGTGCTGAGGGAGAGAGAGACTATTTATAAGTAACACGCGTGCGTGCTAAGTCACCTTGGTCATGTGCGATTCTGTGTGACCCTATGGACTGTAGCCCGCCAGGCTCCTCTGTCCATGGGGATTCTCCAGGCAGGAATACTGGANCTGATCTCTGTGCTGAGGGAGAGAGAGACTATTTATAAGTAACACGCGTGCGTGCTAAGTCACCTTGGTCATGTGCGATTCTGTGTGACCCTATGGACTGTAGCCCGCCAGGCTCCTCTGTCCATGGGGATTCTCCAGGCAGGAATACTGGAGTGGGTTGCCATGCCCTCCTCCAGGGAATCTTCCCGGCCCAGGGATCGAACTCGTGTCTCCTGCACTGCAGTCAGATTCTTTACCTGCTGAGTCACTGGGAAAGCCCTATAAGTGTGTAACAGGGAAGAACAAATCAGACTCCATATCGGATCTGTTTCTTTCATGTTAACCTTTTGCTACAAGCGGAGAATGCTGCCTATGGCCTGAAATATATAGGAGAGTTCATTCTCAAGACTCTGACCTTTAAAGCTAGAACACTTTCCCATTCATACAGAGATAAAAAGATGAAAAACAGATGGGACTTGTGGTCGAGCCGTTGAGAATCTGCCCTTCTCTGCAGAGGATGTGGGTTCAGGGAACTAAGATCCCGCATGCCACGAGGCAGCTAAGCCCGAGGGCTCCAACTGAAGGTAAGACCGGAGGCTGCCAAATAACTGTTGTTACAGTTGCAGAACAGAAGAGAACATTTGTCTTGTTGGAGGTTTATAAAACATAGTGACCTACCCTACACGGACATCTGTAAGAACAAAAATTCTAACACCGAGAACTTTGCAACAGCCAGTCACACCCCTCCTCCTGAGTCCTAACCTGAATGAGCTGGTTCTTTGGGACGCTAGTCCCTTATCTTCTGTCTGCCGTTCTTCTGAATGAAGTCGTTCTCCTTTTCTCGACCACTCATCTCTCCATCTGCTGGCCTGTCGTGTGGGCGAGCAGTATGTGCTTGGACTCCGTAACATAAAGATGCCATTCCTATCGGGGCAGGGACTCACCTTGTGAGTTCACTTCACCCTAATCACCCTCCTAAAGGCCCTGTCTCCAAACACAGTCACACTGGGGGCTAGGGCTTCCGTGTGGGAATTCTGAGGGGGCAAAACGCCTGCCCTACCTCACTGCTCTCCCCAGTGGGTGCTTCCTGGGTCTGGGGTCCTCTCATCTCAGGTCTGCTCTGAGATGCGGCTGAAATGTCCTGGTGCTTCTCAGACTGTCCTCTCTGGACCACAGGCTCTCTAACCGAAGATGATACAAGTAAAGCTGAGTGGCGGACTGGTGAGTCCCAGCTCCTGCCAAGGACTCCAGCCTGGGGACAGTCTATCCCTCCTGGCCCTCGGCCTGGGCAACCCCCAACCCCCAATCCCGCATTCCTGGACTCTCTGCTGCCCCCATCAGGGATGTGGATGGCTCTGACTGGCCTGCACCTTCCAGGGGACAGGAAGCCATCATAGGGGCCAGTCATAGGGCTCTTGAATCCCACATCCCTGATGCAGCTGATAGGGAAGGAAGGGGAGGCCCTTCTCCTGGCCACCCCTGGAAAACAGAGGCCTATGCCAGGGCTGGGACTAAGCCTCCCCCGATGAGCCCTCTCAGCTCCGCCCTGGCCCAACTCTGCCCTGGCTGAGAAGGAGGGGCCCCTCCCTCAGCGTTCCAGGACCCTGGAGTGGGGAGAGGCCTCTCAGAGCACGCAGTGCAGCTCATCCATTACTGATGCAGCCCTGGGCTGCCCTCTGTGCACCCGCTGCACTTGGCTGTAAATTCTAGTCTGGTTTCAGAGCAGCAGGGACCCAGCGCTGTAGCCCTAGAAGGGGAGGCCTGTGTTCCTGGATCTTTGGATCCTGGAGTCTCAGTCAGCAAAGCTGATGGCCTGTTGTGCTTTGGATGGCTCCTCGGGGAAGGCCCCTTGTCTCCATCCATCCTGATGGTTGGGGAGGGAGGCGGATTTCAGTGAGTGCCCACAACTCTCTGCTCCCATCCGAAGGTCCTGTGGCCCGCTGGGTCCAGGTCACTGCTCTGCGTCTGGGTGTTGAAGGCTGAGGTTAAAATGCTAGGCTGTGGGCTTCCCTCGAGATCTGATGGTTAAGAATCCGCCTTGCAATGCAGGGGACACTGGTTCAATCTCTGATCTGAAAAAAGTCTCATGTGCCTGTGTGCCACAGCTCCTTACGTCCACGCTCCCTAGAGCCTGTGAGCCGCGCGAGGAGCCACCACGGTGAGGAGCCCTTGCCCAGCCACAGAGAGCGGCCCGACCCCTGCAGCGAGAGGAGGCCCACGTGCCGCGAGGGAGACCCAGAGCAGCCAAACCTTTAAAAGGAATTTCTTTTTTTTTTTTAGTGCTAGGCTGTAGTTTGTACACAGCACGAGATGGGATGGAGGAGCCAGGGGGCTAGTGCCACAATGCCGGTCACCAGCCACTGGCCACAAGCGACTCTTTATATTAAAATCAGTGTCAAAATGCAGTCAAGTTAACCACATTCGAGTCCTCAGCAGCCGCAGTATCGGGCAGCTCAGATGCAGAGCATTTTTGTCATTGTATAACGTTCTCCTGGCCAGGGCCGGCCTCGAGCACGCAGTGCTGGCTGGCCTCGTGGGCGGCCACCAGTGCTTCGTGGCCCGAGTAAACAGACATATCCCCTGGATGCTTGTTCAATGCACAGCTTCCTGGAGAGAGAGGCCCCCTGCCTGGCTCCCTGGCCTGTGGCCTCCTTCCCTTCACCCTCTCCCATCTTCTGCTCTGCTCCTGGCACCACCCCCTCACCCCGCCATGGCCCTTCCTAGGCTCCCAGGGTGAGGCTGGCCTATGGATGGATCTACTTGCCTGCGTTAGCCCTTTCCAGGGTGGTGGGGGCCGGGGAGTGGAGGTGGGTGTGATGTGGCCGCCCCTCCGCACTGCCTGTGTGGTTCTAGAGTGCTGCCCTCCCCTCCCCCCGGAACTGTGCCCAGAGCGGAACCCGTGTGCCTGGGGGATCGGCCAGAGGGACTGGAGAGATCTGACATTCATGTGCTTTATTGTGTCCCATCTCCCCAGATGTATCTGTTGAAGTCCTAACACTTCAGAATATGACTGTTGGGAGATATNCCCAGAGCGGAACCCGTGTGCCTGGGGGATCGGCCAGAGGGACTGGAGAGATCTGACATTCATGTGCTTTATTGTGTCCCATCTCCCCAGATGTATCTGTTGAAGTCCTAACACTTCAGAATATGACTGTTGGGAGATATCGTCTAATACATATTTATCTGCCTACAGCCCACCCCTAGGGGTCCTGAGTCCACAGATCTTCAGTGGACTTAAGAATATATATTTTTTAAACTCTCAAGATTTTTTTTTGTTGTTGTTAATTTGAAACTTAAGGAAATAATTTGAAACTTTTGGAAAAGCTGCAGAAATAGGAGAGTCCCCGTACAGCCCTCACTGAGTTCCCCCTACAGTGCCATCATCCCTAACTGTAACACAGTGATGAAACTCGATAATTAGCGTGGCTGCAGGACCAACTGCTGAACTACAGACTCTATTTGCAGCCCCCCATTTAATACTGTCTTTCTGTTCCAGGATCCGCCCCAGGACTCACTGAGTTTCATCGCTACTTGTCTTCCAGTCCGGCCTCCCGAGGTGATTCTGACGCAGTGATTCAGGGCCATCACCCATAAGACTCTGGCCCATGGATTCGTCCCAGGAGACGGCAGGATGCTGAGGAGGGGCCCTGAGGACGGGGGCCCTGGGGCGGGCAAGTGCTGATGCGGGGGAGGGGTTGGCAGGGTGGATCGGGAGAGGGTGCTTCAGGGTCCCGGGCCTCAGCGGCATGTGTGCATGTTTGTGTGAGCGCATGCAGACACCCACCTGTGTGTCCATGTGCATGCACATGCGTCTGTGTGTGCAAGTGTGTGATGGCAGGTGCGTGTCTGTGTGCTTGTGTGTTTGCAGTCATCTCTGTGTGCACCTGTGTGGGTGGGCATGCGTGTAGAGTTGGGGGGTGAAGAGCAGTGAGACCAGGGAATCTTGAGGCCTGCAGAACAGCTGCCAGTGCAGGGGAAGCCTTCCCCCTCCCCCGAGAAAACCCCAAAGTCTCTTCACTACCAAGTAAGTATTTAATGTCATAACAAACTAGCATTAAAGATTTCTAAAAGCAACATGAGCCTAAACTAGCATCATGAAAAGTAGGGGAGGCACGTGAGGACGTGTAAGCTGAGTTAAGCATCCTACAGTCTGATGGTCCAGGGTAACCTTTCAGGGTCCTGGAGACGCTGCTGAACTTCAGGCTTATTAGCGTAAGTATCCATGTTAAGAAGGTAAGAGCTAAAATACTAGGAAAAGAATGTATGCTTTCCAGAACAATAGAGGAGGGAAAAGGGCGACGTTTACCGAGAGCTTGCTGTGTGCCGCTGCTGCTCTGGAGCTCTCCCCACCGTCTTCTGAATTAGGTGTTTTGTATTTTTTTTTTTTAATGTCCATTTCACAGATGGGAAAGTGGAGGCACTGAGAGCTCAGGGAGGCTGCCAAGGGTTACCAGCTTCAGGATAAGTGTCCAGGCAGTTTGGCCCAGTGACCTCGAGCCCATCGTTGCTCTGGGGAAGAAGAAAAAAGCAAAGGAAAAGTGTAAGAAACAGAAGCATGTATGGGGCACACGTTCTTCTCGACCCCCATCGACACGCTGAAGAGAAGGAAGCTGGGCTCCGAGGCGGTGTGGCCAAGGTCACCTCAGGGGAGAGGCAGGACGGCGTAGGGGGCCCAGTGTAGCCTTCTAGACCATCGCTCCACACAACCCTTCACCTGGAGCCAGCGAGTGTCCCTGATGGCAGCAAAGGAGTGAAAATACAGGGCTGCTTGTATCCTTAATAACGGAAGCGGCCAGTCGCTGTGACCATGCTGGAGAGCACCCAGGACATCAGCTAACACGTCATAGGAGGAGCAGCAGCTTCCAGATGCTTCCCTGGGGCGGAGCCCAGCGCAGTGCCTGCAGCGCGGCGGGAGCTCGCCTCTGGAACAGGATTGTAAGGGCCCTGCTTCATCGCAGGGCACCTAGTCGGCAGCTCTGAGCACGTCGCTTTTGAGATTCATTTAAGCAATATTTGCCTCTCTGCCACATTCAACAAATCCAAACCAGTTTTTTTTTTTTGAAGGTTAGTCATAGAGGGACATAAGTGCAGAAAAGCTATTTATTTGCCTCGCAAACAAGCTTCCTATTTCACAGTGAGACCACCGAGGTATCTGCAGGCATGTATTTCACTGTTCTCTGAAGGCAGAAGTGATATATGTTCATTCTCTAAGCTTGGAAAATACAGAAAAGGACAAGAAGGGAATTCAAAGTCACCCATAATTTGGAGACTACACCTGTCAGCCCTTCTACATATATAAACATGTTTTTTAAAGATAAAAATCTACAATTTATTGTATATGTTATTACAGGTATAATATACATGTTATATGTATTTAGAGGTAGATGCGTATGAGGAAAACTTGAAGGAAAAGATTAGGGTAGTGATTAACAGGGGCAGTGAGAGGGCTGTGACAGGCAGGAGAGGCAGGGGACTCACGTGAACAGGCCGCATCTGTATGTCAAGCTGGGCGGTGGGAACTTGAGCTTCCCAGGTGGTGCAGTGGTGAAGAGTCTGCCTGCCAGTGCAGGAGACGCAAGAGACCTGGGTTCGATCCCTGGGTCGGGAAGATCCTCTGGAGAAGGAAATGGCAGCCCACTCCAGTATTCTAGCCTGGAAAATCCCGTGGACGGAGGAGCCTGGCGGGCTACAGGCTATGAGGCTGGACGTGACTGG
This sequence comes from Oreotragus oreotragus, assembly GCA_006410675.1. Taxonomy (NCBI): domain Eukaryota; kingdom Metazoa; phylum Chordata; class Mammalia; order Artiodactyla; family Bovidae; genus Oreotragus; species Oreotragus oreotragus. Next base: position 75,161 of record SJYX01010004.1, on the reverse strand, counting down.
GTGAGGGAGCACGCACGTGGGTAGGCACAGTGAGCATCTGGGTGTGCAGTGTTCTCGAAACGATATATAAAGATTATATCTCTTTTTGGGCTATGGTACAGTTTACAGTTAAAGCATCTTGTTTTTAATGGCATCTCCTCTCCCTTGTTTATGGGGCAAACACTTGCTGAGCACCTCCTCTATTCCCGGCATTAGGATTCACTGCGGATCGACGCGCAAAGACCCCGTCCCTGGGAGCCCGTGTTTGAGTGGAGAGGGGAGAGCAGAGCTCGGGGGGCTGCGCGGGGCAGTTTGTAATTGTCACGGAATAGTCAGGGGATGCTCACTGAGATGCTGACGATAGAGTGGAGACCAGGAGCAGCTGAGAGAGGGTGCCACTCAGGTCTCTGGGGAAAGACCTCCCAGGAAGCAGGACCGGCCAGGGCATGGACCCCGAGGTGGGAGTGCGCTGGGGGGGATGCGCTGGGCGGATTCGGGAACCAGGAGGAACCCCTGTGTTGCAGCAGCGAGGGGGGACGGGCGAGGGAGGCGGGTGAGAGGGAAACAGAAAAGAGATCAGAGGCCGCTGGAGGGGTGGGTCAGCATCGTGGGACCTGGCTTTTCTCCCAGGGAAGTGGGCAGCTCCGGAGGGTTCTGAGCAGAGAGCTGGTGTGACCTCACAGGGTCACTCTGGCTGTCACTGAGAATGGATTTTGGGGTCAGGGGACAGAAGGAGGGAGACCACTTAGGAGGCCTGCACAGTATCCAAGGAGAGACGGGGGTGATTCGGGTGGAGGTGGTGAGATGTGAGTGGATTCTGGCTCTTTCTTGAAGACGGAGCCCATGGAACTTCTTGTTGGACTGGATGTGGGCACGGGAGGGGAATCAACGCCACTGCCAGGATTTTTGACCTGAACAAGCGGGAGACTGGAGCGGTGATCTTCCCCTAGATGAGGAAGGCTGCGTGAGGGGCGGAGGGGGCAGGAGGAGAACCACTGCAGGGGAGGCGGGCCCTGGAGGCCGAGGGACGGGGTGCTGAGAAAAGGGTGCTGCCCACGGGTCAGGTAGAGGACCGNCCACTGCCAGGATTTTTGACCTGAACAAGCGGGAGACTGGAGCGGTGATCTTCCCCTAGATGAGGAAGGCTGCGTGAGGGGCGGAGGGGGCAGGAGGAGAACCACTGCAGGGGAGGCGGGCCCTGGAGGCCGAGGGACGGGGTGCTGAGAAAAGGGTGCTGCCCACGGGTCAGGTAGAGGACCGACGTCGGATTCAGGAACTTGATGGCCCCGTTCCGGTGAATGTCACAGGTGGAATGGTGATCCCTCCAAAATACGGTCCCTGGTGCCTGTGACCATGACCTCATTTGCAAAAGGGACTTCTCAGATGGAATTAAGGAAAAGATCTTAAGATGAGCACACCCTGGATTTAGTGTGGGCCCTAAACTGGTGCCGTGTGTCTTACCTGAGACAGAACAGGAGACATCCAGGGAAGAAGGTCACGTGACGGTGGAGGCGAGACTGGGCGATGCAGGGTCGGCAGGGGCTGCTGGCCGCCACCAGCCCAGGGGAGAGGGCGCTGGGCCTCGTTCCCGCTCAGAGCTGCCAGAAGGAACAAGCCTGCCGACCCCGCTGGATTCCTGGCCTTCTGAGCTGAAGTTCTCTTGTTTTGAGGGACCCAGTGTGCGGTGGTGCTTTGTTCGGGCTGCCCAGGAAGTTAATACAGCAGAGGAGTCGGGGAGTGGGTGGGAATCCTGGCCGGTTTAAGAGAGGACTGGGGCTGGGGGCTGGGGAGGAAAGCGTGGTGTGGACAGGCGCCCCGTGCCCCGGGCCTGGAATCCGATCGATTCCTGGGGCGATTCCTGGGGCGATGGAAGCTTACAGCTGTTGGGGTTTCAGACAGCCAGCTCTGTCTCTCAACGGCCTCCGTACTCGCTTAAAATTCCAGAATTTCATCATCACGCTCAGCATAAAAATAAGAGGGGTGGGTGGCGCGAGGGGAAAATACTGATGGAAGTGTGTGGGACCACAGGCCCCAGCTTGAGGTGGGAGGTGTGTTTATTCCCCCGGCTGAGCAGAGTGGATTCTGGCATTGATGCTGATGGCTCTGTGCAGCTGGGCACCCAAGCGCCAGCCAGCCCACTGCTTCATGCACGTGGGTGCAGCCAGGGATGTGGGACCGTCCTGCCAAGGTTGCAAAGCCGGTCCTTCGAGACAGGAAGCAAACCTCCCAGCAGGGCCTGTGAGCAAGGCCGCGAATCCCTGCCAGGGTGACATCTGTCCTGGTTCTCCCTGGTCCCTGCCACGGTTTCTCCGAGGCAGTTTTGACTATGTACACACACATTTTGCTTGGAGCACCAGCCCTTCACCCCCAGGAAATCTGGGGCGTCCTTGCGTTGGTTCATTGTTTCATACCGCCTCTCACTAAACGTGTTACTGAACTCCTGTCACGCGTGGGTCGCCCTGCTTCGTGTCAAATAAAACAACTGATTCTCAAATACTGTTTCCCCAAGTGATCCAGGCAATTGACTAGAGGGTTTGGCGTCTCCGTGGACTAGAGGTCCTTGTGCAGACTAACACATTTGGATGGGTTTAGCCCTGGCTGCAATAAGCTTTAATGCGGCTTCCTGTGAATGACAGAGCAGAGCATCCATCAGTCCTGCACACCTCCGGGGCCACTTCTGGGGGGTGTCGCTGGGTCTTCAAAAATGGCTCCACTTTTGAGGCAAAAAGACTGGCTGTTCCAGGACCCTGGTTTTGATCAGCGTTGCAAGCATTTTCTTCCTTGATGCCAGGCAGTGTCTGAGGCTTTTAACCTCACCATTGCTCTGTGTTTCTGCATTGCCGCCCTGCCAAGAAATAAATCCACCAGGTTCCACGACTTAGCCTTCAGAGCTCTCATCTCCCACTCTTTCCCTGGCTTGTACTGGGAGGCATTCCTGATGAGAGGATTGTCTGCCTGGAAGTCAAGGAAGCCAGTCCGGCTCTGAATTACCGGTGTGGAGTTTTCACTTCTATTTATAGGGCGTGTTGTCTGGGATGAGCCAAGTGCTGGATCTTCCAGGGGATCATGGAGGAAACATTCCCACACGTTTTGAAATTCTTCTCTCTGTCTGAACAAGAGGTTGCTGAGGGGAAATTTACCTAATTCTTCTTCTTCTTCTTTTTTTTTTTTTTTTAAATCACGATAAGAGAAGTGTCCTGGCTGGTAGTCAAATGAACATGCTGTCAAGCGGCCACAAGAACAGAGTTTGCACAGAGGCTTCTGCGTATCCACAGGGATGGCTCTGTGGAAAAGCCTTTCCTACCACTCCACACATTTTTTACTAGACTTACGCTGGTGCTAATGTCGTGTGTTCTATGGCTATTTCTAAGACCACACTCGAAATTATAGTTGGCACCAGAGGAGGGGCTGATGATCCAGAAGTGGCAGAAAGAATGTGCCATCTTCTCCGACTTTCTTGTCTTCCAGGCCTGAGCTAGGTAGAACCAGATTTCTACTCTCCCCCAGCTCACAGCAGCGTTTCAGGCCATGCGGGAAGATGAGAGGGGCTGGGACTAGGTTAACTCAAGTCTCTGCTGGGAGGCTGAGCCTCTCCGCTGGGAAACGTCCATCACTTACTTAGAGAACGGTGTGGCTGAAGGTGCTGTTGCTTCTGAATGTATACCATGTATACGTGGCTCCCAGCTACTTTCAGCCAAGCATTTTAAAATTATTATTAATATTAAATGAAAGCGCTTTTGGCTGTTAAGAAAACAGCTCTATAAAATGCCTAAGTATAATGATCACATCCTCAATACAGTTGATAAGATCTCCCGTATGGAAAACCGGTGCTTTTGCCCTTGCCTTTTTATCATTTGCCAGTGTGATAGGTATAATGAGAACACCTATCTACGTGGATTAATAAAAATAAAATTTACTGCCTCTTCCTGACATTAATATCATCCTGGATTGCATGACGCCTCTTTTCTCTGTGATTAATTTGGGCTTTTGAAAGACTTTGCTGTATTCATCTAAGATAGCAGTTGAACGGGGTCTAATTGCCGGGGCCTGGTGGCAGAAATTGGTACCGGTGCGTCGATCGGCAAGGGCAGAAGGGACCGCAGGAGCCTGCCGATCTGTAAGCAGCACTCAGCTTCCTGACGTTTGGCTGAAGTTCTTCCCTGAGTCGAGGACACCGGCATTTTGGAGGTTCTGAAAACAGATGTCGTACACTGAGAATGCAAGCTTGGGAGGGAACGAGGGCAGGTAAATAGGGCGACATAGATCCTCATTAAGACCGGTGTTTGTGAGAACTAGAAAACAGTCTTCATCTGATGTGTTACTTCTCAAGGCACAGAGGACAGATAGTAAGAAACGGTCGATACCGCATTTTCTCCACCAGGAATGTCTGTTAGTCAGCAGATCTGCACATTGACGGTACAAATAGTAACTGATACTCATAATTATGACCCCCAGGCAACAGAAGTTCCTGGCGAGACTCTGTGTTTGTCGGAGCCAGATTAAATTATGGTCACTGAGGTTTTTGTGCCAAATGCACTTGATTGCTTTATAATTCTTTGAGAAAGGGAGATGTGTGGAAGGTACGGATGTGATGCTCCATTAAGCAGGATATCTGATTGAGAGGGGAGGCCTCATCCTAATGTGCTCCTAAAATGTAGAAATGACAGCTCACAGAGGGCAGTTTTCCTCATGGTGGTGAGGGTGGGAGGGGATGGAGAGGCAGGCTGGGCTGCCATGAGGAAGGGGGGCAGAACCCCTAACCCACGGGGTCTCTGTACATTATGGGGAAGAGCTCACGGGCAGGAGTCCCTGCAGATTATGACATGCAGAAATGTGCCCGGGCCTCAAAGGACCCGGCAGGACCCACCGCTGTCAACCAATCAAAATGCCTGCCCAGCGTGGGACTCTGGGGAGTTCCGATGCTCAGTGACCTAGGCATGAGGGCAGAGGCCAGATTCCCTGTCTGGGCTGTGTGGGACTTGGCGGGGTAGCGGCCTGCTCAACAGCAGCTCAGCAAGGGATGGCCTTAGAACCCAGCCTCCTGCCCTCTGGGGTCGGGTTTCTCCCCACACCTGTCTCCGTGTGTCAGCACCATGACGGCGAGCCCATCCCTGCCTCAGGGCCTTTGCACAGGTGGCTCTCACTGTCTGGAGTGCTCGTGTCCTTGGCGTTTGCATGATGGGCTCCTTAGTCGTCCCGTCTGCATCACGGACGGGGTCATTGTGTTCACGCACTGGTTTACCTCGGCCGTGCTGGGTCTTCGCTGCGCGTGGGCTTTTCTCTCGCTCGGCGAGTGGGGCTTCTCTCTGGCTGTGCTACGCAGCTTCTTACTGCAGGGGTGCCTCTTGCTGTGGAGCGCGGGCTTGAGGACACACAGGCTTCAGTAGCTGCAACGCTTGGACTCAGTAATTGCGACTCCCAGGCTCTAGAGCACAGGCTTAGTTACGCCACAGCATGTGGGCTCTTCCCAGACTAGGGACTGAACGCGTGTCTGCTGAGCTTTATTGGCAGGTGAGCCACCAAGGAAGCCCTGGAGGCTGTCTAATGCTGACCTTCCCTGACGACCCCATCTCCAGTGGGGTCACCTTCCATGACACTCTCACAGTCATACCCTGCACACGCGCCTCACGCCGCATATCTTCCCAAGTTTCTTGTTTGGAGTTTATTGACTATGTCTCCACGAGGGCAGGGGACTTCCAGGCTCCTCTCAGCTGTGTTTCCCAGGCAGAAAGCCCACTGTGAATGCTCATTACAACTTGGTGAAAGCAACAAAGCTGTGAATTGTTTTGGGTGATTGTGGTCTGACCATACAGCCAAATCCATCCATCCAGCCACCCACATGCATCCGAATCCAGGAGTGGGAGGCCCAGAGCGAGGGCCCTCCGCTGACAGTCCTTCCCTGACATACGGATGGATGACGATGCAGAGAATACTTTTGGGGGACAGGAAAGCGCCCACAATGCGGGTGCCGCTTCAGGCTGGAGGGCGGCCGGGCATGCTGCGGGCAATGTCCCCCTCTGGGGATGGGCATAAGGCAGCTTGCACAGCCCCCTCCCTGGACTGCTAGCCAAAGACTTTTCATGAAATTGAGTGATAGCAGATGACACAAGGAAAAGCAAATCAATAACAAACCCTCCCTCCCCCGCAAAAAAAAAAACACAAACTCTACCTAAGCTCTCCCTGGGAAGTATCAGAACAGGGGAACCAAGGATTAAGGAGCTGTCCCCAGAGAGGGTCCCAGATTCTTCTGCACAGGCATGGTGGAGTAGGAAGCGGGAAAGTCCACAATAAGGACTTGGGTGGACAGAGCCCTGGTCTGCTCTGTGCACACGTGAGGCCTCAGGAGAGTCCTCCCTGTGGCTGGCCTGCGTGACTGACAGTCATGCCCCTCCAGCCTCTTCCAGGGATGCAGTAAAGGCCTCACGCTCCAGTGGACACAGGGAGGCTTTGTATGTGGTAAATGTCGAGCGGTCATTACTGGACACAGGCCCCGCTCACAAGCTGATGATCACAACTCAACTCCTCACGGCAACATTGGTCTAAATTATGACAAACATGTCCTGTTCCGGGTTGGTCCTTGCGGTCAGAGGCTCTTGTATCTCAGACTGGCAAGCAGTCATGGTCCGGCTTGAGTAGTAGAAACAGCAGTGGCGAGGATGAGCCTGGACGATAGGAATAAGAGTAAGCTCCACGTCGGCAATACTGGCAGTTTGTGTTGATGCGGAACGGTCCGTGGCCGGATGGGTGCTGGATGCCAGGCGACGCCAGGCCCTCGGAGTGCCTGCTGTCACTGCCCCTGTCGTCAGTGGTGCTCGGAGACTCAGAGAAGTTACATTTCTTACCCATGCACGCTCACCGTGCTGGCAGGTAGCAGAGCCTGGATCTGAACCCTGGAGTCTGACACCCAAGCCTCCCTCTGAGGCACCAGGATTCCTGGTCTCTTCTCTAGAGACCGAGGAGGGCTGGTCACGTGGGGGCAGTGATGGGGGGCATTTTGCTCCCTGTCCGGGACTGATGGTGACACTCACCCACGGCCGATGGCTGGGAAGGTCCCAGTAGGGCCTCCATCTAGTGCTAATGGTTCTGAAAAACAAACAAAGGGTACAGAAGAGCTTAAACGGAAACCCCCCAAACTGAGGAGGGAGGACATCACAACTCTGATCTCTGTCATCGTAACGTTGTGGTTAAGACACTCCTTTCCCTCATGTTGGTTGCACAAATTCCCTTAACTGCTTCTGGGTTCCCTTGTTTGAAGGTGAAGGTCACTGACAGGAACTTCTTGTCTCAAGGTCTGCCAGGTGGCCTTGTGTGCAATAAACAATACAGGGCGGACCCAGCGAAACAGCTAGCTGAGTCGCTACGTCGTGTCTGACCATTTTGCCACCCCCGTGGGAAGCCCACGGGGTTTCCCAGGCAGGAATACAGTGGGTTGCCATTTCCTTCTCCAGAGGATCTTCCTGACCCAGGAATCGAACCCGTAGCTCCTGCCACATCTCCTGCATTGCAGGCATTCTCTTTACCGCTGAGCCACTGGGGAAGCCCAGACTAGCTCTCAAAGGCCCGATGGGCATCTGGAGGGGGACGGAGGAGCCAGATGGAGCAGTTCAAATCTGTCTGCATCTTCCTCACGTGGGACCGTGGCAGGTTACTTAACTCCCTCCAGGCCTTGGTTTTCTCTTCTGTAAAGTGGGAGCAACGTATCCATCACATGGCCTTCTTGAGGAGGAGGAACAGTCTATGTGATGTACCTGATGTTGAGTTGGTTTTCAACACAGAGTAGCCTCTCTGATGATTAGGATTCCGTGAATCTTGAACAAGGTGGCAAGCAGAAAGGCATTTCCAGGGACGTCTGCCCCTACTGTGCAGCACTTCTGAGAGCCGGGGACCCTCTCTGCCCTGACAAGGGAGCTCCTGACCATGCCCACTGCTGGTGCCCATTTGCCCAGGATCCTGCCTCCTAGGAACCGTGACCAGTTGTGTGGACCAAGGAGTCCCCACGAGTGAACCCCCAATGGGCCATCCTTCTTGCACATCTAAGAAGGCCCCGTTGGGATGTAGTAGGGAGTGAGCAGGCTGGGGGAGACCGTTTGGGGGGCTTCTTGGGTATAGAGTGACCACCACCTGGGGGTGGAAGAGAGGCCCTAGGGGGAGGGGTCTTGACAAATGCGGCCTGGTGGAGACCAATAGGGTCTCGTCAGAATTCATCTCCTTCCCCAAACCTCAGAATGCGACTTTATTTGGGAATCCAGTCATTGCAGATGTAGACAGTTGAGGTCACTGGAGTAGGAGCCTTCATCCAACATGACTGGGATCCGTAGCATGAGAGGAGAAGAGACAGACACAGACGGATGCTGGCCATGTGGCCACGAAGACAGAGACTGCAGTGAGGCAGCCACAGGCCAGGGCTGGCTGGCGGCCACCGGAAGCCGCAGCGAGGCACGGAGCAGAGGCCCCTTCAGAGCCCCCTTCAGAGCCCCCAGGAAGCAGCCAGCCCTGCTGACACCTTCACTCTGGATGCATGGCCCCCAAACAAAGCAAAGTTTATTTCTGCTGTTTTAAGTACCAGGTCTGTGGGACTTTGTTATGGCAGCCACAGGAGATGAATACAGTGATTTTTCAGGGAGTGTGCAGAGAGGATCTGCAGAGATGGGCTCTCGGGTCCCTTGGGCAGAAGAAGAAGGACGTCATGAGCTCCAGAAAATATCACCTACGTGTGATGCTTCAACAGATCGAGCAGCCGGTGCTCAGGAGGCATGCAGGTTAATGGAACAGAATAAGTTCAGCGACAACCCGGCCTCAGTGTGGAAATGTGCATGGTGTTTCAGATCAGAGGGGGAGAGTGAGACTCTCTAATAAATGGAATTACAATAACTTGGTCTGGAAAGATGAAGCTGGAGTCCCTGACAACCCTCCTTATGTGAAAATGAATTCTATATGGATCAGAGGCTTAGATGTGTTATTTAGAACAAAAAGCCACAGTTTCTGGAATGGAACAGACATACATTTTCTTATTTGTAATAAATACAGCTAAAACACTTGAATGCTATGTGGAAAACAAACCTAAGAAGCTGATGAAAGGTGATGAGAATGGTATGGTGGTGAGTTAACCTGTTTTCTTGTGGCGTCAGATATCCCAGACTGGGTGCTGGAGAGGCCAGCAACCTAGAAAAGCCAACAGGTGCAGACAAAAAACACCCTGAGAAAAATCTGTTCTCTCTCTAGACAAAAGAACTAGGAGGGGGGCAGCCTAGCAAAGTGGGAATTTTTAGACAATAATTGCTACAATCCTGCCAAACACTGCAGAAAACACTGCCTTCCCACCCCACCCTGCCAGCAGAGGCTGAGTGAGGAGCCTGCTGGGTTGTAATGAGACACTCCACCCCCGTTCCCCGGGGTGGTGGCAGAGAAGCCCCTAGAAGGGACTTTCATCCCTACGGTGGTAACGAGACCCCTCCCTCTGTGGGTCTGGTGAAGGCTGTGTGCTGGGGGTGAGCTTCACATGGTGGTAACAAGCGGCCCGTCCCCATCCCTGCTGGGGAACCTGAACTTCCATCCTCGCCTTGAAGTAATGAAGCGGCACCAACTCCTCCTTCCAGAGTCACGTCCAAGGAGGCCTGGCAAACAGAAGATTTAAACAATACCCAAGAGTCTCAAAACACAATACCAAAAATATCCAGGTTTCCACAGGAAAAAAATCAGTTATCATACCAAAATCCAGGACTATCTCAACTTGAACGAGATAAGGCAATCCACAGACACCAGCGCCGAGATGGCACAGATGTTAGCATCAGCTAAGATTTTAAAGCAGCCCCATCATAAAAATGGGAAGTAAGTCAGGAAGAGAAAGGCAAATGCCACACGATCTCACTCATACGTGGACTCTAAAACACGACACCCATGAACTTACCTACAAAACAGAAACAGTCATCAGACACAGAGAACAGACTTGTGCTTGGTAAGTGGGAGTTTGGCATTAGCAGATGCCAACGATGATACGTAAGATGCATAAACAGCAAGGTCCTACTGTGCAGCACAGGGAACGGCATTCAATCTCCTGTGAGAAAACATAATGGAAAAGAACATGCAAAAGAATGTTTGTGTGTGACTGAGTCACTTTGCTGTGTAGCAGAAATTAACACAGCATTGTAAACCATCTATACTTTAATAAAAAAAATTGTGAATGCCTCAGCAAGCCAGAATGAATGTCCTTGAAACAAATGAAAACAGAAGACATCTTAGCAAAGAAATAGAAAGTCTCAGCAAAGAGACAGAATACATTGATAATAATAATAAAAAAAAGGACCAAATGGAACATTTATAACTGAAAAATATAATAATCAAAACAAAAGCTTGATGGAGAAGTTCAACAGCAAAATGATGAGACAGAGGAAAAGATTAGTGAATTTTGATGAGAGAACAATAGAAATGACCTGGTCTGAACAACAGAGAGAAACTAGACTGCCGGGGTCCAGCCCCGGTGGATCCAGGGAATTCGAAGGTGGGGACAGCGTTGGCAACCTTGGAAAACACATAATTAATTACAGATAGAGAGATTAGAAATGGACAGTGTAGTAGGAAATATTAGTGGAGAAAAAGAGGCTGAATAACTTGGTTTACATGGAATAACATCCATGCTCCAGATGGGAATTCAGCCGGAAAAATGGGGAGTAAGAAAGAACGACATGGGGGAGTCAGTCTTTCCAGGAACTGAACCCATTTCTTTATTTTTCAGATTTTCTTATATACCTTTTGTTACATATAGGGATGAATACAGAGTCACGTGGGGGTCAGCAGTTCTGACCTTTATCAAAGTCAGGTGCTTTACACAAAAAAGAAAAGGTCTTAGGGGTTTTTACATCATCTTCTGGCCATGAGGCTCGCTGACATTTTATGATCCTTTCTTTCTGATAACCAAAAAACTTATTTTTTCCAAGGGTGTTTTTTCTTAAACCAGGCACCACCCTCCAAATAAAGTTGCATTCCTATAGGGTGAGGGTGTAGTGAGTTACAATCAAGAAAGGAATTTATTTAACCCAAGGTTAACATGATTAATCTTAAAGGTTAATTCTTCTTTCTCCTATATGCTTAAAGGTTAATACTTATTTCTCCTCATCTTTTGGCCATGAGACCTGCTGACATTTTATGATCCTTTCTTTCTGATAACCAAAAAACTTATTTTTTCCAAGGGTGTTTTTTCTTAAACCAGGCACCACCCTCCAAATAAAGTTGCATTCCTATAGGGTGAGGGTGTAGTGAGTTACAATCAAGAAAGGAATTTATTTAACCCAAGGTTAACATGATTAATCTTAAAGGTTAATTCTTATTTCTCCTATATGCTTAAAGGTTAATACTTATTTCTCCTATATGCTAGTTATATTCATTATAAGGGCAGAGAATATGGAGATTTAGCAGCAAACATCAGCACAACAAATAAAAATCCTTTCACCAATGTTCCCCTTAAGATCTACTTAGTCTTAAGATAGTGATAAAGTTACATTTTTACATAGCAAGCACAGTGATTTATAACAAAGTACAGTGATCTATAACAAAGGAGAAAATTCGTTAACTCAAAAAGTCTAGTATTGCTAACCTTAAAAACTACTATATTTCCTTTTCTATATTCCAAATACATTGATTAATATAGTCCCAGGTGCCTAAGGATATGGAGGCCTGGCGGCAATCATTGACTCAACAAGGAGAAAAGCCCTATGCTAATACTCCAAACTCTCTGTGCTGTTTATGGTTGAGAGGTTGTCACACAAGCTATTTTGCCAGCCCTTGTCACACCCAGGGCAGGGAATTAGCAGCAATTATTGACATGACAAATGAAAAAACCCTTCACCAATATAATTCCCAACCAATCCACTATACTAATAATTTTTAACTTCCCACAAGAATTTAGTAAGTCTAAAACATCTCGTACCTCTCATGGTCGGGAGGCTGTAAATCATCACATGCGGCCGGACAAACCTATACAGGCTAGATAACCTTCAGAGTTCATAAGCTGAAACACTCTTGTCACGCCCAGGAATTTTTATTAACTTGGAGCTGCACGTTTACTCCTTCTCCAAGAGAAAGGTTATGGAGAGCTCCCCAGAAAGTCAAAGGTGTAGTTGAGAGCAAAAAACAGACTCTGGTTTTGGGGTACATGCTCGGGAACAGGGGGTCTCCTGAGGCTTGATTACGCCTTTGCGTATGCTGAAGCCTCCTTCCTCATGATCTTTGCCATGGGCGGAGTTCCTCACGCTGGCCCCCAGCAGTTAACTACTCTTCCAACTAAGAATCTACTCTTCCATGAAGACATTTAGCTTTAGTGAGCTGTTTGATGTCTGGAATATAAATAGACAAATCAAGATCAGCTGTTATGTAAAAAGTGTTTTCAATGTCAAACAAAGAAGTGAAAGAAATTCAAGGCAAAACACAAAGAAGGAAGGAAGGAACTAAATAAGTGCAAAGGATATATGGAAACCTAACTGTTATTAAGAAAAACAATAATAAGTCTCTAAATTAAATATAAGTAGTAAATATGAAATATAATAAAAAATCAGAAGTGCTACTGCATAAAGCCAAGTAAACCTCTCAGAAAAGGACATAAGAGAGGTAAAGTAAACTATGATAATTCTTGAGAATCAAGCTGGAAGGTACAAAATCCAACCGTTTTTTTGAAATTTCACCCTTACACCACCTCCAAAATAAAGAATTGAAAAATTAGAGAGAAATAAATTATGCATATGAAAATTTCTCAGAATCACCAGTCTAATGACTGAAATAAAAATTTCAGAACAATAAGCATAAAAGGAAACTCTAAAAGCTTCCAGAATATAATGTAAAAACAAGTACCCAAACACAATCAAAGGAAAAGGAATCACAATAGCCTTTGGAATTTTTATCAGTCACACTGGATGCCAGAAGACTGAGGAATGATGCCTTCCAACAGTGAGAGAAAGATGAAAATGGTTCAGTATTGCTAAGACAGCTTGCTGAAGCAGAGCCAGAAGGCCATTTGGAAAGTATGACCGCAGCACACATCTCACCCTGGATGGAGTCTGACCACTGACCTAATGAAGTCATCTAGAACACCTGCCAGAAACTCAAACTCAAATTTGTTGGACCCTTACTCTAAAATAACTCATGACGATCTGTCTACTGCTCAGACCCCACCTTAAAACAACTCAGATCTTAACGACAAATATTTTCTGACTCTCATCAATCACAATTCTTTCCAGATAACTTTTAGCAACTGTGGGACTTTTTGTATGTATAAGTGGCTTCCTCTGAACACTCTTTCAGGCTTACTCAAATCTGTATCTCCTAAATTGCCATTCGTAAACCCTCAAATCAATTATGTTTTACATTTGCAGCTCCTGCATTACTTTTTCTGGTTGACACACTTGTCAGGAAAAATGATTTTTACCCTACCTAAACTACCAGTCAAGTGGAAAGGTAAAAATAAAGTTATTTTCAGGTGCCTGGTAATTCTAAAGGTAACTACCCATCTTCCTCTTCATGACAGGTTACTGGAGAACATACTTCAGCAAAATAAATGAAAGAGAGAAGAAGACATGGTATATAGAAAACTGGGGGTTCCATGTAGGGAACTTACCAAGAAGTCCCAGGGCAGCAGCTATGCAGCAGGCCTAAAGGGCAACAATTCATGTCAGAACATGATGTTAGAGGGTTGGAAGAGGGCAGTTTCCAAGAAGAATGAGAAACAAAACTATAGATTATTTGATAGCTTTGAGTGTTTGGTGAAAATTATAAGGCATTACCCAGATCTGTTGGAACATTTAGTAAAGGATTATTGACAGACACATAGGAAACTAAGCAAAACAAAAGCAACTACCAACTCCAGGACAAACTAAAGGTGGCATACTATTGAAATGATAGTGCATTCTTAAGCTCAGTAATAATACTGACATAATCATAATAATGTAAGCATGGACTATTGATTTAATGAAAGCTGTGATAAAATAATTTTTGGAAGAGAGAGAGAAGAAGGATGGTGGTAATAGCCTGAAACTCAACTAGTCAATAAGCTATATTTTAAATGGATGCATCAAGGGAGAGCAGAATAAAAATATTACTTTAACATACAGAAGTGTAAAACAGAATCTATAGCTGGTAGAGTCAAATGAGAGTAGAGCTGCATACAGAAGGGGAAGGAAAAGGGTGACAGGCAAGGAACTGCTGACTTTCAGTGTAAGCCCTTTAGATCTATTTGACTGTTTTTAATTGTATACTTGCATCATTCTACTTAAAAAATATATATATATATATATAGATAGATAGATAGATAGATGTTTAGATGTTCAAAGAAAGAACTGAAGAAAACTGAAATGAATCAAAAGATATAATCAAAACATAACTGCAAAAAGTTCTATGATTAAAAAAGAGATATAGGGAATAAGGCAAAATTATTTCAAATAAATTAATCCTTAAATACAGCATTTTAATGAACAAGTTTTAAAAATCTTGAATATTTTAATTAAAAAGTTTTTTAAAAAATCTCATCTCCAAGTTAAAAAATATTATATATATATATATATATAATATTATACAACTTTGAAGATAAAGGCTATAATTCAATAATATTGAAAGAAATTCTTGTGTTATGTATGAAAGCAAACTAAGTATATTTTCAGTCAAACTTTAAAGTTTTTAGAACTAAAATATTAGGTACCTATATAGCATTTTTAAAAGAAATTGTGTAAAGTTTTAAGATGATCCAAAAATGACCCCAAATTAATCTGAACAGAATAGAGGTGCTATATATTAAAAAAACAATATTATTGATTCACTGTGGGAAAATCAATAAACAGAATGAAAATTAATTATAAGATTGCTGAAGGGAGTGGCTTCCTAAACAATCTTTTCAAAAACAATACCAAAACTGAAAAAAATGTGGAGGGGATTTTGCCACCCTTCTCTGGGACATCTGGCTGAAATTTAAAAGCAGAAAATTTTATTAAGCTTTAGTTCTTGTAATTATAAGAGCTCTGTGGTTAGAACAAGAAATCCCAAGGGAAATATCTACACTTTCTGAAGTCCAACTAAAATTGATTTTCATCTCTCTTTTAAAAAAGAAAACAGAAAACTAAGACATGGTGGAATGATTTTTTTATTTGTTTATCTTGCTTATATTTTCTAAATCTTCCTTAACAATGAGATTTATTTTACTTATGAAAGGAAAAAAAATTTGGATTGTAAAGAAAAATTCAGATGTAGAAACAAGTTGAAAAAAATTGAAAATTATGCAATTTTAAATGCACAGTTACAAAATAATTCATTTAAATATTCATAGATAACTACTGTGTGTTAGGCACTGAGGATACAGAATACATATGTGTTCCCTGATTTCCTGAAACTTTTAGTCTAGTGAGAAAGAGAGGCACTTACTCCATAATCATGAAAAACATTAATAAAAATTTAAAACTCAACTCATGCTTGCCACTAACATCTGTTTAATTATGATAAAGAGGTATTTATCAAAGTGTCAATCTTAGTTCAATTTTTATTTATTTCCTTTACTTCTGACATATGAACTATGAAAAAATGGACACCATATCCACCCCAGAAGTGTCTGAAATATGGATTTGAAGTGCTGGGAAAGAATTGAAGATTCTGAAGTATATTTGCTTTGATAAGTAAAAGGCTATTTGGCCATCGTGGTTACTCTTTTTTTTTTTTTTTTTTACTTAACACAGGAATGTGGAGAGAAATCATATCACTACTCTGAACTTCAGATTCTTCTTTTATGAAATACAGATACCTTTCTCATACTGTTTATATAAGAATGAAATAAAAACCAGAGCATCTATATATGGCTAGACATTTTGCATAGGTTACATCACTAATTCTTACAATAACTTTTAAAGTTGTTATTATCCCCATTTTCCAGATGAGGAAAGTGTGATTCATAATGATTAAAAAATATATTACACAGATGGTACACAGGATCAGAGATGGAGCTAAGAAATGAAACAAAGTTTTTCTGATTCCAGATCCTTTTCTCTTTCAATTAAACTTTACCTTATTTCACAACTATTTAGATTTTGAAGACTATTTTTACAAACAAAACATAATCCAAGACACAAGACTTTGGGAGTGAAATGGCTATCACCGTGACTTGCAAATAAATATCTCCTAGGAGAAGGTATAATTATGTTTGAGAACTGGGGGAAACGGTTATGACTGAACATTATTTGAAATCCCTTTCAAACTAAGAATTTATGTGTGTGTGTGTGTTTGTGGGTGTATTTAGACATAACCACTCTTTCCCTCAACTATTGGTGAGACCTGAAAAAAGTAAAAGTGTGAGTCATTTAGTCATGTCCAACTCTTTGGGACCCTGTGGACTATAATCTGCCAGGCTCCTCTGTCCATGGGATTGTCCAGACAAGAATATAGGAGTGGGTAGCCATTCTCTTCTCCAAGGGATCTTCCTGATCCAGGGATTGAACCCAGGTCTCCTACATTGCACATGGATTCTTTACCATGTGAGCCACGAGGGAAGCCCAAGTTCCTCTTTAAAAATCCAAAAGCAGTAGCAGTTGCCAGAACATATCTTGCATTCTAATGCAGGTGGTTGAAACTTGAGTGGTACTGAGACACAATAGCAATTTATGTGTTGGAAAGCTCCCATGTCTGTCAAAACATGTTAGATACTGCATCAACAGCAAGCTGTTTAAACTGTCACAGTGAATTTCTGAGCTATTTGCAAACTGTTTGGAAATATGAAAAGGAAGAGTGTAAACAATTCATGAAATTTACAAAACCATTTCAGCATCTTGGAAATATAGCTATTCAAAAACTTGTGTGTCTTTTAACATTAAGGTACAAGGAAATGTTAAATTTAAAATAACCAGACTCTAAATCATCAGAAGACTAAAGCTGGATTTGGTAGCCAGGGGTAACTACTTTATGTTGTCTTCCCATTGCAATGAACTAGGTAAGGAAGCAAAGATCATGGCCAGAAAATCTGCCATTTGTAAACTTCTCTTTCTTAGAACAATTTGTTTTGGGTTTGACCCACAGAAAAGAAAGCAACATGCAAAAGTTTGTATTAAAAAATATTTTCTCTTACTCCTTTTTTTAATCAAAAACTAGCTCTGTTAAACAAAACAAAACAAAAGGGAAAGGCATTTCCCCCTCCTCCCTGGCCTAGGACAATCACTGTGCTCCTGTGATTTCTCATTGTTGTTAGTCAATAAGTCGTGTCTGACCCTGCAACCCCATGGACTGCAGCCCGCCAGGCTTCTCTGTCCATGGGATTTCCCAGACAAGAATACTGGAGTGGGTTGTCATTTCCTTCTCCAAGGGATCTTCCCAACCCAGGGATCAAACCAGTGTCTCCTACATTGCAGGTGAATTGTTTACCACTGAGTCACCAGGGATTTATTGAGGGCATTAAAATATGGCTAGAAAGCAAATAAGCTGATTAAAATAAATGAAGTGTAGTAAATATATCTTTTGGACAATCTATTTCTGCCTCCAATGTAGATACTGGACATAAAATTAGGAATTCTAATCCTGGTTTCCTGGCTTTTTGAAGTCATTACACTGTTCAACGTTTCAGTTTCTCTACCTCTAAAATAAAGACAGTAGCATTTGTGTGTTCTATAGTTTACACAGAAGTAGAGAAGAAAATATCTGGATAATACATTCTGTAAATCTCCTTAAAAGCAAGGGATGATTTATGCAAATCATCATCATCACCGTTGTTACTAGACAAAAGAATAAATTTCATTCCAGTTTTGATATTCACAGCTTATATACATTTAAATTAACAAGAAAAGAAGTTCTGAAACTGTTCATTACTAAATGTCAGGTGCTGATCAAGTCATTTGGATATCTTATGCAGTATGTCTGGTTGCAGAGAGAAGCAGGAGAGTGAGTGTGTGTGTGTGTGTGTGTGCTCACGCACATGCTTGAATGTGGGTTAATGTTGAGTGGCACAAAGAAGCAGTCATCTGGGAAGATCCACCCGATAGCATCTTCACTACAGTTCTCTGGTATCCAGGTGTTGCTCAGGACCCTGTCTACCTACCTTATGCTGTAATGTGACCCCTGAATCCCAAGACTTGCTATTTTTAGTGTCTTTATTTAGTTATACCTCCAGGTGTATTTTGTGTGGCTAATTTCTAATCTAGATGACTAAACAAATCACTCTGAGAGATACAATTGTGTTTTCAAGGTGATGAAAACAAAAGCAGAGGCCAGGTTTTATTTTCATCTCCTATCTCTTTTCAACACCTAATGCAATGTCTGGCACCCAATAAATGTTTGCTGAAAGGAAATTAAATACTAACCAGAGATTGAGATTTTGAGTATGGAGGGGAAAGGCAGCTGAGGGTGAGGGCCAGAATCCCAACTAGGAAAACTGCTTTTGTGTTCATTCAATTTCTGTTTAAATCTGCAGATTGACTGATAGACAACAGCAGACTGCAACCAGAAAGGGATCTTTTCTGCCTGTTTTCCATTAGGCAGGAACTAAAAACCACTGAGACTTGCCCGACAGATTCTGATCACGGAGATTCCCGAACAAAGGATGTGGGACACAGTGTGTTCCTGTGAGTTCCAAATACATGATATTTATCAAAGCTGCACCTTCAAAATCCCATCCACCCCTGCTGCCATCACCTCCTTTTAGTACTATTCATACTGTCATGAGTCCAAAAATAAAGAAAACCAATAAAAGAGTCTAGGGTTGCTAATCTATATAAAAGTCCTAAACAAAGCAAATACAGTTAATACCATGTCTTATTAAATTCATCCCTTCCTTACCAGAGTGATAAAAGTGATAGGATCTATAAGAATGAATTCATTTTATACACCACTATTCAAAACTAATCCTCCCTGTGGTTCAGGGAACAAAGAATCCTGCAATGGAAAAAACAGGGGTCTTGCTTTTTATTCCCTAACTCTCCTGTTCTAGCTGGTCAAAGCAAAAGCTATTAATCTAATACTCTGCACTATATTCAGTGACACAGCATCGTAAAGCAATTGGTGGTCTGGCCAACTAGCTATTAAAAAACATTCAGTCTTTCTAGCTTTAGAATCTTCTCGCATACACATCATGACCACCGAGAAAGCATCAGCAAAATGTAATAACTGGGCTGAGAGAACTTCTATTTTGCTTCTATTTTGTATCACTGGCTTAGTCTTGAATTTAACTAAAGCTCTTTAAAAAGTTTTAATGCTTTAAAAGGTGAATTTTCTCTCCCTTGTGGAGCTATCCCAATCAGTATTATGTTAACCTGGTGGCCTTTAAGTCATTTTCAAAAGAGTTACAATAAATCTGTCTACTAAAGCTAGGTCAAACTTTTTTCCCCTAGTATTGACTATGAATCATTGTGTACAAAAGAGTACAGATGGGACAGTTGTAAGTTATTATACAGAAAAATATCAGTATTATTCCAGACAGTAAACTTTCAAGACACTATTATTTATGAGATTTCTAAAAATGTCTCAACTTCCTTAAAAGTGTGTGTGCTTGGTCATTCAGTCATGTCGGACTCTACGTGACCCTGTGAGGCACAGCTCGCCAGACTCCTCTGTCCATGGAACTCTCCAGGCAAAAATAATAGGGTGTACTATCATGCCCTCCTCCAGATCTTCCCAACCCAGGGATCAAACCCAAGTCTTCTGCATTGCAAGCAGATTCTTTACTGTCTGAGCCACCAGGGAAGCCCTTAAAAGTGAAAGGAAGCCCTTAAAAGCATCCCTCTCATATTCACTTGACTCCTTAAATTAAGTGTAATAAAGCTGAAATTAACCTTTTGCTAATTATCAATTACTGTGATGTGCTACAGGTATGCTCACAGAAGCAGAAGAAAAAGCACAGGAATAAATGTAATGTATATCAGAGATCCAGAGGTACTGACCCCAAGAGAACCAAGACTGCAGTGCCAGTTTTTCCATTCTTTCATTAACGATTATTTATTTTCATATTGCTTTTACAACTGTGTGGAAAATTCAGATATGAGTTCCTGACAGAAAGGGAGAAGGGGATGGGAGGAGGGGGAGGGAAAAATGAATTATACAGTATCCATTAGTTAGTGAAAGACATTTTGAGAAAGACAGTTAGTGAACTACCTTTTTTTTTCTAGGGAAAGAAAGTTTATTTATTGGAAAAGTTTAAAAAAATAAGAAAAATATATTGGAGTCCAAGCAAAGGATCAATATGGAAAAATAGTGATGTTACTACAGGGAAGATAAACACCCCCATCCAAGCAGAAGATGTCCAGAACCCAAGCAGACTGTGGAAAAAGATTAAAGCTCTATTTATAAAACTGGGACTCACTAGCAGAGATGTGAGAAATACACTCATCATAGGGGTAAATGTAAAGAGTATAGCAGCGACTTAAGGGTTGGCTTTTACAATTAACTAGCTTCATCAATTCTTTTCTTGGTCCCTGCCATTTATCTTCATCGGCAGTGGTTCCAAAACTTTCTGGTACCAGGAACCAGTTTAGTGGGAGATAATTTTTCCAGGGACCAAGGTTGGAGGTGTGGTTTTGGGATGACTCAAGCACATTACCTATATTGTGCATTTTCTTTCTATTATTATTACATTAGCTCCACCACAGATTAACAGACAATTAAATCCTGGAGGTTAGGGACCCTCCTGCTTTTTGGTACTCATTGTTCAAACATTTGCTGATATGTTATTTTCCAGATTCTGTAGAGCACTGGAAAAGCACTGGTGAAAAAATGAATGGTTTTAGTTTTCAAAGAGTTTCCAGTATGGTGAGGATGACAAATGTAAAACACACAATTGCTATGGAACACCAGAAGCACAGGAACAGGACAGCAGAAGAAGGTCAGGAAAGCTTTCTAGGGGAAATGAATGCAAACTGAGTTCTAAGTGAGGAGTAAGAGCCCCAAATAAGGGGAGTTAAGTTTCAGAATGGATGAGGTCAGTGCTGCCCAGGAGGAAGAAACAAGGTAAAAAAAAAAAAAAAAAAAAAAAAAAAAAAAACCTAAGTATAAAAAAAAAAGAANGAAATGAATGCAAACTGAGTTCTAAGTGAGGAGTAAGAGCCCCAAATAAGGGGAGTTAAGTTTCAGAATGGATGAGGTCAGTGCTGCCCAGGAGGAAGAAACAAGGTAAAAAAAAAAAAAAAAAAAAAAAAAAAACAAAACCTAAGTATAAAACATCAAGTATTAATATTTGTGTAGGGGAAGATGGTTGCATAAAACAAGGATTGCAAGCAATTCAATATTCCTAAAGCTTTGAGTTAGGAAGTGGAAGCATATGTGAGATACTGGACTAAACCATCGAGGGGTTCATATGCCCTGTTGAGAAAGCTGTATCAATAGATATATCACTTCAGCCATGGTACAGGCTGAACTAAATGGGTAAAGATAAGATCAAGGGAAACAGGAAGAGATTAAGGCCCAAAGGAAAACTGTGAAAATGGCGATGGGGATACAGGGCAGCAATGTGTTCAGGAACAAAATCTATGAACCTACTGCAGATGGTGACTGAAGCCATGAAAAGATGCTTACTCCTTGGAAGAAAAGTTATGACCAACATAGATAGTATATTAAAAAGCACAGACATTACTTTGCCAACAAAGATCCGTCTAGTCAAGGCTATGGTTTTTCCAGTAGTCATGTATGGATGTCAGAGTTGGGCTATAAAGAAAGCTGAGCACTGAAGAATTGATGCTTTTGAACTGTGGTGTTGGAGAAGACTCTTGAGAGTCCCTTACACAGCAAGGAGATCCAACCAGACCATCCTAAAGGAGATTAGTCCTGAGTGTTCATTGGAAGGACTGATGCTAAAGCTGAAATTCCAATACTTTGGCCACCTGATGCGAAAAGTTGACTCATTGGAAAAGACCCTGATTCTGGGAGGGATCGGGGGCAGGAGGAGAAGGGGACGACAGAGGATGAGATGGCTGGATGGTATCACGGACTCGATGGATGTTAGTCTGAGTGAACTCCAGGAGTTGGTGATGGACAGGGAGGCCTGGCGTGCTGCGATTCATGGAGTCGCAAAGAGTCGGACACAACTGAGTGACTGAACTGACTACTTAATGTTGAAGGAAATTTGAAGGAAAAGCTAAGAATGGCTACAGACTTTCAGGCTGAATCACTATTTAAATGTCTATTGATTAGCTGAAATAAAGAATTCAGAAGAAGCAGGTTTGTTGGTATTGTCTTAGGATGACAGTGGCAAAAGATAAGATGCTGTGGAAAAATCTGAACAAACATGTTGGCCAACACAGTATAATGAACTCTAGAAAATAAAAGTTAAATGATGTAATGGTTTATTTGTGCTGATTCCTATGGCATTTCTCCATGATGAATCCAGTAGCATGATAGCATAAATTTTGTGATTTTCTTTTTGTAGCTTTCCTTCTAATGAATTCAATATCTTTCTCAGGCACTATAGTCATTATGTAAAGTCTGTAGATGTTTCTTCCACTGTTGTCTAAGTTCTTAACTATATATTAAGTGGCTTTTTTGGTGGCTCAGATGGTAAAGAATCTGCCTGCAATGCAGGAAACTTGGGTTCAATCCCTGATTTGGGAAGATCCTCTGGAGAAGGGAATGGCTATCCACTCCAGTATTCTTGTCTGGAGAATTCCATGGATAGGAGAGCCTAGCAGGCTTTAGTCCATGGGGTCACAAAGAGTTAGACAGGATTGAGCAGGTAACACACAAGGTCCTTGAGAACCCCTTGGACTACAAGGAGATAAAACCACTAATCCTAAAGGAAATTGGTCCTGAATATTCATTGTAAGGACTGATACTGAAGCTGAAGCTCCAGTACTTTGGCCACCTGATGTAAAGAGCCAGTTCATTAGAAAAGACTGTGATGCTGGCAAAGATTGAAGACAAAAGGACAAGGGGACAACAGAGGATGAGATGGTTGAGTGGCATCACTGACTCAATTAACATTAGTTCCAGGACATGGTAAAGGACAGAGAAGCCAGGCAATCTGCAGTCCATGGGGTCACAAACAGTCAGACACAACTGAGCAACTGAACAATGAATAACCTAAACCAACTGTATTCAAGAAAAGGGAATATTGGTTTTATTTTCTCCTAATCTCTGTGAAATAAATTTCCATCTGTCTGTCTAACTGTCTTTGTTCATCAACATCCTTATTCATCCAAGCATCTTTACCCTATCAATTTTCATATTCTGACTTTGTATTATTGCATAAAGATGTCATAAATATTTTTAAGTGATAGTAATTCTGAAGAGAATTTGCAGTTGATGTATAGCAGGTCATATTTTAGTAGAGCAGGTAAATATACTATTGCTGTTTTATTGTTCTGGTATTTCATGATAGAATGAAAAAGATTAGAGAGGGGAGTAGAAAGACTGTCAATTCTCATGAGCTGGTAGAGGCATTAAGGAAGGGAGTGCTAGGTGAGCTTTGTCAGAAGTGATGATAAGAGCGCCCAATGCTATTGAAAATTAGTACTCATGCAATCTTTAATATACATTTCTTAGGTCTGATTGCTACTTATCATTTAAAATACATTTTTCAACTTACTAAAGTTTTTTATTTTAAATATATACAATAAACTGTGGAAAGTTCTGAAAGAGATGGGAATACCAGACCACCTAACCTGCCTCTTGAGAAATCTGTATGCAGGTCAGGAAGCAACAGTTAGAACTGGACATGGAACAACAGACTGGTTTCAAATAGGAAAAAGAGTATGTCAAAGCTGTATATTGTCACCCTGCTTATTTAACTTATATGCAGAGTACATCATGAGAAATGCTGGGCTGGAAGAAGCGTAAGCTGAAATCAAGATTGCCAGGAGAAATATCAATAACCTCAGATATGCAGATGACACCACCCTTATGGCAGAAAGTGAAGAGGAGCTAAAAAGCCTCTTGATGAAAGTGAAAGTGGAGAGTGAAAAAGTTGCCTTCAAGCTCAACATTCAGAAAACAAAGATCATGGCATCCGGTCCCATCTCTTCATGGGAAATAGATGGGAAACAGTGGAAACAGTGTCAGACTTTATTTTTAGGGCTCCAAAATCACTGCAGCCATGAAATTAGAAGACGCTTACTCCTTGGAAGGAAAGTTATGACCACCCTAGATAGCATATTCAAAAACAGAGACATTACTTTGCCCACAAAGGTCCATCTAGTCAAGGCTATGGTTTTTCCATTGGTCATGTATGGATGTGAGAGTTGGACTGTGAAGAAAGCTGAGTGCCAAAGAACTGATGCTTTTGAACTGTGGTGCTGGGGAAGACTCCTGTGAGTCCCTTGGACTGCAAGGAGATTCAATTGGTCCATCCTAAAGGAGACCAGTCCTGGGTGTTCATTGGAAGGNAAATCAAGATTGCCAGGAGAAATATCAATAACCTCAGATATGCAGATGACACCACCCTTATGGCAGAAAGTGAAGAGGAGCTAAAAAGCCTCTTGATGAAAGTGAAAGTGGAGAGTGAAAAAGTTGCCTTCAAGCTCAACATTCAGAAAACAAAGATCATGGCATCCGGTCCCATCTCTTCATGGGAAATAGATGGGAAACAGTGGAAACAGTGTCAGACTTTATTTTTAGGGCTCCAAAATCACTGCAGCCATGAAATTAGAAGACGCTTACTCCTTGGAAGGAAAGTTATGACCACCCTAGATAGCATATTCAAAAACAGAGACATTACTTTGCCCACAAAGGTCCATCTAGTCAAGGCTATGGTTTTTCCATTGGTCATGTATGGATGTGAGAGTTGGACTGTGAAGAAAGCTGAGTGCCAAAGAACTGATGCTTTTGAACTGTGGTGCTGGGGAAGACTCCTGTGAGTCCCTTGGACTGCAAGGAGATTCAATTGGTCCATCCTAAAGGAGACCAGTCCTGGGTGTTCATTGGAAGGACTGATGGTGAAGCTGAAATTCTAATACTTTGGCCACCTCATGCGAAGAATTGACTCATTGGAAAAGACCCTGGTGCTGGGAGGGATAGGGGGCAGGAAGAGAAGGGGATGACAGAGGATGAGATGGCTGGATGGTATCACTGACTCGATGGATGTGAGTCTGAGTGAACTTCGGGAGTTGGTGATGGACAGGGAGGCCTGGCGTGCTGTGATTCATGGGGTCGCAAAGAGTCAGACATGACTGAGCAACTGAACTGAACTGAACTGAATCTCTTTCTGGCTTGTAACAGTTGGACGTAATATAAAGTAAAATAATAAAATACTGGTCTTAAATACCTACTCATAATTTATATATTTTTTTCCTATCAAAGTTTCTTTCCAGATGAAAATTATTTTGCTGTTTTTGAGGAGGTAAAAAACAGTTCTGGTTTAAGTTCCTGCTCTAAAATAGAAAGATGTATTTAGGTCAGACCTGGAAAACATTTAGCTGTTATTGACTATGTTGCAAATGTTTTTTTAAACATATAAAATTGAAACACTTCATAATGGTATTTAGTGAAACCTTAGCATTACCTTTATTTTTAGCCTACAGATATTTGCTTTAGAAACTAAATAATAGAAACAGAGAGAGAGCACAAAGGAAATAAGCTTATTTGGTATTACTTCTGAAAAGCTATCAAAATCTCATTTTTCAAATTGGCAAAGACTTTTTTAAGCCTAGGAAATCTCTGTTGATGTTTATTGAAACAGTACAGCTAAAATCAATAAGTTTCTTATGAGGTAATGCAGGAAACACTTGAGGAATTTGTGGAAGAATTTTTCTGAATTTAGGAAGGAGTGTTGGCTATTATGAATTGAAGCAAATCTAGAACTGTAATTAGTTTCTCATTCCTGTTTCTATTTCTTCTACTGTAGGTCAAGAGTTTATTCTTCATAATACTCTGGAATCCAGGGACATAGTGACAAATTCTTCTAGACAACAGCTGTTGTGGGTTATAGGTGTGGGTTATGGCAATAGTAATGGCAAAACCCACATGAACAATATCACCCACTGTTCTTCTTTCTTATGTGAAACTAATAATGGAAACACATTTTAAAAAATCAAATATGATGATTGTCCATTTACTAGCTATTCATTCAGATCATTCCAAACTGTATTTTCTGATTGAATGGCTATTCCATGAGGAAGGAAGGGAAGAAGGAAGAAAGAAGATAAAAAGGGATGGAGGGTGTGAACCAGCCCTATAAGATTGCATCGATGCTTTGAACCGGTATTACAAACAGGCAGAATTGGATTATTATGAAGAAATCAGATCAGGAACCCTAGTTAGCATTTCTTTTTATATCTAGTATGGGAAAAACAAACATATTCAGATATCCGGACAGTTGGACCATGAGTGCCATGGAAATTGTCATCAGGTTATAGAGCTTCAAAAATTAAAAAGAACTAAAGAAATGAAAAGAAATGTGGGGTACAGAGAAATCACTATAATCAATGGGAATTAAACAAGAGCCCTATGAGGACAGAAAAAGTTAAAACTGTCATCACAGGGAGTCCAGCAGCCATTCATCCTTTTAACAAATACATATTAAATAGTTCCTGCATGCCAGAGACCATCCTAATGTTTGGAATTAAACAATGAACTATACAAAGTCATTGTCCTCAGAAACTTAATCTAATGGAGTAAGCCCAGTGCAACTGGTAAATAAATAGATATACAATATACATTTTAGACATTTTAAGTGTTATGAAGAAAAACAGATACATTAAGAAACTGAAGAAGAACTGAGGCAGATTTTAAGTGAAATGATTAAAGAGGCCTCTTTGATGAGATGAGACTAGGGACAGATTTGAATGAAATGAGGGATGGATCTATACAAAGATGTAGGGGAAGAGAATTCCAAGAAGAGGAAAGAGGATGTATACAGTCCTGGACAGGCAGGAAGGAGTCTGGCAGGAGAGGACATCAAAGATAGAGTATGGAGTATGGAACATCTGTCATTTGTTCTAAGAATGATGGAAGTCCAGTGGAGAGTATTGAAGATGGGGAGACTGATTGATCATGATGAGATTGATCTGTTTTCTGAATGAGGAATGCATTTTCAGAAAGACAAGAATGGAGAAGGGAAACCAGTTAGATAGTTACTGCAGAAATCAGGGAGACAAATAATGACTTGAACTAGAAAGGTGGTGATGGAGCTATGGTGAGACGTGACCAGATTCTGGATGTATCTTCGGGATGGAGTTCACTTCTGAACATGTTAAATTTGAATGAAATTAAAATGATGATGATGCCATATGAGATACTGCTATACAATCATCACACTTCACTTATTTTTCATCCTGGCACACAGCTAAACTGTACTTCCTAATTCTTCCTGCAGTCAGGTGGGGTCATGGGTCTGGATACTGGTCAATGGGATGAAGACACAGCTAATATACAGCACTTTTAGCCTTAGCTCTGAAAACGGTTCTGCTCTTCCATGTTCAGGCTCTCTTTCCTTATCTACCAGAGAATGCAGAGGACTGACTCAAAGACTCTAAGAAAAGAAGTGGACCCCATAGGATTTTGGTATTAATAAACATTTTCATGGCTACTGTGGCACTGTTTTATTTGATACTTATGATGGCATTATGAGGAACATAGCATCATTATCCTCATTTTACAGATGAAGTTATCTCTATGACAATGTCTGGTAGACAGTTTCTAGATGCAGAATGTAAGCAGTGGAGCATACTACTCCACTGTGGCTTGGAGCACAAGTGGCTTCAAGCTTGAACCATAGAAGCACACAGATGTGAGCTCTGATCCTGGTTCCAGTGCTATGATCTGCAAATTATTTAACTTTTCTAGTTCTCAGGGGTTTTGTACCTGTAAAATGAGGACAATAATATTTAAGTTGTGAGAATGGAATAATTTTTAAGCATACTGTACATTATTTGCCAGAATTGCTTTATAAATAATAACTGATATTGTTATTGTTGTTTTATAACTTGGAGATGCCTTTAAGAACAAAGCAAAAACTGAATGATAAGATTTAGTCCAAAACGATGCAACTAAGAGGTCATCTGACTATATGACCTTAAAATAACCCTGTCCCACAGGAAAGTATCAGCTCGAAGCATATGACATGGACTCATGAGAATAAGGGAAGCAGGAACACATATGCTTCCAGGTGGCAACCTAACCCTTTCCTATTTCTGCCACTTCAGAAAAAAAAAAAACAAAACTTGTCTTAATTTGGTTTCCCCAAAGAGAGGACCCTGAGATGAGGATTCAGACTGCTGGGGAGATGATCTCAGGAGGCAGATGGTGAAAAAGGAATGGAAAGTAACCTAATAAAATGTAAGTTGCTGAGCTGGTTTTACCGTATGCTAATGAATTCAATCCCAGTGAAGAACCTCTGTGGAATGGTGTGGTCCACTCCCAGGATTATTTATCCAAAAGAGAGAGTCTGGGGAGTTCATCTTTCATGTTACTGGCTGAGATTTGTTGCTCAGAGTTTAATGCCTCCTTCCAGGCTCTCTACCTCAGTACTTTAAGAATGTCCTGTGTTTGGGGTGAGTGACATACCAGTCTTCACAAAATGTCCTGAGTAGGGACATGGAGAAGGCAGGCAGGAACTTAGAATGTAATGTGGTCAGTGCACAAATGAGCTGTCTACCAGGGCCACGGCCAATATCAGGGTTGTGCCAAAAGACAGGTTTTGGGTGGATGTGGAAAATCAGCTTCTCCTTAAGATCATCTGTCTCTAAATATAAAACTTTTCATACTCAACACCATACCAATAATAGATGGAAGATAATGAGACTCAATGAGTTGTATGCAAGAGGAAACTAGTAATTCGCTTAGATCCAAACTTCTGAATGCTTTTGCACAAGAAGGTGGTAGTTGTACTGTATCAGAAAGATTCCTTAATCATATACATTTTGGAAATCTTAACTTAAAAGTGTTAAACAGCTACCACTAGTCTGGAATTTTTCTCGTTCTTCACTATGGGAATAAGTTACAGTAAATTTTCAAAGGGATATACAGCATTTGGCATTTAAAAAATTTACTTAAATACTTGTTAAGTTTTCATGATACCCTATTGACGTTTCCCAGAAGAGTGTTTTGAAGAATCTAATTGAGGAAGTGTTCAATAGGACTGTATGGTCTGACAGAATAATAAAGATAACCTTCCTTATGATGTAAGTAGAAGGAGTTTAAGAGACTCGCTACCAAATTACTAGGCTCGACAAAGCCAGTCTCTGGAAACAGGGCTTCTGTCTTATGACCACCTCAGAAGAGGACACCTTTCTACTTTCCTGTTTAGGTTTGGCATGGGTGTGAGGGGGGTGGAGAACACGTGCACAGAGGCTACTGCTTTACTCTTAACCTCTCTCTTCTTCTTCATTTAGGCTTTAACTCAATACCCAAGCTGATGGCTCTCAAATTTTGACCTTGCCAGAATCTCTTGAGGTGTATGGGAATCAGACTGCCCCTTACTCTGGGAATTCAATTGTCTTTATATCAGTTTTTAAATAAATATAACAAGGTTTGAAATGATACAAAATGGGAAAATGAGACAAATTTAAAAAGACCAGAAGGTTCTAACAGAGTCTAAGGAGGACTTTAAAATGTACTTCAGTTTGGAAAACAAAAAATTAGTACAATGAAGAGAAATTGAGCAATATGCTAAGTTTCAAATATCAGAAGAAACTTCAGTTCAGTTCAGTTCAGTCACTCAGTCATGTCCAACTCTTTGCAACCCCATGAATCACAGCAAGCAAGGCCTCCCTGTCCATCACCAACTCCCGAAGTTTACCCAAACTCATGTCCATTGAGTTGGTGATGCCATTCAACCCTTTCACCCTCTGTCGTCCCCTTCTCCTCCTGCCCCCAATCCTTCCCAGCATCAGGGTCTTTTCCAGTGAGTTTGAGGGCAGGAGGAAAAGGGGACGACAGAGATGATATGGTTAGATGGCATCACCCACTCAATGGACATGAGTTTGGATAGGCTCCAGGAGTTGGTGATGGACAGGGAGGCCTAGCGTGCTGCTGCTCATGGGGTCGCAAAGAGTCAGACATGACTGAGTGACTGAACTACACTAACTAAACTGAAGTAAAGACTATGTGTTGAAAGTGGCAGGAAATTAGTTCAAAATTTTAAGCCAGAGAGTATATTGTCTCACATAGCCAAAAACATAATTTCACTGGCTTCTGGCAGAACTTGGTTGCAGGTTCACTGTCCACAGCACCCAGTTCTTTCTCTCTCTCTCGCCCTCCTTTCCTCACCCCCCACCTCCAACCTTCCATACCTCCTTCACACAGACTCAGTTCTCTGGCATCTCTTTCCGTATGGCTACAAGATGGCAACAACAGCTCTAGACTTCATATTCTCCTAAATTCAAGTTATGGGGAGCCCAAGCAACCTTCCAAACAACAAGTCTTCACCTTATTTGCCCCCGTTGGACCAA
This sequence comes from Oreotragus oreotragus, assembly GCA_006410675.1. NCBI lineage: Eukaryota > Metazoa > Chordata > Mammalia > Artiodactyla > Bovidae > Oreotragus > Oreotragus oreotragus. The sequence goes on along the minus strand of SJYX01010004.1, from coordinate 44,868 downwards.
TGTCCAGTCCCACAGCAATCACGATAGAAGTCAATGTGAGATGTTACGCCTTGAAAAACTTAGGGGTTGGTTGGAGGCAAACCCACAAGTATTAAAAATCTGTGTATAAACCAAGGAAACCAGAATTGAAAAAGACACATGTGCCCCAATGTTCATCGCAGCACTGTTTACCTAGACAGGACATGGGGCAACGTAGATGTCCACCGGCAGACAAATGGATAAGAAAGCTGTGGTACATATAAACAATGGAATATTACTCAGCTATTAAAAAGAATACATATGACTCAGTTCTAATGAGGTGGATTAAACTGGAGCTTATTATACAGAGTGAAGTCAGAAAGAAAAACACCAATACAGTTTCAGTTCAGTTCAGTCGCTCAGTTGTGTCCGACTCTTTGCGACACCATGAATTTAACTGTTGCTTCCTGACCTGCATATAGGTTTCTCAAGAGGCAGGTCAAGTGGTCTGGTATTCTCATCTGTTTCAGAATTTTCCAGTTTATTGTGATAGATACCAGTAAAATTAAAGGAAATGTGTGTGTAGTAAAGGAATAATAGAAACAGTTTACAGCTTGATATGAAAATTCTTCAACAAGATTATTTTGACCACTGTGCAAGGAATAATATAATGAAGAACATTTGGGGGATTGGATATTCTGTTTCAATGATCAAGCTAAATAAAAAACTTTGAGATATAACTATACAGAATAGTCATGCAGCTTAGGCTCATGTGTCCATACATTTGTCAATAACATCAGTTCTGGTAGGCAAAAATCACTTACAATTTGATGCAACTTAAATAAGTAATCTCTGATAAAAGGCCTTACTGGAAAGGGAGTAACACATAGTGGTTAAGCATGTGGCCTCTAGAGGGACTGTCTGGGTTTAAACTGGGGACTACCATCTAATGGTTATTTGAGTTTTTACTAATTATTTAGCTTCTTTATGTCCCCACTTTTTTTCACCTGTAAAGCAAAAATAATAATGATGCCTGATAAAGGTTTTATAAGAATGAAATTAAGCAATACATATGCTGACAGAAATAATCAATAACCAATCTATAATAAGAACAGAAGAGAGTTGTATTCAAGCCAAACTGAAGATTATAGCCCAGGAGCCAGCCTCTAGGATAGCTCTAAGGAATTATTCCAAAAAAAGCATGGTTTTCGGCACAGTTTTTTTTTTTTTTTTTTTTTTTTTTTA
>SJYX01010004.1:17308-43569 GCA_006410675.1 Oreotragus oreotragus | reverse complement strand
GTGGGGGGGGGGGGGAGGGGGTGGGAAGGGGAGAGGGTACCAAAGAGAGATACTTTTAATTTAATGCTCCTTAGTGAAAAGACCAAACAATCTGCAATTTAATACTTTTCTTTTTCATCCAAACCATTCTTTTCAAGTACAGAAGTCAAATCATTGTTTTTAACAATCATTACTTTAAGATTAATTTAAGAAAAGAGAAGTGAGTTGCCAAGTTGGAAATTCCAAATGTACAAAAGAGATAAACTACTTAACAGATAAAATGTTTACTGGCTACAATTTTCTTACTTAGAACAACAGACAATAGACAATTTCTGGAACATCTTGCTTTGAAGAGCTGTGGTAGACATAGAGAACCCAACCTCTGTTCCTATATCCATGTGACAGATATGCCTTTCAAGAAGGCAAGGTCTTGAGGTCTAATCATTAATCTCACGTCCACACAGTCTTGTATCTTGTCAGAACAAAGAATATCAAACATGACAGGGTATATCACTTCAAAGTTCCTCAGCCCTTCAAAAAAGACAGATAGGCATGTGCACAGCAAATCAGTATGGTCTGGGTGCTGGGGAAGGGAGCCTTATATAGAAGTACTAGCACTGACATTCCACCAAAGGAGGCATTTATCACTCTCCTGTAAGCATCTTATCATCCATCTTGGTGTCATTAGAAACATAACATACAAGGAAAAAAAACATTCATCTGGTATTTGAAACTTAGATCAAAAAAAAAAAAAAAATCACCTCCATCACAAAACAGAAATAAGGTGTCAGTTTTTCTATTGTGATTTTCACTTCCTTTCATTCCTAAAATGAGGATGTCTGTTTATTTTCAATCAAGTTTACAGAGTTCTCATAAGAATCAAAAGAGATAACATAAAAAAAATAAGGCTTGAAACTGTAAGGTGTCAGTATAGTAGAATAGGAGGAACAACAATCTTCAAGTCAGAGTGACCAGGGTTTGTGATGACATTCTGACCCTGTAGAGGAGGATGGGACCAAAACTGAACAAGTTTCCATATCATGTAAGCCTCCTTCATAAAAAGGGAAATTAAATAGCTTCCTCTTGGGTTTCATGATGCTTAAATGTTAAATACTGGAAGCACCAAAGTTCCTGGAACTTAGAATGCATCCACTAGGAGCTGATTGTCTCTTCCTCCAAAACAAATTAAACAGTCATGCAAACATTAAATATATTTTTCATTATGTAAATATGCCAAGGGTACAAATGCACGGCCTTTAGTTACATAATGTGTTTTATTTTGCTACATTATGTAAAATAATCATCCTTTGAGTCATTCTTTTTCCTCTTAAGTCTTTGACTTATCTGGTCATGTTTTCTGGGCAAAAAGAAAATTTAATTAATATTTTTACTTTTTGGGTTTTTTTTCTGTAAACACTAAATAATTCTATTACTCCTTTTCAGCTTCCATATTTCCTTCTATTTCAGTGTTTTTCTTTGACTCATAGAATAAAACTTTTCCACATAATGTTTTAGAAACTGTACCCATAATACCACAAGGATTTCTTATCTCTTGTCATATCATTTGTTAAAACTCCTGTCTTTCAGTTGCAAAGCACATTGGATTTCTTTTCTTTCATTCCCTTTGTGAGATCTTATTTTGTTCCTGCTCTATAGACTTTTGATGCAGTACCAGGTAAAAAAAAAAAGTGCAATTTTTAGTATTTTCTTGAATAATACTTCTCAAACTTAAAATATGAAATTATTTTTATGAAATTCATTTCTTTTTATTCTTATAGAGATATTCAAAGTAGTGGTCATGATTTATCCTTCTATGCAACAGGCAAATCTTTTCTTTTTTTTAATGTTTCAAATATAGCAGCATATACACATGCTGTGTTCTATTAAAAAGAAACATGGTATCAATTTGGTTTATTCTGTCAGTTTTGAAGTGTATCACAATATATGTGATATGTATTCAAAAATACAATATGCTTTTTAAAAATACCTTCTTTGTTTCATAGCTAACCTTGTTGATATCATGCATATCACACCAGGAATATTCTTTTGTCTCTCTGTATGAACCATTGTGTAAGCTTCAGTAGCTATACATATTAAGGAGGTAAAATACCTTGAAAATAACATTCTTAGTAGAAGGCTGTATGCCTTTCTAGTCTGCAATCTCTCTCACTCTCTTTGAAAAGTTTCATTTAAATTTCTATATTAATGATATTTATGTGTAAGTGTCTTTTTTCAATTTCAGGGCAGCTGAATGAACTTCCTTAAAAGCAGTAAAACTCAAGTGCACCTGAATTAAGGACATTAGTAATTACAGTGTGAACAGAATTTATGAAAAGGTTTTTATGCAGGTTTGAAAACTACACCTTTGATTCAAGATGTTGTGTCATGAATCTATGTCTCTACTGATTCTAAGAGAGATAAAGTCCTCTATATTCCCACACTGAAATGAGCTAAGTGAATCTCGTAATGTTACACATTCATTCTATACATAAATATCTTCCATACATGCATGTATGTGCAGTCACTTCAGTCATGTCTGACTCTGCAGTCCCATGGACTGTAGCCTGCCAGTCTCCTCGGTCTATGAGATTTCCCAAGCAAGAATACTGGAGTGGGTTGCCATTTCCTCCTCCAGGAGATCTTCCCAACCTAGGGATCGAACTTGCATCTCTTGCAGCTCCTGCATTGGCAGACAGATACTTTACCACTGAGCTACCTGGGAAGCCCCCTACATTCCATACATATTTAGTTTAAACTGCAAATAGTGGCCATTTCTAATTACTATTACTTAATAGAAATACTTTTTAAATTATGCATTAACTTCTCAATCATGATTACAGTCACTGGTACTGAGCAAGAACATTAAAAATCCAAGACCAGGCCCTGGAGTCCTGATTAGAATTGTACAGATAAACTAACAGACTGGAGAGTAGACACAAGCCAAGTCTGTGTGCCCTATTTTAATGGACGTTTGCAGTAATCCATGCAAGAACGACCCATATTTCTCAAGTTCTTCTGGAACTAATGGTCTATTGCAGTTTGTATTAGAAGTTATCCTAAATCATATGTTTGGGGTATGCCAGTGCAAATATAAAATATGGACATTTCAAAAACAGGGGATCAGTTTACATAAGACAAATAAAACAACTTCAATTCATTAACATTTTTGATATCTTTAAATAAAAGTTAGCTTTGGAATCTTCACTGGGCACCACAGAGAGTCTCTAGGTCCACACAGAGATTATTAGTATAAATAAGAGGCCAGTTAGCCACATTCAACTTGATTTTCTGTATTGCACACATGGTAACTGCTATAGCATGTGATATATTCCAAGAGACAGGGCCACTAAGAATAATAGGGATTACTGAATTTTTAAAAATTTTATTCAAAACTCCTCTGATAAGTTAACAAAAAGATCAACAATATGTGAATTGTTTGGCTCCTTAGGGTCATTTCAGTTGTTAATATTGAATTTTGAGGATGTGCACAAAGCAAATATCATCCTCTCCAGGCACAATCTAACTGCAGCTGACATCAGCCAAGGGAGTGAGTGAATGAGTGAAGTCACTCAGTCATGTTGACTCTTTGAGACCTCATGAACTGTAGCCCATCAGGCTCCTCTGTCCATGGGATTTTCCAGGCAAGAGTACTGGAGTGGGTTGCCATTTTTAAAAAATAATAAAAATCTGTGTATAATTTTTGACTCTCCCAAAAGTTAACTACTAATAGACTACTGTTGGCCGGAAGCATTACTAACATAAACACTCAGTTAACACCTATTTCATATGTTAATGCATTATATACTTTTTTCTTACAATAAAGTAAGCTAAAGAAAAGAAAATGTTATTAAGAAAATTATAAGGAAGAGAAACTATATTTACAGTACTGTACTATATCAATACCATAAATTTGAATAATCTATTTATTAGATGAATCATCTATCAGTACCTGTTTAAAAATTGTCTTGTGATATAAAATACTTTAGATGTTATTATTGATACTAGATATCAAAAATGAAAAGACAACAGGAAAAAGAAGTTCATATTCATCTACAGGTATAACAGTTCATGCACTGATAATGAAGAAGCAGTAATATGATTGCTTTATGGTAATCAATACAATTGCTACACATGTCAATTATATAGCTTAGCCTATATACTAATGAATCATTTATGTTGTGGCATATAGTATTACAGTCATATTCATGATTCATAGGTATTGGAAATAATTTGTTTTTTAAAAACACTTACCTAGGATGATGGTCTGATATGAAGTCCAATTACTACAGGAGATATCAGTTCAGTTCAGTCACTCAGTTGTGTCCAACTGTTTGTGATCCCATGAATTGCAGCACGCCGGGCCTCCCTGTCCATCACCAACTCCAAGAGTTCACTCAAACCCATGTCCATCGAGTCAGTGATGTCATCCAGCCATCTCATCCTCTGTCGCCCCCTTCTCCTCCTGCCCCCAATCCCTCTCAGCATCAGGGTCTTTTTCAATGAGTCAACTCTTCGCATGAGGTGGCCAAACTCCATGAGGAGTTTCAGCTTTAGCATCATTCCTTCCAAAGAACACCCAGGGCTGATTTCCTTCAGAATGGACTGGTTGAATCTCCTCGCAGTCCAAGGGACTCTCAAGAGTCTTCTCCAACACCATAGTTCAAAAGCATCAATTCTTCAGCCCTCAGCCTTCTTCACAGTCCAACTCTCACATCCATACATGACTACAGGAAAAACCATAGCCTTGACTAGACGGACCTTTGTTGGCAAAGTAATGTCTCTGCTTTTCAATACGCTATCTAGGTTGGTCATAACTTTCCTTCCAAGGAGTAAGTGTCTCTTAATTTCATGGCTGCAAAAACCATCTACAGTGATTTTGGAGCCCAAAAAATAAAGTCTGACACTCTTTCCACTGTTTCCCCATCTATTTCCCATGAAATGATGGGACCAGATGCATGATCTTCATTTTCTGAATGTTGAGCTTTAAGCCAACTTTTTCACTCTCCTCTTTCACTTTCATCAAGAGGCTTTTTAGTTCCTCTTCACTTTCTGCCATAAAGGTGGTGTCATCTGCATATTTGAGGTTATTGATGTTTCTCCTGGCAATGTTGATTCCAGCTTGTGCTTCTTCCAGCCCAGCATCTCTCATGATGTACTCTGCATATAACCAAATATACCAAAATGACTAATTGCAATTCACAGAACTGAGTCTGTGTGAAGGAGGGATGGAAGAAGGGGAGACAGAGAAAGAAAGAACTGTGTGCGGTAGACACTGAACCTGCAACCAAGCTCTGCTAGAAGCCAGTGAGATTATGTTTTTGGTTATGTGAGACAGTATATTCTCCTTTGGCTTAAAAATTTGAACTAATTTTCAAAATGCCTAATTCAAATGAGCCACAACAAAACCCATTGCTTTGATCATTTTCTGGGTCAAATTTTTACTTGTCAACCTTAAGGTAAAGTGCTAGAGAGAGGGGTGGTAGATCATGCCTGGTTCATCTTTTTTTAATATTCCTAGATATAATAGGATAAGGGACAATGCCCATAAAAATACCTATGATGAAACTATGGAAAGATGCAATGATATTAATGTTCCACAAGACCTAACAAAAACTATTTAAATTTTCCTTCTTCCCCAATCAACTGAACATGGGTGATTATGTTATGATGGTGGTTTAATGTGCTACCACTTTCTGCCCTTACCTAATCCCCTGCCCTCTCATTCAGTCACCAAACATTTGTTGAGAATCTCCTGTATTCCAGGCACGCAGGTAAGCCCTGGGAATCCAAAGGTTTAAAAGACAACTTCTCACCTTTACAAAGCTCACAAAGTAATGGTGGAACCAGGCAGGAACACAGTTTAACTGTGATAAACCATATTCAGGTCTGGATCTTCTTCCCTCAACTTCTAAAATCCCAACCATCCACCACAGAGCTCTGTAAGGACTGGCTCTGCCTCCTTTACCACTCAGTGCTTAATACAGCTTCCTCAGTGCTTAATACAGTAGCCTCAGTGCTTAATACAGCATCTGGCAAGGTGATTGTAGATATTTGTTAAGTGCATTAAGTGCAAATGGACAACACATAAGACATAAATATTTANTGCCTCCTTTACCACTCAGTGCTTAATACAGCTTCCTCAGTGCTTAATACAGTAGCCTCAGTGCTTAATACAGCATCTGGCAAGGTGATTGTAGATATTTGTTAAGTGCATTAAGTGCAAATGGACAACACATAAGACATAAATATTTAAGAAACTTCTACTTATTACTGTCTCAGAAGAGCAAATAGGCACAGAGAGAACTGGGTCTGGAAAAGTGATTCTCAACCAAGGGAGGTCTGCTTCCTAGGGGACACTTGGTAATGCCTGGAGACAATTTTGGTTGTCACAACTGGGGGGTGCATGTAGTATGTAGTGGGTAGAGGCCAGAGATGCTGATAAACATCCTACAATGCACAGGTCAAAGAATTATCTAGTCAAAAAATGTTAATAGTGCTGAGGTTCAAAAATCTTTGTCTAAGTAAGATCATCAGCTATAGTATCTTAAATGTCCAATGATCTTTGAGCTACTAGCAGTAATTACGGAGTCACAGAAAATGAGGGAGTTGAAAATGATCTTAAAGTTCTCAGTTCCATTCAGTTCAGTTGCTCAGTCATGTTTGACTCTTTGTGACCCCAGGGACTGCAGCAAACCAGGCTTCCCTGTCCATCACCAACTCCTAGAGCTTTCTCAAACTCATGTCCATCGAGTTGGTGATGCCATCCAACTATGTCATCCTCTGTCATCCCCTTTTCCTCCTGCCTTCAACCTTTCCCAGCATCAGGGTCTTTTCTAATGAGTCGGTTCTTTGCATCAGATGGCCAAAGTATTGGAGCTTCAGCTTCAGCATCAGTCCTTCCAATGAACATCCAGGAATTATNAACTATGTCATCCTCTGTCATCCCCTTTTCCTCCTGCCTTCAACCTTTCCCAGCATCAGGGTCTTTTCTAATGAGTCGGTTCTTTGCATCAGATGGCCAAAGTATTGGAGCTTCAGCTTCAGCATCAGTCCTTCCAATGAACATCCAGGAATTATTTCCTTTAGGATTGACTGGTTGAGTCTCTTTCCAGTTCAAGAGACTCTCAAGAGTCTTCTCCAACACCATAGTTCAATTTGACTCCAATCCCCAAATACTAATAATAGAATCATTTCTTTTATATCAATCTTGGAAGATGGTCCACTATCAATTTTCATGAGCAAAGAACTCAGTTGTTTGAGCAACAACCATTCATTTTGTTAGTTTTAATATTCATATTATATATTACATTGAACTGAAAGTTGTATTTCAAAGCATCACATAATTTGTCCTTGTTCAACTTTCATGAGGATAAAATAAGAAATAAGTACTATCTCCCACGTCAGCCTCCAGAATTTGAAATGGTGGTGATTGTCCTAAGCCTTTTTCTCCCTCACCAGATTCATCATCCCAGTATTCTTCAAGGCAATTAAAAAGAATGGTAAAGAGTATATTCAAAAATATTGGATGTGGAGCAACCAGTGAAATCTAAGATGTCTTTAGATGGTTCAGAAGATTATTTTAGCTATCTCACAGACACTGTGTTAAACAGCATTGAATTACATATAATTACAATGAGAAAATTACTTCTATTTGAATTCTTCAATTCTTCTCAAGTCAAGGAGACCGTCTCATTTTGGTTCTAAAAGGCTTAGTAACCTTGCCAATTTCACTTTTTAACAGAAAAGGAGACCTCAGAGTTAGAGCTTTCTGCAGGCAACAACAGCTAGCATCCAATATCCTTTTGTCTATAATGTACTTATGTTTATGCTTTCTTCTTCCTCATGGCAAGGGGTGCTAGTTTCTCTTTTATAGATGTGGCACAACTGGTTTCTCATTTATGGTTCTGTATAGGGTTTCCCCGGAGAAGGTGATGACACCCCACTCTAGTACCCTTGCCTGGAAAATCCCATGGATGGAGGAGCCTGGTAGGCTGCAGTCCATGGTAAAAAAAAAAGTGCAATTTTTAGTATTTTCTTGAATAATACTTCTCAAACTTAAAATATGAAATTATTTTTATGAAATTCATTTCTTTTTATTCTTATAGAGATATTCAAAGTAGTGGTCATGATTTATCCTTCTATGCAACAGGCAAATCTTTTCTTTTTTTTAATGTTTCAAATATAGCAGCATATACACATGCTGTGTTCTATTAAAAAGAAACATGGTATCAATTTGGTTTATTCTGTCAGTTTTGAAGTGTATCACAATATATGTGATATGTATTCAAAAATACAATATGCTTTTTAAAAATACCTTCTTTGTTTCATAGCTAACCTTGTTGATATCATGCATATCACACCAGGAATATTCTTTTGTCTCTCTGTATGAACCATTGTGTAAGCTTCAGTAGCTATACATATTAAGGAGGTAAAATACCTTGAAAATAACATTCTTAGTAGAAGGCTGTATGCCTTTCTAGTCTGCAATCTCTCTCACTCTCTTTGAAAAGTTTCATTTAAATTTCTATATTAATGATATTTATGTGTAAGTGTCTTTTTTCAATTTCAGGGCAGCTGAATGAACTTCCTTAAAAGCAGTAAAACTCAAGTGCACCTGAATTAAGGACATTAGTAATTACAGTGTGAACAGAATTTATGAAAAGGTTTTTATGCAGGTTTGAAAACTACACCTTTGATTCAAGATGTTGTGTCATGAATCTATGTCTCTACTGATTCTAAGAGAGATAAAGTCCTCTATATTCCCACACTGAAATGAGCTAAGTGAATCTCGTAATGTTACACATTCATTCTATACATAAATATCTTCCATACATGCATGTATGTGCAGTCACTTCAGTCATGTCTGACTCTGCAGTCCCATGGACTGTAGCCTGCCAGTCTCCTCGGTCTATGAGATTTCCCAAGCAAGAATACTGGAGTGGGTTGCCATTTCCTCCTCCAGGAGATCTTCCCAACCTAGGGATCGAACTTGCATCTCTTGCAGCTCCTGCATTGGCAGACAGATACTTTACCACTGAGCTACCTGGGAAGCCCCCTACATTCCATACATATTTAGTTTAAACTGCAAATAGTGGCCATTTCTAATTACTATTACTTAATAGAAATACTTTTTAAATTATGCATTAACTTCTCAATCATGATTACAGTCACTGGTACTGAGCAAGAACATTAAAAATCCAAGACCAGGCCCTGGAGTCCTGATTAGAATTGTACAGATAAACTAACAGACTGGAGAGTAGACACAAGCCAAGTCTGTGTGCCCTATTTTAATGGACGTTTGCAGTAATCCATGCAAGAACGACCCATATTTCTCAAGTTCTTCTGGAACTAATGGTCTATTGCAGTTTGTATTAGAAGTTATCCTAAATCATATGTTTGGGGTATGCCAGTGCAAATATAAAATATGGACATTTCAAAAACAGGGGATCAGTTTACATAAGACAAATAAAACAACTTCAATTCATTAACATTTTTGATATCTTTAAATAAAAGTTAGCTTTGGAATCTTCACTGGGCACCACAGAGAGTCTCTAGGTCCACACAGAGATTATTAGTATAAATAAGAGGCCAGTTAGCCACATTCAACTTGATTTTCTGTATTGCACACATGGTAACTGCTATAGCATGTGATATATTCCAAGAGACAGGGCCACTAAGAATAATAGGGATTACTGAATTTTTAAAAATTTTATTCAAAACTCCTCTGATAAGTTAACAAAAAGATCAACAATATGTGAATTGTTTGGCTCCTTAGGGTCATTTCAGTTGTTAATATTGAATTTTGAGGATGTGCACAAAGCAAATATCATCCTCTCCAGGCACAATCTAACTGCAGCTGACATCAGCCAAGGGAGTGAGTGAATGAGTGAAGTCACTCAGTCATGTTGACTCTTTGAGACCTCATGAACTGTAGCCCATCAGGCTCCTCTGTCCATGGGATTTTCCAGGCAAGAGTACTGGAGTGGGTTGCCATTTCCTTCTCCAGGGGATCGTCCCAATCCAGGGACTGAACCTGGGTCTCCCACATTGTAGGCAGAGGCTTTTACCATCTGAGCTACCAGGGAAGAGCCTTCAGCCAAGGGAAAAGCATGATATTTCTTTTATTTTTAATGACACTTTTCATACTGTTTTTCTAAGAATAAATATAAAATAACTGGACTCTTAGACAAAAGTTGGAATAATCTATAATCTGGTATAGGTAGATCACAGTCCAACAATAATAGCAAAAACATTGTAGTCACGGTTTTAGTTCTACAGTATATTCACTCAGTCAGAACAGTGGTAATAAGGCCTGTCAAAGATCCAAGTCTCTATTGACTAAATTTTGCATCCTTGCATGCCAGCATGTGTCTTTCAAGATAAAATGTCATTGACAAAGTGAACCTACCTAGCAAGGGCTGACAGGTCTCTCCCAAAATATTTCCCATAAAAACACAAATATACACACAGACACATACACATATTCATTATAAATGGTCAGCAGTTTTCTGTATTTTTCTCTAACTCCAGTCTATGAAAAATAATTGACCTTAATCAAAATGAAAATCTACACCTTTGGGAATCAGGAGCTATAAAACATCATAAAAACATGTTAGATCTTTGAATACAAAGTGAATTCATATCAGCTCAATAGTTTAACATTCTTAACTTAGGTTGTAATTTCTATTTGTTATTAAGAACATGAGCTCTTTGGATGTGTCAGCTGGTTTTTCTAATAGTGAAATAATTTTTTATTTGGTAAATAGACAGCTGCTTCTATAGTAGAGCATGGCTATAAAAATGGAAAATAATGCAATAGTAATTAAATAATATTTGAGCTAATTTAGAAAATAGATAACTTTCACCCCACCCCATATATTAAAATCCAGATTTTATTTCTTTTTTAACCTGAAAATCACTTACCCTAATCACAGATTAATATAAGCTGGAAAAGTATGTGATTTGTTTTGAGAAAAGGAATAAAATGAAAATAAATAAGAACCCCCTTCTATTCAAGCATGCATTGACATTCTGACACTGAACTGACCAGAAGACTGGCTTTTAAATCAGTCACCTAGATACCTATGAAGTATGTCTCCAAAGAGTTCATCAGGATTTTTCATCAGACATTCCCTATGAAGTACAACCATCACCTTGTCTCATTTATTTGTATAGCACTCATTCATTACAAGAGATTTAGAAAGAACAAAAACAAATGTTAAGAACTTTTAAGCATACTTTCTCATTTGCCATTAAGAACTTTTTTCAGTCTATCCATCCAGGAAGCATTACTCTGCCTCATTTATATTTCATATATTTCTAGACTTCCTTTAGTTGTCTTAAATGCTTTCCAACAAGCTCTGAAACATTTCACTGTGAGATGGTACTCTTTTTCCTGGGAATGTATCACTGTCAGTCATACTCTATCATTTCTATTTTATGCTTTATCCTTCTTATTTCCCATATGAAGGTCTGAAATATCAATAAGAACTTCATGTAGTATATAAAATAACACTTCTATTAACAAGGAGCAGCAAAACGAACAGCCGTCTTGATAAAGGTTAATTAACAGAGTTTCATTTTAAATGAATATGGAAAAAAGTTCAGAGAAGAGACACAAGGACTTAAAAGTTAATTAAAATTGCTAGAAAATATTCTGTTTAAGAATATGGAAAATCCAAGTGTCACTATACTATGTATTCCCAATGGGCTCACTAATAAATAATTTACATTGGGTCATTTTTCTCCTTTGACATTACATTGACCTGAATTATCTTCAGATAAATTCCCTTCACACATCTTATGAAGATGCTATTTTGCCCACATGCTCTCTCTCTTTTTTTTAAAATAAATTTATTTATTTTAATTGGATGTTAATTACTTCATAATATTGTATTGGTTCTGCCATACATCAACATGACTCTGCCACAGGTATACACATGTTCCCCATCCTGAACCCCCCTCCCTCTCCCCTCCCCGTACCACCCCTCCGGGTCGTCCCAGTGCACCAGTCCCAAGCTCTCCTGACTCACACAGGCTACTATACCCCAAGTCTATTCAAGGGAAAGATCTGTTTAGAAAATGCTTATCCAAAGTCAGAGGAAATACCTACTTATTCTAACTATTATACTTTTTAATTCAAGAATTTATTCAAACATATATGCACATATAATAAAGAATCATGATATATTTGCATCACAAGATATTTAAAGAATATCAATAGTGTAAAATAGGACATGTAAAATAAAGGATCCCAGTAGACAAAGTTTAATCACTTTGGATAATATCTTAAATTACTGTAACAGGTGACAAAGAAAAGAACAATTAGAAAACAAGGCAATCATTGTGACTGTCCATAAATCTGCAGTGAATGACAGAAAAGGAAATATAGTTGAAAATCAAGTTACTGATTTTAAAGACCAACTGCTAGATGATAAAGTAAAATAGACACACAGAAATTGAGAATGAAATTATGAAGGCTCCAGAAAGTCTGACAGTCTTCCAAAAATATTCTCAAAGGAGAAAGCACAATGGAGACAGGGTCCAAACAGAATACAATAGACTATCCCCCTACTTCAAAGAAGTTTCAAACTGAAAAGACCTGAAGAATTTGTTAGAAAAAAGTCCAACTTCCAGACACAAAACTGTGAATTTTAAGGATAAAGAAAACATTTGAAAACTTACAACAGAGGAATAAAATTTACCTACCTAACTGAAGGTGTGCACTACACTAAATACTTCTGTACCATTTAAATGAAAATCATATACCAATAACACAGATTTTCTTATAGTGATACATTCTGAGAGAATATCTTCAAATTGTTGTTAAGAAATAGTTGGAATAGTGCACTCCCTACCCTGCCAACTAACAAGAAAATGTGAGAACAATACAGTTTTATACTCTAATTTTATAATGCCAGAACTCAGAAAATTTACAATCTATGTATCACATTCGACCCAGAAGGCTTACAGGAAGGCTTGCAGATTGAAAAATTTTTTGTTTATTTGACAGTAACATTTGGAAGGGTCTTTTTAAAATGTTAATTTTAATTTCTTAGGACCATATTTTCTTCTCTATGGGTCAATTCACATTCTTGACTTTGCAGCATAAAATATTTAGAAAAACATGTAAATGTTGTCCCTCAGCCTTTGATTATTTGGAATCAAACTAAACACAGCATGAAGACTGCATAGTTAAAGAACAGAATGAAATGCTATAAAGTTTGGCAACATAAAAATGGTAATAATATCAAGCAAAAAATGAAGGTAAATGAAGAATTGAAAGAAAGTTGAATTACATATGAAAGAAAGCTGAGTATGCACAAGTTCTTATTTCTATGGTGGAGATGTATTCAGCTCAGTCATTCAGTCATATCCGACTCTTTGCAACCCCACGGACTGAGAGGCAATAAACGTGATATTAATTTGACAAGTCAGTAAATCATATATCAAATGAATTTTTTAATTTGAGATTTGAGGAGCAATTAAAAGAAAAAAAGTTAAGAGTAGTTTTCTTCAGATAATGAAATTGGCTAGGGACGAATATGACAACTAGATTTTAGATTTTGTAATATTTAATTCAACATATAGTGTAATTGTTTACCCAATCAAAATTTTTATAAGAGAGGGGAAGTTTGAAGATGGTGGATGAGTAGGATGGGGAGACCACTTTTTTCCCCACAAATTCATCTAAAGATCATCTGAACGCTGAGCAAATACCACAAAACAACTTCTGAGTGCAGGCAGAGGACACCAGACACCCAGAAAAGCAGCCCATTGTCTTCAAAAGGAGGTAGGACAAAATATAAAAGATAAAAAGAGAGACAAAAGAGTTAGGGATGGAAACCCATCCTGGGGAGGGAGTCGTAAAAGACGAGAAGTTCCCAAACACCAGGAAATCCTCTCACAGGTGGATCTGTGGGGAGTTTTGGAATCTCAAAGAGCAATATAACTGGGAGGGAAAAAATAAATACATGAAACCCACAGATTACACGCCTAACTGCAACTCCCATTGGAGAAGTAGCCCAGATGCTCACGTCTACCACCAGCAAGCAGGGGCTGAACAGGGAGGCACAGGCTGCATTGCTTAGGGTAAAGACTGGGCCTGAATGCCCTGAGGACAATCTGAGGGAGCTAATATGAGATAGCAACCTAAACTGTGGGATAGCCAGAGAGAGGGAAAAAAAAAAAGAAGAAAGAGAGAGAGAACTTTCCTGTGAAAAGCTCTAAACTAAGGCACTACCTGCCTGCCCACAGAACAAAGGACTGAGCGAATACCAGATGAGAGCTAGCTGGCAACGGACCGGCCCATCCCACTCCCACCGGAGGCAAGTGGGTGACAGCCAGAGCCAGAAGGCAAGGGGCAAACTTGGTCCCAGAGACAGCATCCTCTACCAAACTGCGAGCAGGCTCCCAGTTGCTAACCAAGTCTTCTTAGGATCCTGGACAGTTGACATCCACCAAGAGGGTCACAACCAGAGATCAGCTCCCCATAGAAGGCACATGGCACACTTGAGAAGACACTCCTGTTTTGCACCCAGGAACTGAGTGGCCAGGACCAGGGAGGTGATAAGGTGCACTGCACCTGGGGAGAGTGCACTCGCCAAGCATCTGGTGGCCTGAGCTGCTCAGACCTGGGAAGGATACAAAACGCAGGTCCACCCGAGTCTATGCCTTTATGGAGTACCTGAGAACCTGAACCTGAGTGGCACAGATCTGGGAAATGCACACAACCCAAGGGCCGCCTTAGTTTCCCTGCAGAGCAACCTGGAGCCTTAGCAACCGGGAAAGAACACATCCTGTGAGTGGGGGCAAACCCAGTGTGGCCCAGACACTGCGAGCACTCCCCACACACACCAGTGATATTTGTTTGCAGTGTTCCTCCCTCCCAGCAGCACAATTGAACAAGTGAGCCTAAATAAATGACCACCTTCCCCCTCTTGTGTCAGGGTGGAAGTTAGATACTTAAAAGACTTTCAAAGAGAGGAAGCAAAAATAAACAAAGATGAGGGAACCGCTTTGGAAATGACAGGAAGTGCAACAGATTAAAACCCTGTAGTTAGCATTGACTACATTGGAAGGTGCCTATAGATCTTGAGAAGAAATATAAGCTGGAACAAGAAACTATCTGAAACTGAACTGACCCCACACTGCCCTCAACAGCGCCAGAGAAACTCCTAGATATATTTTACTATTACCATTTTTTAATTTGTTATTAAGTTCTTTATTATTCCTTTAATTTCCTTTTTTTAAACCTACTATTACCTTGCAAAAAAAAACCCTATTTTTAAAGCAGATTTCATATTTTTTATAACCTTTGAGTTTTTTTATAAATATTGTATTTTTGAAAGTCTTACCTCTACTCTAGATTTTTAATCTTTGCTTTTCAGTATTTGTTATGAACTCTGTACCTTTAAGAATCCAATCTTTAGTACCCATTTTTACTTAGGAGTGTGATTACTGGCTTGATTGCTCTCTTCCCTTTTGACTCTCCTTTTTCTCCCCCAGGTCACCTCTATCTCCTCCTTCCCCCCTCTCTTCTCTACTTTGTGAATATCTTCTGGTGTTCCAGGCTGTGGAGAACACTTAGGGAACTGATTACAGGCTAGATTGGTTTCTCTCCTTTTGACTCCCCCCTCCTGTCCTCCTGATCACCTCTATCTCCTTCCTCCCTCTTCTCTATGGAACTCCATGAACCTCTCTGAGTGTTCCAGACTGTGGAGAGCAAATAGGGAATTGATTACTGGCTATATTGCTCTCGCCCCTTTTGATTCCCCCCCTTCTCCTCCTGATCACCTCTATCTCCCTCTTCCCTCTTCTCTTCTCCATATAATTCTGTGAACCTCTCTGAGCATCCCCCATTGCAGAGAATCTTTTCACCATTAACCTAGATGTTTTGTCATGAGTGCTATATAGATGGATAAGTCTTGAGGCTACTGTAAGAATAAGACTGAAAGCCAGAGGGAAGAGGCTTAAATCCAAAAATTGAAAACACCAGAAAACTCCTGACTCCAGGGAACATTAATCAACAAGAGCTCATCCAAAAGCTTCCATACTACGCTGAAACCAAGCTCCACCCAAGAGCCAACAAGTTTCAGAGCAAGATATACCAAGCTAATTCTCTAACAAAGCAGGAACATAACCCTGAGCACAAAAATACAGGAGGTCAAAAGTCACATCAAACCCATAGACACCTCAAAACTCACTACTGGACACTTCATTGCACTCCAGAGAGAAGAGATCCAGTTCCACCCACCAGAACACTGACACAAGCTTTCCTAATCAGGAAACCTTGACAAGCCACTCATGCAACCCCACCCACAAGGAGGAACCTCCACAATATAGAGGGACCACAAACTTCCAGTATACAGAAAAGCCACCCCAAACACAGCAGCCTAAACAAGATGAAAAGGCAGAAAAAATATTCAGTAGGTAAAGGAACATGATAAAAGCCCACCAAACCAAACAAAAGAGGAGGAGATAGGGAATCTAACTGAAAAAGAATTCAGAATAGTGATAGTAAAAATGATCCAAAATCTTGAAACCAAACTGGAGTTACAGATAAATAGTCTGGAGACAAGGATTGAGAAGAGGCAAGAAAAGTTTAACAAGGACCTAGAAGAAATAAAAAGAGTCAACCAATAATGAATAATGCAATAACTGAGATCAAAAGCACTCTGGAGGGAACCAACAGTAGAATAACTGAGGTAGAAGATAGGATAAGTGAGGTGGAAGATAGAATAGTGGAAACAAATGAAACAAGAGAGGAAAGAATAAAAAGGAATTAAAAGAAATGAAGACAACCTCAGAGACCTCTGGGACAATGTTAAACACCCCAACATCTGAATCATAGGAGTCCCAGAAGAAGAAGACAGAAAGGCCATGAGAAAATCCTTGAGTAGATAATAGTTGAAAACATCCATAAAATGGGGAAGGAAATAGCCACCCAAGTCCAAGAAACCCAGAGAGTCCCAAACAGGATAAACCCAAGGTGAAACACCCCAAGACACATATTAATCAAATTAATGAAGATCAAACACAAAAAACAAATGTTAAAAGTAAGAAGGAAAAAACAACAAATAACTCACAGGGGATCCCCATAAGGATAACAGCAGACCTTTCAATAAAAACTCTTCAAGCCAGAAGGGAATGGCAGGACATACTTAAAGTGATGAAAAAGGAAAATCTACAACCCACATTACTGTACTCATCAAGGATCTCATTCAAATATGGAGAAATCAAAAGCTTTACAGACAAGCAGAAGATGAGAGAATTCAGCACCACCAAACCAGCTCTTAAATAAATGCTAAAGGATATTCTCTAGACAGGAAATATAGGAAAGATTTATAAACTCAAACTCAAAACAACAAAGTAAATGGCAACGAGATCATACTTATCAATAATTACCTTAAATGTAAGTGGATTGAATACCCCAACCAAAAGATAAAGACTGGCTGAATGGATACAAAAACAAGACCCCCATATATCTGTTTACAAGAGACCCACCTCAAACCTAGTGACACGTACTGACTAAAAGTGAAGGGCTAGAAAAAGATATTTCACGCAAATGGAGACCAAAAAAAAAGGGAAAAAAAAGCAGGAGTAGCAATACTCATATCAGGTAAAACAGACTTTGAAATAAAGGCCATGAAAAGAGACAAAGAAGGGCACTACAAATGATCAAAGGATCAATCTAAGAAGAAGATATAACAATTATAAATATATATGCTCCCAACATAGGAGCACTGCAATATGTAAGGCAAATGCTAAAAGTAAGAAAGGGGAAATTAATAGTAACACAATAATAATGGGAGACTTTAATACCCACTCACGCCTAAGGATAGATCAACTAAACAGAAAATTAGCAAGGAAACACAAATTTTAAATGATGCAACGGACCAGTTAGATCTAATTGATATCCATAGGACATTTCACCCCAAAACAATGAATTTCACCTTTTTCTCAAGTGCACACGGAACTTTCTCCAAGACAGATAACATCTTGGGCCATAAATCTAGCCTTGATAAATTCAAAAAAATTAAATCATCTCAAACATCTTTTCTGATCACAATGTGGTAAGATTAGATGTCAACTACAGGGGGAAAAAAACCATTAAAAATACAAACATATGGAGGCTAAATAACACACTTCTGAATAACCAACAAATCACAGAAGAAATAAAAAAATCAAAATATGCATAGAAATTAATCAAAATGAAAACATGACAACCCAAAATCTATAGGATTCAGTAAAAGCAGTGCTAAGGGGAAGGTTCATAGGAATATAAGCCTACCTCAAGAAACAGGAGAGAACTCAAAGAAATAACTTAACTCTACACCTAAAGCAACTAGAAAAAGAAGAAATGAAGCACCCCAGGGTTAGTAGAAGAAAAGATATCATAAAAATTAGGGCAGAAATAAATGTAAAATAAACAAAAGAGACCATAGCAAAAATCAACAAAGCCAAAAGCTGGTTCTTTGAGAAAATAAATAAAATAGATAAACCATTAGCCAGACTCATCAAGAAACAAAGGGAGAAGAATCAAATCAACAAAATTAGAAATGAAAATGGAGAAATCACAACAGACAACACAGAAATACAAAGGATCATAAGAGACTGCTATCAGCAACTATATGCCAATAAAATGGACAACTTGGAAGAAATGAAAAAATTCTTAGAAAGGTGTAACTTTCCAAAACTGAACCAGGAAAAATAGAAAATCTTAACAGACACATCACAAGCACAGAAATTGACACTGTAATCAAAAATCTTCCAACAAACAGAAGCCCAGGTCCAGATGGCTTCACAGCTGAATTCTACCAAAAATTTAGGGAAGAGCTAGCACCTATCCTACTCAAACTCTTCCAGAAAATTGCAGAGGAAGGTAAACTTCCAAACTCATTCTATGAGGCCACCATCACCCTGATACCAAAACCAGACAAAGATGCAACAAAAAAAAGAAAACTACAGGCCAATATCACCAATGAACATACATGCAAAAATCCTTGACAAAATTCTAGCAAAGAGAATCCAACTACTTATTAAAAAGATCATAAATCATGACCAAGTGGGCTTTATCCCAGGGATGCAAGGGTTCTTCAATATCTGCAGATCAATCAATGTGATACACCACATTAACAAATTGAAAAATAAAAGCCATGTGATTATCTCAATAGATGCAGAGAAAGCCTTTGACAAAATTCAACATCCATTTATGATAAAAAAAAAAAACCTCCAGAAAGCAGGCATAGAAGGCACATACCTCAACATAATAAAAGCCATATATGATAAACCCATAGCAAACATTATCCTCAATGGTGAAAAGCTGAAAGCATTTCCCCTAAAGTCAGGAACAAGACGAGGATGCCCACTCTCACCACTACTATTCAAAATAGTTTTGTAAGTTTTAGCTACAGCAATCAGAGAAGAAAAATGATAATAATAATAATAATAATAAAAGGAATCCAGATTGGAAAAAGAGAAATAAAACTCTCACTGTTTGCAGATGACATAATCCACTACATAGAAAACCCTAAAGACTACCAGAAAATTACTAGAGCTAATCAATGAATATAATATAGTTGCAGGATATAAAATTAATACACAGAAATCCCTTGCATTCCTATACACTAACAATGAAAAAACAGAGAAATTAAGAAAACAATTCCACTCACCATTACAATGAAAAAAATAAAAAATAAAATACTTAGGAATAAATCTACCTAAAGAAACAAAAAGACCTATATATAGAAAACTATAAAACACTGATGAAAGAAATCAAAGATGACACAAATAGATGGAGAAATATACCATGCTTATGGATTGGAAGAATCAATATAGTGAAACTGAGTATACTACCCAAAGCAATCTATAGATTTAATGCAATCCCTATCAAGCTACCAGTGGTATTTTTCAGAGAATTAGAACAAATAATTTCACAATTTGTATGGAAATACAAAACATCTCGAATAGCCAAAGCAATCTTGAGAAAGAAGAATGGAACTGGAGGAATCAACCTGCCTGACTTCAGGCTCTACTACAAAGCCACAGTCATCAAGACAGTATGGTACTGGCACAAAGACAGAAATATAGATCAATGGAACAAAATAGAAAGCCCAGAGATAAATCCACACACCTATGGACACCTTATCTTTGACAAAGGAGGCAAGAATATACAATGGAGAAAAGACAATCTCTTTAACAAGTGGTACTGGGAAAACTGGTCAACCACTTGTAAAAGAATGAAACTAGAACACTTTCTAACACCATACACAAAAATAAACTCAAAATGAATTAAAGATATAAATGTAAGACCAGAAACTATAAAACTACAAGAAAACATAGGCAAAACACTTCCTGCATAAATCATAGCAGGATGCCCTGTGACCCACCTCCCAGAGTAATGGAAATAAAAGCAAAAATAAACAAATGGGACCTGCTGCTGCTGCTAAGTCACTTCAGTCGTGACTGACTCTGTGTAACCCCATAGACGACAACCCACCAGGCTCCCACATCCCTGCGACTCTCCAGGCAAGAACACTGGAATGGGTTGCCATTTCCTTCTCCAATGCATGAAGTGAAAGTGAAGTCACTCAGTCGTGTCTGACCCTCAGCAACCCCATGGACTGCAGCCTTCCAGGCTCCTCCATCCATGGGATTTTTCAGGCAAGAGTATTGGAGTGGGGTGCCATTGCCTTCTCTGAAATGGGACCTAATTAAACGCAAAAGCTTTTGCACAAAGAAGGAAACTATAAGCAAGGTGAAATGACAGCCTTTAGAATGGGAGAAAATAATACCAAATGAAACAACTGACAAATAATTAATCTCAAAAATATGCAAGCAACTCCTACAGCTCAATTCCAGAAAAAATAAACGACCCAATCAAAAAATGGGCCAAAGAATTAAACAAACGTTTCTCCAAAGAAGACATACAGATGGCTAACAAACACATGAAAAGATGTTCAACATCACTCATTGTCATAGAAATACAAATCAAAACTACAGTGAGATACAATCTCATGCTGTTCAGAATGGCTGCTATCACAAAGTCTATAAACAATAAATGCTGGAGAGGGTGTGGAGTAAAGGTAACCCTCTTACACTGTTGGTGGGAATGCAAACTAGTACAGCCACTATGGAGAACAGTGTGGAGATTCCTTTAAAAAAAAAACTGGAAATAGAACTGCCATAAGACCCAGAAATCTCACTGCTGGGCATACAAACTTAGGAAACCAGAACTGAAAGAGATACGTATGTCCCAATGTTCATCACAGCACTGTTTACAATAGCCAGGACATGGAAGCAACCTAGATATCCATCAGCAGAAGAATGGATAAGAAAACTGTGGTACATTTACACAGTGGAATATTACTCAGCTATTAAAAATAATGCATTTGAATCAGTGCTAATGAGGTGGATGAAATTTGAGCCTATTATACAGAGTGAAGTAAGTCAGAAAGAAAAACTCCAAAACAGTATGTTAATGCATATATATGGAATTTAGAAAGATTGTGATGATAACCCTATATGAAAGACAGCAAAAGAGACACATATATAAAGAACAGACTTTTGGACACTGGGAGAAGGTGAGGGTGAGATGATTTGAGAGAATAGCATTAAAACATGTATATTATCATATGTGAAATAGATCACCAGTCCAGGTTTGATGCATGAGACAGGGTGCTCAGGGCTGGTCCACTCGGATGACCCTGAGGGATGGGATGGGGAGGGAGGGTCAGGATGGGGAACACATGTACACCCATGGCTGATTCATGTGAATGTATGGCAAAACCATTACAATATTGTAAAGTAATTAGCTTCCAAGTAAAATAAATAAAAAGGAAAGTTTTATAAGAAAAATCTAAAATAAATATTACCCCTGAATATTGTGAATAGTTTTAAAATAAGTTATAATTTTACTCAAGTATTAAGAAAGCCATAGCCTCAGAAATCTCCTTAAGATCACTAACATGTTGAATGATAGCTATTAAATAAAACCATGTACAACCCAAGGGTCAAACATCAGTAACATTGTTAAAAAGGAAAGTTTTATAAGAAAAATCTAAAATAAATATTACCCCTGAATATTGTGAATAGTTTTAAAATAAGTTATAATTTTACTCAAGTATTAAGAAAGCCATAGCCTCAGAAATCTCCTTAAGATCACTAACATGTTGAATGATAGCTATTAAATAAAACCATGTACAACCCAAGGGTCAAACATCAGTAACATTGAAGTGAGGAAGTGAAGTCGCTCAGTCGGGTCCGACTCTTTGTGACCCCATGGAGTGTAGCCTACCAGGATCCTCCGTCCATGGGATTTTCCAGGCAAGAGTACTGGAGTGGTTTGCCATTGCCTTCTCCAGAGGATCTTCCCGACCCAGGGCTCGAATCCGGATCTCCCACAGTGTAGGCAGACGCTTTACCGTCTGAGCCACAAGAAGTCTAGATGTTGTCTTCTTTCTTTTCTTCATTGTACTATAATCTGTACCACCAATGCCGGAGACACAAGAGACATGGGTTTGATGCCTGGGTCAAAAAGATCCCTTGGTGGAGGAAACAGTAGTAACCCACTCCAGTAATTTTTCCTGGAAAATTTCATGGACAGAGTAGCTTAGCAGGCTACAGTCCAAAGGGTCACAAAGAATCAGACATGACTGAGCAACTGAGCACACACGCACAGACCAGATCCAGAAGATAGGTACTTAGTAAAACCAGAAACTAAGATCTTTGACTAGACAAAGAGGCTGAATAAGCCCAGATATGACCAGTGCTCCCCACTCAATAGCTTACTCTGAGGTGCTGTCAGTGGTCTCTCCCTTTAGCCACAGCGTTAGCTGCTCAGTCGTGTCCAACTCTTTGTGATACCATGGACTATAACCCACCAGGCTCCTGTGTGCATGGGATTTCCCAGGCAAAAAATATTAGAGAGGGTTGCCATTTCCTTCTCCAGGGGATCTTCCTGACCCAGGGATTGAACCCGAGTTTCCTGTGTCTCCTGCATTGCAGGCAGATTCTTTACTCACCGAGTCACTGTAGTTTTAGCCACAGTGACTAAGTATAATCCAAGATACACTCCACCTTCCCCTCTACCTACTGAATGTCATGCAGAGGGAATGACAGGCCTCATCAGGGAGTATATTTAACAGTAGTCCCAACTGTTAAAAAAAATCTTCATCCACTGAATATGTGAATGTTCCTGTCCTCACAGGAGGTGGCTTTTCTTTTTTTTTTTTTAAAGAAAGAGCAATTCGAAGTCAGACACCCATGAGTTTGAATTCTTACTTTACCTTCTGATCTGAAGTATCTGGATTAAGGAAATTGTTCAAGACAACACTGCTCCCAATTCAGTTTTTTTGTTGTTGTTGTTGTTCTTTTGTTTGTTTGTTTGTTTGTAAATACAGACAACAAGTGCAACTGCTCAAAGTTGTGTTACAAGTTGAAAATAAATATCTTCCTATCTAGGATCTCACATAATTCTTTATTTATGGTTTAGAATGAGTAAATGAAAAGAATAATTAATGTGAACATGTNGTTGTTCTTTTGTTTGTTTGTTTGTTTGTAAATACAGACAACAAGTGCAACTGCTCAAAGTTGTGTTACAAGTTGAAAATAAATATCTTCCTATCTAGGATCTCACATAATTCTTTATTTATGGTTTAGAATGAGTAAATGAAAAGAATAATTAATGTGAACATGTTCGCTGTTATTACTAAGCCTAAATACAATTCAATACATCACAAAGAGTAACAATCCCTTTCTTGAGAAAACGTTAAAAAAAAAAAAGGTTAAATTTGGATTTTTAAACTGTAGTACCATTCATTCAAACCAAACTAGAGGTTTATAAACAATTATCCATCATAGATCAGATGTTAGAGAATATAAAAGTCAGGAAAGGACCTAACATTGTCATCTAAACGTTCCTAAAACACTGAAGAATTAGCAGTTGAGTGACAAAACCCTTACTTTTGTTTTACTGTTACTCTCTTTTAACAGCTTGGGACCTGGGATTCTAAAAGATTGTCTCTTTCACCATAATGACACAAAGGATCAAGGAAAATTAACTTTCACAGTTGATTTTTCATGTGCTGAAGATCTTACAAGTAAGAGGTCATTTTGTCAAGCATACAATTAATGGAGGTAGTTTCCTATATAAAAAGGTCAGGCTTTAGAAATGCCATGAATACATTAAAAGATGAGCTATTTAAAACTATACTGAGTTTTCCTTAATTTTCTCTTCTAATAATTCCTTTATTGTAATTCAATTCCTTTTTTGACCACATGCACCAACTGTACACAAATCTTTTCCACTAGCGACCTGGCTCTAGGTAAAAGACTACACTCCAGGGGAAAATGTAATCCAGCATTTCTCTTATTTAAAAAACTGAGCTATTTATCAATTTCAACTTCCTTTTACATTTATGGTGAGAATAAAGTACATGTTTACACCTAGCTATATAAACTGGTTTTTCCAATTATTACTTGAGGGACTTGTGGTAGATGTGCTAAAGGATGTGCACAATTAAATACATCCTAACTTTCTATTATTCTCTGTTGTATTATAGCTTCTGTGCTTATTGGTCATTTATCCTTGAAGCTAATCTGCAATTACATTCATGCTCCCTTCTACCTCCTTGTTATACCCACTGAAGTATCCATTTGAAGTCCCATCCTGTTCAGTTCAATGAGTGTCTGTTGAAGAACATATCCTCATTCATTTTTCTGAATCTCTAAATTAGAGAGACTGGGACACTTTTTTTTTTTTTTAATAGCAATAATATCAGATTTCACTACTTCTCCATCCTCAGATTATTCCATAGAGACCATTATCTTGTTTGGTTTCTCTTCCCGGAACTTCTTTTAGCACAGACTGTCTCCCAAAATCAAACTTTCTAAATTATTTACAATGATAAGTGTTTCTAAGTAGGATTAATGTACCAGCACTCAAAATCAATTCCCTGGCTCCCCAAGGAAACTCTCCTCCTCAAACATTGTACTTAGCTTGTACAGACTATGAAAGTATCTGTAGTTAACTATACTTGGCTCCTCAACTTTTTGCTGTTATCTTTTTTTTCTTATTATTTATATTGGGTAGGAAGTATAGGAGCTTTTCTTATGACTGTTGCTGAAATGCAATCTTCTCTACTACCTTTTGGAAAGGATACTAGGTACACTCAATTAAGGAAGCCACTCTACTGAAAGAAAACAGACCTGTACAAAGAAGGCATCACCTTTCAATCCTGTGTACATCTTTGTCTACTGCATACTGTTACTAACATGGACAAAAAATTCAGTCTCTTCAGGGTGACATGTGGAAGAGCTCTCTTTTGCATTTTATACTTTATTCATAGAATTTTGTTTTAGAAATGCTAAAATCTAAAGAATTTACCAAATGTCAAAAAACCCTCCCTTTCTTTTCCTAGATTTCTTTTTTCAGCTTTCAAGCAAGATCTGAAAGTTCTGCTGCATCCCACCACTTGAGCCAGAACAACAGCCTGTAAGAGTATTTGTCACTCTGCTTCTAATCTTACTCCTGTTTGTATTGCAGTCTTGTCTCCTCTACCTACCAGCCCTGGACCTGACTGTACTAAATTAGTCTTTCTTTATTGATGTCACACCTCCATCACTCTTGTACTTTCCAAGGCCCTCCTCACCATTTTCCTTATAGAATTTTTGCCCCATTAACTACTGCTTGAAGATATGTTTTGACCTTATTGTAGCTGTGTTTCAATAGGACAAACTATGTTTTTTTTTTTCAAGGCAAGAATACTGAAGTGGCTTGCCATTCCCTTCTCCAGTGGACCACATTCTGTCAGATCTCTCCACCATGACCCGCCCGCCTTGGGTTGCCCTGCAGGCATGGCTTGGTTTCATTGAGGTAGACAAGGCCCTAGTCATAGTCTGATTAGATTGACTAGTTTTCTGCGAGTATGGTTTCAGTGTGGCTGCCCTCTGATGCTCTCTTGTAACACCTACCATCTTACTTGGGTTTCTCTTACCTTGAGCATGGGTTGTCTCTTCACGGCTGCTCCAGCAAAGCACAGCTGCAACCGCTAGACCATTAAGGTATGACCTAAATCAAATCCCTTATGATTATACAGTGGAAGTGAGAAATAGATTTAAGGGCCTAGATCTGATAGACAGAGTTCCTGATGAACTATGGAATGAGGTTCGTGACATTGTACAGGAGACAGGGATCAAGACCATCCCCATGGAAAAGAAATGCAAAAAAGCAAAATGGCTGTCTGGAGAAGCCTTACAAATAGCACTGAAAAGAAGAGAGG
>SJYX01010003.1:0-15706 GCA_006410675.1 Oreotragus oreotragus | reverse complement strand
TTAGGGGAAGAAAATAAGCCTGCCTGGAGTAACTAGCGTATGCCAAAATTTAAACTAGAATAAACATCATTACTTCCACAATGAGAGCTTAGTAAGCATGCACTGAGCACTTTAGTATATGCCAAGCAGTATTCTGCACAGTGTTACCCATGTATCAGTGAAAGACATAAAGATCTTTAGTGCCTGGTACACAGCAGGTATTGTTGTAGTACAAGCTTGCTCTCATGTAAGCGAAAGGAAATATGCATGCATTGAATCTTTAATATATGCCTGGGACTATTCTAACTCAAGATTACTCAAATTAAGGGGGAGGAACTGAGCAGACAGAGTATTTAACTGAGGTGGTTAGATAACATCAGTGACTCAATGGACATGAACTTGAGCAAACTTTGGGAGATAGTGGAGGACAGTGAAGATAGTGGGAGATAGTGAGGAACAGGGAAGCCTGGCATGCTGCAGTCCATGGGTTCTCCAAGAGCCAGATATGAGTTAGCCACTGAACAATGACAACAGGAAGAGTACTTAGCACATCCCAAGCACTTGTTGCTCAGTCACTAAGTCATGTCTGACTTTTTGCAATCCCATGGACTGCAGCACACCAGGCTTCCCTGCCCTTCACTATCTCTTGGAGTTTGCTTAAACTCATTTCCATTGAGTCAGTGATGCCATCCAACCATCTCCTCCTCTGTCATCCCCTTCTCCTCTTTCCCTCAACCTTTCCCAACATCAGGGCTTTTTCTAATGAATTGACTCTGCATCTGGTAACCAAAGTATTGGAGATTCAGCTTCAGCATCAGTCCTTGCAATGAATATTCAAGGTTGATCCTAAGCACTATTCCTGGACAATCATATTCAAAGGGACAAGATACAAGCTTGCATTGAGTATCTAGTGTATATAGGGTTCTAGTCTAGAAAACGTTACTCACTCATAAGAAAAGAAAATAAGATTGAATTGAAGACTGAGTATATGCCAAGAACAATCCTTAGGGGGAAAGAGCCATCATCGCTGAGCACCTATGTCAGCTGCCCTTCCAGTACAAATGTACTCACAGGTAGGAGAAGGAAGCATAAATGCCCACCTAGGGAATGTCATGTACTCTTTTGGTACAATGACACACACACATATAAGCAAAAGGAATAAGTGAGGATTGAACTCTTGCTCTATGGCACATTCTGGTCTCGCACAACTTTACTCACACATAGTGAGCAGAAAACAAACATGCATTGAGCACTTAGCACATGACAGGCAAACTTACACACGAGAAGGAAATGAGCATGATGCAGCCAGGTATTCTTCTAGTACATGTCTCACGTAAAGGGGGAAACAAGCAAGCGTGCCTACAATGCTTACGCCAAGTATTATTCTTGCAGTGTTACCCCCACAAGTGGGAAGGAAGCAGTCATGCATTGAACCATCAGAATGTTCAGTGGTTTATTCTAGCATACGTTTATTCACTAATAGGAAGAAGAAACACGCCTGCAATGAATACCTGATATATTGCAAGTACTATTCTAGTCAATGTTTACTTTCTCACCAGGAAAGGAAATGAATATATGTTAAGTGCCAAGTACATGCCACGTATTTTTCTAGTGCAATATCACTTACAAATCAATGCAATATTACAGGTGTTATTAAGTACCTAATATTTGTCAGGCACTATTCTGGTACAATTTACTCACTCATACGGGAAGAAAACAGGCATGCAAGGGGCAGCTGGTATTGTCAATCATTATTTTAATACAATATAAACCAAAATTAAAAGAAATGGAGCGTGCATGTGTTAACTGCTTGTGTGTGTCAGTTTTCCATTCAACATTCCTGTTATATAGAATAAAGAATTTTTTCAAACATTTTACACACAGGTTAAGCAAAGCCAAGCACTGGACTCCAAATATATGCCAAACACTAATCTAACATTACTTACTCATAGGGAAGAGAAAGCATGCATGCATTAGCACCTAATATATAACTGACACTGCTCAAGTACCACACACCTACACATAGGGAAAGAAGAGAAGCCTGAATGAAGCACCTAGTATAGGCCAAACTATATGCCAGAATAATTTTACTCACACATTGCAGAATTAAGTAAGCATGCATGAAGCACCTAATATATGTCTGACACAATTCTAATATAGCCCTGCCCAACACATCAGTGAAAGAAACAATTTTTTGAGTACTTATGTTGACTTGCAATTTCAGGAGATGCCTGGGTGAAATTTGACCCTGGCCCCATAGAGGAAAAGAAAGGAGAGAGCAGACCAAAGAAAAAAGCAGGCCACTCCAGATTGGCAGGTGGTGGTTTCATAAGTGAGTGAACTTACACAAGAAACTTGCTTCAGATATTGTCCTTGCTCAATTGCTAAGTCATGTCAGACTCTTTGCAACCTCATGGACTACAGCACACCAGGCTTCCCTGTCCTCCACTATCTCCTAGAATTTGCTCAAATTCATGTCCATTGAATCAGTGATATCACACAACCATCTCATCCTCTGCTGCCCCCTCCTTTTGCCTTCAATCTTTCCTAGCAACAAGGTCTCTTCTAAGGAGTCAGCTGTTTGCATCAGGTGGCCAAAGTGTTGGAGCTTCAGCTTCAGCATCAGTCCCACCCATGAGAATCTTAAAAGTATGTATAGAAGTCTTAATGGGGTTCAGTCACCTATACCATCCAGATGTTGTCAAGCACACCTTACTCTCTCAAGGTCGTATCCTGGAAGTGGATTCCATGATAGAAATTGTGGATGAAATGTGCATTCCAATGAGAGGGGAGGGGATAAGGGGTTTCCCATTCCCCAGGTCTAGCTTGCTAGGCAGTCACTTCCTCTTGATGACCTCACCTAACACTCAACACCTTGTGAGCAGCTCATACAATTTTACATGCTTCCCCACGTCTTACCACAATGTGCCATGAGAGGTTAGCAAGGGCTTTCATTAGCATGGAGGTGGCTTCTTGGGCGGCTCTCTAGCTACACAGGAGACAGATGCTACAGCAACAATATAGATAGGCACATATAAAAGAAAACACAGACTCGAATAATGATTCTCAAAATAAATAATAATCTTTTCATCAAGAGACTCATGATCTGAATCACTGATTTTTTTTAAATCCCCTAGGTTGAGAGTCAGGTCACTCAGGACATAAACTTGTGTTGTCATGCAACTTCATAAAGATGACATGTTAGCANGAGAAAACACAGACTCGAATAATGATTCTCAAAATAAATAATAATCTTTTCATCAAGAGACTCATGATCTGAATCACTGATTTTTTTTAAATCCCCTAGGTTGAGAGTCAGGTCACTCAGGACATAAACCTGTGTTGTCATGCAACTTCATAAAGATGACATGTTAGCAGACTCATCAGGTATGGATACAACATTCTGCTTAGATAAGAACACAGGTGCCTCCTTGCAAGGCTGTAATAATCTCCAAGGCCATCCTATTTTGAAAGATAGCTCTCCTCATTAGAGACATCTCAGGGTTCAGCAAAGACAGTTCAGTAAAGGCTACCATTTAAGGCTTGTTGGGTGAATTCAATAAGGACTCCTGTGTGCTATATCATCTTCCAAGCCAATGAAGGGAACAAAGACAGCAGAAACCAAAGGATTAGACCCAAATTACACATCTCACCTTGAGGAGAGAGAGGTTTGCAGCTTTACAAACTTGACCTGATTGTGCACACCATACATGTTTGGCTGACAGGGCATGAGATATGCCAGATCAGGATTCCCACCTTCCCCTCTCCTTCAGTGATGTGTCTAACAGTCTATGGATAGCATTTCAGTAGGTTCAGCTCAAAGCAGGACAACAGGACCCTGTGAAGACTAAAACCAAATTCTATCTGCCTGTAATTCTTCTGAACAACAGTGAGAAACACTAATTTGCACACATAAAATGTACTTTTCTCTAAGTTTTATTTCATATGCTATAATTGCATGCAGTCCTTCATGTCTGAAAACTCTGTAGGCTACATAAGTAGCCTTTGATTTTCAAAGCACACTTGTGTTATAAATCCTGATATCCAGTTATGATTAACCTTTTTTCTAAATTAATTTAGATCCTGGATATTTGTGATGAATTCCTTCTCTCAGCTTCTCTTTCCTTCTGCTTTCCTTGCTCTGGTTTTTAGCTACTCTGACCATATTTCTGTGTCTTATAAATAGTCTGTGCAGGCTTTCAATATCATATGATGGTCGTGTTCTTACTGACTCCCTCTATACTCTTCACCAACTTCACTGGTAGCTCAGCTGATAAAGAGCCCACCTGCAATGCAGGAGACCCCAGTTTGATTACTGGGTCAAGAAGATCCACTGGGGAAAGGATAGGCTACCCACTCCAGTATTCTTGGGCATCCCTGGTGGCTCAGCCGGTAAAGAAGCGCCTGTAATGTGGGAGTTCAATCTCTGGTTTGGGAAGATCCCCTGGAGAAAGGAACAGCTACCTACTCCAGTATTCTGGCCTGGAGAATTCCATGGACTGTATAGTCCATGGGGTTGCAAAGAGTTGGACACGACTGAGTCACTTTCACTTTCATATCCTTCATCTATGTTACTGATGTCTTTTCCTTCCTTATTTCCTTGTTTCATCTCTGACACATTTGTTTCCTATGTAGCATGCCTGTTTACTTAGTAGAAGCTAGATTCTCTCAACTATTTTTTTTTGTATTTTTTATTAAATAAATTTATTTATTTTAATTGGAGGTTAATTACTTTATAATATTGTTTTGGTTTTGCCATACATCAACATGAATCTGCCACAGCTATACACGTGTTCCCCATCCTGAACCCCACTACTTCCCTCCTCCCCGTACCATCCCTCTGGGTCATCTCAGTGCACCAGCCCCAAGCATCCAGTATCATGCAGTGAACCTGGACTGGCTATTTATTTCATATATAATATTATACATGTTTCAAGGCCATTCTCCCAAATCATCCCACCCTCGCCCTTTCCCACAGAGTCCAAAAGTCTCAACTATTTTTGTTTGGACCATTTGCCTCTGTTTTATTTTCTGTTCATTCTTATATCCCCTTGAATACATCTTCTTTATCTTCCCCATCTATTTCTGAAAGCCCAGTTCACTGTATTCTCACTTTTTTATTTTATTGTACCTGAGGATCTAATTATAGCACTTATTTCAACAAATCATTAGGCTGTCTTCAGCCTTTAATTCTGACATAAATCAGGCAGATTCCTTCAAATGAATTCCATCCAGTTTCAGCAGGATGAGACCTAGCTATCACTGGTTTTACCCAGTCAGAAACAACTTGATCTAAAAAGAAATTATCACTGATCAAAAAGTTCTAAGTTTATCCTACAGTTTCAGAAATATTTGAACTGAAGAAAACTTTATATTGCTTACTTGTTTCAAGTAATTTTGACAAATTTAAATAGCTATGGATAAGCCTGAATTAAACTAATGAGAACAAATGTGGGAAAGCCAGAACTGGTTTAATTCACTCAGAACCTATATAAACATATCAAGCCATTTTTATAAAGCTCATGGGCATTTATGCAAGTTTCCCCCAGCTGTGACCAACCCAAATGATTGGAGCAGATTTAAACTTCTCAGAAAAGCTTGATTTTACATTAGAACCATTATTAACTGAATAAGTTATTTGAGTTCACTTTGCTTCTGATAATTAACCAAAATATTTAAGCCTGGAAGGATACGTCTTGACTTATTTAGCGAATCACCACAAAGTTTTCCTCTTAAATGTCTCTTTAAAATTGGCTTCTTTGTACCTGATATGTATCTCCCAAATAAATCCAATTTCTGGATTGATCATGAGGTCTTGATCTCAGAAATCTGACTTACAGCAAACATTTCTTGCTTTCATCCCAAATGAATTCATTTGTCCTGAACTCAACATTGCAATTTCTGAAGTTGATCTCATTTCCTTCAAAGTGAATCTCCCTGCCTTTTAAGGGGAAGATGCTGAGGCAGCCAGTTGATGATTACTCAAGAACTGCTGAGAAGAAAATGCCAGAATAATCACTTTACATACATTATCTCATTCCATCCCCTCAAGAGCTCTATGAAGTGTCGGCAACACTGCCTCCATTTCCAAGAAAATAATCACTCCTAAAAGATACAGGGTGGAATTATTTTAGTTTCTTTGGAAGCCTCCTTATTCAGATATACATCCCCAAAAGGGACTTCTGTCATCCCACCATTCTGGCAATACAGTTCTATAGACCTGTAGCCACAGAAGTCACTTTGTAATGAATGATTCTTCACATTGTCTAACACTCCATGCAACCCTGGTTCTCTCCTTTAAGTTCATCTTCACATCAGGGATACTCTATTCATATAATTGTACTAACCAGGACATGTGACAGAGAAAAATGCCTAATCTGCACTTTTTTTAATAGCTCAATTTAAGTTCCAAAGTATTGCTGTTTTTGCTGATGATCTCCCAGCCTATGTTTCCCCACCTCCGTCAGGATGAAGCTTTCTTTTCCTAGAGGAGCCCGGTATGCTGCAGTCCATGGGGTCACAAAGTGTTGGACATGACTTAGCGACTAAAGAACAGCACCATTAGAAGTACTGCAATGAAAGTATTGGCTCACTCTGCATGGTCTCTGGATATTGCAAACATTCTTCTCTGATTACATCTTACTTCTCTGTGTTTTAACATGTCTAGACTCCTTTGTTGTTAGCTTAACCTTGTAGACTCTTAAGGAATAAGCAGTGCTATATAAAAAAATGAAAGTGTTAGTCACTCAGAACTCTTAAGGAGTAAGCAGTGCTATATGAAAAGAAATGAAAGTGTTAGTCACTCAGTCTTGTCTAACTCTTTGCAACCTCATGGACTGTAGCATGCCAGGCTCCTCTGTCCATGGAGTTCTCCAGACAAGAATACTAGAGTGGGTAGCCTCTCCCTTCTCCAGGGAATCTTCCCAACCCAGAGATTGAACCTGGCTTCAATTGAACCTGGGTCCCTCGCATTGCAGGCAGAATTTTTACCATACAGTATGGTCTGTTGGTTAATACATGTGCTTTGGAGTTAGGCTGCCTGTATTTAAGTTTCAGATGTATTACTTAACACCTCTGGGATCTGAGTAGCTTATTTAACTTCCCCAAACTTTACTTTACTTATTCATCTGTTAATGAGGATAATTACAGGGACTTTTCCTGACCTTCTTAGAGTAGCTGCAAGGATTAAATGAAGGTGTCTGTGTTTTAAAGTGCTTGGTCTTGCACAGAATATGTACCTAATAAATGTTAGCTAATACTACAACTATACAAACAAGGACTCAAGGACTTTAGCTATTTCTATTACTATGTTATGGACAATTATTCCTCAAATTCCAACAGTAAGTGTTATTCTCTTTTATTGATAAGGAAGCAGATTCAAACAAGTCTAGTAAGTTACCCAAGGTTACACAACACTATGGGATACCACCAGCATCAGTTCCTGCCTCTGAGTAGTCAAAAACTGATGTTCTTTCCCCGTTTTTAATACTGTATTCTCACTCCTTGGTATTCCTTAGGTCCTTTCATCTGTTTTTGTTTTCTTTTTCCTCTTTGATTTTTTTGAGAAGAGAACCTAATGGTCAGCTCGCTTTCACTTGCCCCCTCCGAGTTTTTCCTAATTCCTCATTGTCTCCCTGCCTCTCTTCCTCATTGTTCCCCCCTAAGGCCTTCTTCTCAGGTATAACTGATGGTGATGACTCTCCCTAGCCCAGCTAGGAAAGAGGAAAGTTCAGTTCAGAGTTGGGATTCCAGAAAGATATGGATGAAATTTCACTGTAATGCTTTCTTTCATTTCTCTAGGCTATACCAGATGCTCATCAGCTTTTGAATTTACAGGGCTGCCCTGAAATGTCACTGGAAATCCCTCTTCCTTTCCTTCATTTGAAGTGATCAGCTCTCTATACTTAGCATCTGCTGTAAGCCACTGCCCTCTTACCTCATGCAGAAGGGGTTGTGGTATTTGATGAAAACCAGAGAAAGGGAAATAAGAGATGTTGCACAGACAGGTGAGGGTTCTAAAATTTAGGACCATGTGTGTTTCAGCTAGTTACAGCAATCATTTATTCATTCAATTAATTATCACATGTTGACCATGGACCAGATGTCAGGCACACTGCCTGGAATGGAAGTCTGAAAAGAAAGGCCAAGTCATCAGTATGAATTCCAATCCACTATCTTGGAATACAAGAGCTTATGTCATAGTGACTCTTATTAGCAAGATAGAAGAGAAATTCATTCAGTCAATTTTCACAGCTTGACCACTGCTAGCTGTCAGAAGAAAAATTGATGAAATAAGAGATATACTTGGAGAGACAGCATAAATAATGTCAGTAACGAGAAAGGACAGAGCAGTAAGTTAAGACACTGCCCAAAACACGGAAGAATTAGCTAGCTGTGGATGACTTTGCTACTCTAAAATATCGTGTACCCCAATGTTCATCATAGCACTGTTTAGAATAGCCAGGACATGGAAGCAACCTAGATGTCCATCAGCAGAGGAATGGATAAGAAAGTTGTGGTACATATACACAATGGAGTATTATTCAGCCATTAAAAAAAATACATTTGAATCAGTTCTAATGAGGTGGATGAAACTGGAGCTTATTATACAGAATGAAGTAAGCCAGAAAGAAAAACATCAATACAGTATACTAACACATATATATGAAATTTAGAAAGATGGTAATGATAAGCCTGTATGCGAGACAGCAAAAGAGACACAGATGTATAGGACAGTCTTTTGGACTCTGTGGGAGAGAGAGAGGGTGGGATGATTTGGGAGAATGGCATTGAAACATGTATAATATCATATATGAAACGAATCACCAGTCCAGGTTTGATACATGATACTGGATGCTTGGGGCTGGTGCACTGGGACAACTCAGAGGAATGGTACGGGGAGGAAGGAGGGAGGGGGGTTCAGGATGGAAAACATGTGTATACTTAGGGCAGATTAATGTTGATGTATGGCAAAACCAATACAATATTGTAAAGTAATTAACCTCCAATTAAAATAAATAAATTTATATTATAAAAAATAAATAAAATAAAATATCACTTGCTGTAGAAGAGCAGTGATACACCTCTTAAATTCAACAGTTCGGCAAAATAATTGCCTACAATGGATAACAGTAAATGCAACTGGTATTAGGAGGAACCAAGATGAAAGTTGTGGTTGACAAATGAATGTCTGCAATGGATTTGTTCAGAGTTACAAAAGGAAATGATGAGCAACTACTGGAATTGTCTTGCTGACATGTAATATAATAGAGGTATAGCTCAAGGGCTTGCTTTGTACTTTTGATCTGATATGAAGAGATGAGAGTTCCAATTTTCAGGATATGCTTTTAGTTGTCAGGTTGAAAACATTTTCCAAACTCAAAAGATGAACAAGTGTCTTGCACCAAATATAAAGTGCCCCTAGGAAAAAAAAAAATAGCTGAAATAATACTCTGAAAGGAAAAATGCCTTCTCTCTTCAAAGGAAATCCTAGAGCAGAAGATCAGTTAGAAATAGAAAATATGAAGTCCTAATAAACCAAAATCATTGGATTATGCCCTGTGTCATGCATATAGCAGGTGATGATAGGAAGAATTTCAGGGAACTAATAATGGGAAGTCATAGAGAGGAAAGGAACCCATGGATGGTTAACCAAGAGTTGTCCCTTAGAGGTGGTTGATTCTCTGATGACCTAGGACCAAGTCAGCATTTTCCAAACCAGTACCCCAAGGAACAATATTTCATAGGACTCATTGTAACAGTTGCAATTTTATAAATGTTCTAGTTTCAAATAAATATGAGACCTGTGAGTTGAAATGAAACAGGTGTATTTTTCCTCTAAAAAAGAAGTCTGAGATTTTTTAATCTAATAACACATAATATTTTTCTCCAAGAGGGAGAAAAAATATTTTCCAAACATAACAATAAAAGGGCAAATTTTGGCATCTTTCAGAACTTGTATTTTGTGGACTAATGTTTAGGAGACATTGATTTGGATGACTGTTGTTATTTGATCTATGAAATTGGCAACTACAGAAGGGCAAGAGCAAAACCTTCTGGCCCATGGGAATTCATACAGATAGGTAGAGAAGAATGTCACCTTGTGGAATGGTCTACTCACAGTATGGTCTCAGGAGATGGAGAAAAAAAAAGTTAGGGAGAGACTAAGCCCCTGGAAGCAGTGCTCAGGTTCCAGCCATTTTTCTATTCAAATGGAATTAAGGATAGAATTCCTAATCTCTTGAGCAAACCATGAGCTATACAAAGAATCCAACAAAAAGGACAAGAAGCATGCAATGCAACATCATATCAGAGTTGTATCATATCAGATGTGATTCCCAGTCTTTAATAT
The DNA here is from genome assembly GCA_006410675.1 of Oreotragus oreotragus. Taxonomy (NCBI): domain Eukaryota; kingdom Metazoa; phylum Chordata; class Mammalia; order Artiodactyla; family Bovidae; genus Oreotragus; species Oreotragus oreotragus. Next base: position 5,376 of record SJYX01010003.1, on the reverse strand, counting down.
ACAGCCCAGACTACATCTCTGGCTCTCCAAAAAACAGACCTATAATTAGAAGACTAATTGATTACATTTTTTTCCATGAAAGTTTAGAAGACAAGTAAATAGTATATATCCTGTCCTATTTTTAATTCAGAAAATGAAGAATATCTTTCTATACATTTTATATGCATCAGTGAATGAAGTATGCATAGTTAGACAAGAATATCCAAGGAGAAATTAGGAAAGAGCTGACAAGTAAAGTGCCTGGTGTAGCCTGGGTTGACGAGGTTTCATAATTTTTAAATGCCTACATGATGAACTAGAAAACTCCTGCAGTCCTCTCTGTTTGATCACATATTTGTTCAAAAGCCATTTGGAGTCATCATGATACTCACGGTGCTGCATCCAACCCTTTACAACTTAAAAATAATAATTAATGTGTTTCTAATTCCAAACTGTCATCTGGAAATGATAATCTCTAAAAAGCACAGCGAGAAGCCAAAAGGGAAAGATGTCTAGGAATCTGATGACCAACAAACTGATGAGAGATACAACCTGCAGGTTCATCCCAGTGTTAGTGCCAACCATCTCCAAAGAATCAATTTATGAGACGCTTTCTTAAAGTAAATGTCTTCACTTTTACAGACATACACACACACACACACACACACACACACACACACACACATATATATGTATATAAACCCTACTAATTTTAAAGCGTTGCTCATGCAATCATTGACTAGATATAATGACCAAATGTGTTACTCCCTCAGCTGTGTCCAACTCTTTACAATCCCATGGAACCCACCAATCTCCTCTGTCTGTGGAACTCTCCAGGCAAGAAGATTGCAGTGGGTTGCCATTCACTTCTCCAGGGGATCTTCCTGTCTCAGGAAGTGAAAACAGGTCTACCACATTGCATGCAGATTATTTACCATTTGAGCCACCAGAAAATAATGACCAAAGCCTGTAGTATAAAATCATGTCAGCGCTTTCCAAACATTCTTTAAACATGCAATAAACTCTGAACATTGGAGCTGTAAGATGGTAGCCCTGTCTTCAAGGTATTTACAGTTAGCAAATGAAAAACAGCATTGTTTTGCAAAAAGAGTTATGCAAGTAGAAATAAGAACTAACAGTCTTGCGTCTTGAGAGTTACACAGTTCTGAAGCAATTCACAGCTGCCTGGGCTGTGCTGTAACAAACAACTTTGGCAATTTCCTACTAGTAAATGCTACTGAATTTCCAATCTAGAATCCATGTAAATACCATGCTTTCTAAAGTTCTCTTTTAACTGACTGGTAAATAACATGTGCCTAACATTAATTGGGTGAACTCTGGGAGCTGGTGATGGACCAGAAGTCCTGGCGTGCTGCGATTCATGGGGTCGCAAAGAGTCGGACACGACTGAGTGACTGAACTGAACTGAACGTTTAGTAATTAATAATAATCTAATAACATTTATAAATTATTCTGCATCTGTGTTAGTCTGTGTTAAGATACTGTGTCAAATGCTTTACTTACCTTATATAATTTGGCTTTTAAAAACAACATTATAACTTAAATTGTATTATTACTTTCGATTATACATGAGGGAACACAACAGAGAAGTTAACTAACTTGTCCAGTCACACAGCTGGGAAGTAAAAATGCCAGGATTTGAACTCAGGTATTCTGAATCTAAACTCCAAGTGATGAAACCAGTTCTCTAAAGAGAATTATTGGTGTGCAACAATGAATCTCAATTATCCAGCCAGTAACTTCATAGTGACAATTTCAGTTGATAGCATTTCTATTCAACAGAATAAAACATAATTCCCTTTTCTTACCAAAGCCTCCACCATTTCAATGTTTAAAGGAAATGCTGGGCTTCATTCCCAGGTAGGCAAAGACTACATTAATTACATTTATCAATAGGCTGGAGATGGCACTAATTAACAAATGTCCTAATGACAGTGATTATACACAAGCTCGGTCAGCCAAGACCTTATAAAATCATCAAAGAAAGAAGCTTGTGACCTTGCCAAAAGTTTAGTTTTTTGTGCTGTTCTCCTCCTCCTATTTCAGCCCCTTGATCCTGTGAGTCATCCTAAAGCTTGAACGAGTCCAGCACTGAAGCTCTCCCCTCCCTCATGTCTACTCCTTCTCTTTTGACAGGGCTTTCATTTATAGCCTCAGAGAGTCTTAGCTGTTCCTGAGCAAAGCCACCTGCAGAGGAACAGCTTTTCAACCACACAAGCTTAAAAATTAAAACAATGCCCTTTGGCATGACTCCACTCCTTCTCGCATAGTTCTGTGAAGAAGAGAAACCTTCAGGCTTTGAGACTTCAGATAGGACAGAATCTGCATCGTGAGCTGAATGTACCAATGATCTATTTCCTATGATGTTTCAAAAATCAATCTGGTTCTAAGCCTCCTCCTTCAGTGGTTGCTGCCTCATGGTAGATGAGGGTGGTGGCATTTACTGCTTCATAAAATCATAATGAGGATACATATCAAACCTGGTTGTCTCAAGGCTAGGAATTATCACAGAAATAAAACGGTCTCTGTTGAAGCATTGGGGGAGTAATGGGGGCTTGCTTAGGTTCCCCATGAGCAGAGGCACTGTATGACTCTAGCAGAATAATAAATAAGGTCCTGCCCCTGCTCAGTTGGGTGAGCTACTGAAGCTTCCAAACACAGTCCAGGAATATGGTCATTATTAACATTCTATGTTGTCGTATTAACTCATGTGTGCACTGAGTTTCAGAGTAACAGAGAATTCCATCTAGCAAAACACTGCTGCAGATCTTTCATAGTCAGTTTTTGACATTTTGTGTGAAATCAGTGCTTCCATCTTAGTATAGCCTGGAGGTAAAAGAAATGAAGGATACTCAGAATGATCAAGTGAAACCCATGGGACCCTCATGAGAATGTTGTTTGCTTGTGCCTTTGAAAGGTAAGCATCACAGATTGAGAAATACATTTTTCAGAAGATTAAATAAACATGCATAAGGGGGCTATTTGGGCAGATACAACAAGAAATCACATATTTGAAAACCTCTACCACTTTGGTATTTCATCTATTTACTAGCAGAATCTCCATCTGGCCCTCAAAATTCAATGTCCTACCTGCGCCTCTAGGAAGGGAGCTGTGAAGGAGGAAAAGTTCCCATACACTCAGAAACCCCCTCACAAGAGGAAACATGGGGAACTTCAGAGGCGAGCACAGCAACAGATACGTGGAAGGCAAAGTGGAAGGAATTCAGCACAGAGATCAGTACCAACCAGCACTTCCCGGCCTGAGACACTTGTGGGCACACCTGCTGTGGTGAGTGGAGGCTGGGTGTTGAGGCTCAGGCTTCGGAATTCACACCACAAAGAAGGGCCTGGGGTTGACTGCTATGAAGATACTCTGAGGGGGCTAGTGTAACACAGCTAAGGGATTCCAGGGAAAAGTCTGGGACTGCCAGAGAGGGAAGAGATCACTGCTATGGAGACCCTCTAACACTGCACATTCACAGATGCCAGGATGCCACCTTTGTGTGAGCCATAGGAGGGATGAGCTGCAGGTACACTCTGTGACTCCAGAGTTGGGCACATTGAGTGGCTGCTGCGAAAGCCTGTGTGAGCACCAGAGGCTGGGGGTGCTGGCTGTGGCTGAGGTCTCTGACCCCAGGAGCAGGCATGCAGGCTGCTGCCTATGTGAGTGCTAGAGATGGGGGGCAAGACAATGCTTCAGTCTCTGACCCCAGAGGTGAATGTGACGGCCACTGCAGCAGCCACCAACCTCTGAGCAGGGGTAGGTTACTGCCCATATGCATGACTCAAGGTCAATTCCCCTGGGAGAGTGCACAGGCTGACTCAGGCTGTAGCAACTTCCCTCAGCTTCTGCCACTGCAGGCACTCTCTGCACATCCCAGCGTTGTCTGTCATATCCCATCCTCTCCCTGGCCTGAGCTACCTAGAGAATCCTAATTGGCCACTGCTTTGGTCCTCTCCTGTCTGGCAGGGAACAAATGCTGGAGAATGGACTACAAGAAAAGATAGGGCAAAACCCAAAGCTGAGCATCAGGGGCAGGGTCACCAAAGAAGAGCAAGGGAATTCACTTGTGCACTCACAAGCGCAGTGTATTAAATCCCTGCAATTGTCCTGAGGCTGTGTACTTCGGGGTCAGCTGTGGACTTCAGAAGCAAGTACAGGCTGGAGTAAGGCCAGATCTGAGTCTGAGCTGACAGCACAGAGCCCACAGCAGGTAGAGAGACTTTCCTATAAATATTGGAGGACTTCTTGTCTAAAGCAGATTGGCTGAAGCTCACTGTGTGGCAAGGACAGGGACAACTGAGATCACAGGAAAATATTCTTCTAACCTCTAATCTCTCTATATATATAGATAGATAGTCTTTTTCTTTTTAGTTTTTGTTCTATTGTTCTTTTCTTTTTACTATTGCTTTAAATTTTTAATGTTTTCTTTATTAGTGCCATTGTTTTCAATTAAATTTATTTATTTTATTTTTCCTATTTATACAGGATTTTTTGTTATATTTAATTCTCCCTCCCACTTTTGGAATTGTATTTTTGCTAGTTTAGCCTTTAGTGTGTAGTTTCATGTGTGGGTTTATTTATTGGATTGATTGCTCTCTCTCTCTCTCTCTTTCTTTTTTTTTGGCTCATCTTTCTATTCTTTTTTGAACATGTATACAATGGACTATCACTCAGCCATAAAAAAAAGAATGGAATAATGCCATTTGCAGCCACATGGGTGGATTTAGAGATTATTGCACCAAGTGAAGTAAATCGGACAAAGATAGGTATCATATGATATCACTCGTATGTGGAATATAACTTTTTGAAATGATACAGGTATATTATTTGTGAAACAGAAGTGGACTTACAGATATCAAAAACAAATTTATGGTGACCAAAGGAGAAACATGGTGTGTGTGGGGGGAAGGCGGAGGGTGGAGAGGCAATAAATCAGGAGCTTGGGAAGAACATACACACACGACTATGTATAAGATAGATACCCCACAAGGACTTACTGTACAGCACAGCGAACTCTACCTAATACATTGTGATAATCTGTATGAGAAAAGAATCTAAAAAAGAATGAAAACTGTGTATGTGTAACTGAATCACTTTGCTGTATCAGTTCAGTTCAGTTGCTCAGTCACGTCCGACTCTTTGTGACCCCATGAATCGAAGCACCCCAGGCCTCCCTGTCTATAACCAACTCCAGGAGTTCACTCAGAATCACATTCATCAAGTCAGTGATGCCATCCAGCCATCTCATCCTCTGTCGTCCCCTTCTCCTCCTTCCCCCAGTCCCTCCCAGCATCAGAGTCTTTTCCAATGAGTCAACTCTTCCTATGAGGTGGCCAAAGTACTGGAGTTTCAGCTTTAGCATCATTCCTTCC
>SJYX01010001.1:189743-208245 GCA_006410675.1 Oreotragus oreotragus | reverse complement strand
AGCCTACAGCATAAAAGCTATTCTGATTCTTTTCCCCCACTTGTTCTTTATGTTTTTAGAATAGTTTTAGATTTACAGAAAACTTGAGAAGATAAATATTTCTTACACGCCCCATCCCAGTTTCCTGTTAGTGACCATTTACAGTAGCAAGATTATGATGATTAATGAGTCAATACTGATACCTTATTATTAACAAAAGTTCATACTTCTTTCATATTTCCTCAGCTTTTACATAATGTCCTTTTCATGTTGCAGGGTCTCATCCAGGACACTACATTCCATCTAATTGTCATGTCTCCGTAGGCTCTTCTCAGATGTGATAATTTCTCCTTGCCTTGACAGTATTAAGGAATATTGATCGGGTGTTTTGTAAAATGACCCTTATTGGATATGTCCCATGTTTTTACCATGACTTGACTGGGCTTATGAATTCAGAGACAGATCACAGAGGTAAGTGCCATTTTTATCATATCACATCAATGGTATAAACTAGCAACACAATTTATCACTACTGATGTTGACTTTGATCACTTGGTTGCATTAGTGTTTTCTCCTCTGTAATGTTATTCTTTATTGCCTTCAGAAGTCACGATGTGCAGCTCACACTTGAGGAGTGTGGAGTTTCATTCCCTCTCTTTGAAGGCAGAGTATCTATATTAATTACTTGGAATTCTTCTATATGGGAAATTTTTTGATTAATTAGTTACTTATTTCAGTATGGATCTTTAGAAATTTATTTTATACTTTAGATTATAGTATAATATTTATTTCCTTTGCTTAAATTTTTTCTGGCCTTGGCCACTGGGAGCTCTTTCAGTTGTCACCTATAGGCCTTTGACTTACCTCCATCAATAAGGGGCTTTGTTTTGTGGGTACTTCCTGCCTTTGTGGCTATGCTGATATCTCCAATGCTAATCCATTACCACAAGAATCATTCTAACCTCCTCCCCTTGCTCATCTGTAAACTTCTACTCCAATAATGAGAAACCTGATTCTTACCATTTACTACCTTTATCAGTAAAGAACCTACCTACCAATGCAGTAGACACAAGAGTCTCAGATTCCATCCCTGGATCGGGAAGATCTCCTGAAGGAGGAAATCGCCACCCACTCCGGTATTCATGCCCGGAAACTCCCATGGACAGAAGATCTTGGCGAGCTACAATCCATGGGGTTGCAAAGATTCAAACACACCTGAAATGACCTAGCATGCACGCATGTGGCCATTGTAACAAATTACCATAAATCTGGTGGTTTAAAACAGAAGAAATTTATTCTCTCATGGAAGAAATTTTTAAAATTTTATTCTGGAGGCCCAAAGTCCAAAATCAGTTTCACTGAGCCAAAGTCAAGGTATCGACTTGACTTCATTCCCTTTGGAGACTCAAGGGGAAAAACTTCTCCTTGTCTTTTTCCGCTTCAGTGCCTGTCAGCATGCTTTTGCATCACTCCAACCCTTCCTCCATTTTCACATCATTTGTTCTGCTTCTGTAGAATCTCCCTCTGCCTCTCTCTCACAAGGATCCTTTTGAGATGGCATTGTAGGGTCTACCTGGATAATTCAGGATAATTGATAATCTATTTTAGGATCTTTAACTTAATCACATCTGCAAAGAGTTCTTCCAAATAACATTCACAGGTTCCAAGGACTAAGACCTTGTATCTTTGGCAGTTACTGTTCAGCCTACTATACTATTCTTTTACCCACTTTTCCATTCCAGGATAGACATCTCAAAAATAAAGCTAGAGAGTAAAGGTGGAAAGGACGGATTTATTCAGTATTAACTGCTGCACCCGGTGGCTTAGCAGGTAAATAATCTGCCTGCAATGGAGGAGACACAGGTGATTTGGGTTCAATCCCTGGGCCGGGAAAATCCCCTGGAGAAGGAAATGGCAACCCACTCCAGTATTCCCATCTGAGAAATATCATGGACAGAGAAGTCTGGCAGCCTACAGTCCCAAGGGTCACAAAGAATCAGACAGGACTGAGCAACTAAGCATGCAGCACAACTACTGCAATAGGGAAGAGACTCCAGCATGAAAGGAATTCAAAATGCAATTTCCATAGAGGTTACCCGGCATGTTAATAGGAGAATAAGAGACTGTGGTGGTGGGGGTGGGGAGGAAGGGGGAGACAAGTAAGCCTCCAGCAGAGCCAGGAGAGTGGAAATTTACAGAAAGCAGAGAAACAGATTTGCCAATGTGATTAGACTATCTGGGTTTGCTAACTGACATTTGCTGAAGTCAGGCTCCTACCTTCCCACAGAGACTGGGAGACAGGGGCCCTATCTTCAGGTGTTTAATAGAACAAACAGTAAATTCTTCTAGCAGTCTTGACCTTTCCAAAGCAGACGGGCATGTAAAGGGGGCTGGAGTCTTCACCTGGGGATACTGCCTCGAGCTGTGAGAAAGTATGCTAGCATTTGTTCGAGTCTCTTAGTGTGTGCCAGGAGCATTTGTGATGTGTGTGTCTGCAGTTTTTATAGGCCAAGGTTGAAAGCCAGGCAAGAAGAGGGCAGGGGAGCCAGACTTAAGCTTTATCAAGGAGATAGTCTTTGTCATATTTATAAAAAGCCTCCACAAACGTTAACCTGTACTGCCATGGGAGGCAACTCTATCAACTAGAGGACAGTTCTAACATACAGTTAATTTACCTTCAGACTTACAGGCTCTATCATTTCCAAAGTTACTAGGACCGGCCCTTTCTTCCCTCTCACCATCTTTATTGTAGTTGCTTCATATATTTACAGCACTTAATTTATCCTGTCTCCATCTCCATTCCTTTCCATTTTTTTTCTACCTCCTAAATGATTTTTGTTTATTTGAATATATTAAGGCCCATTCTTTTTGCTACAAAGTTGTATGAGTTTTGATACTTGTCTACCATTATGTGATTGTCAAATGATATATTACAGTAAAAAAGTGCCCTCTAGGACTTCCCTGGTGGTCCAGTGGTTAAGAATTCACCTACCAATGCAGGAGACATGGGTTCGGTCCCTGCTCCAGGAAGATTCCTCATGCTTTGGAGAAACTAAGCCCAGTACCACAATGACTGGGCCTGCAAGTTCTACAGCCAGTGCTCAACAAGAAAGCCCACGCACCCCAACTAGAGAGTAGCCTTTGCTTGCGACCACTAGAGAAAGCCTCTGTGCAGCAACGAAGACCCAGTGCAGCCAAAAATAATTTTTTTAATGCCCTGTGATTTATCTATTTTACTCTCTCTTCCTCCTGCTAATTCTCAGATAACCATTGACAGCTTTGGCTTTTCCATAATGTAGTATAATTGGAACCATACAGAATGTAGCCTTTTCAGACTTTTTCACTTAGGGATATGGATTTAAGGTCCATCCATGTCTTTTTGAAACATGATAGCTCATGTTTTTTATCACTGAATAATATCCTATTGTGTGGGCGTACTACAGTTTGTTGGCACATCTATGGAAGGACATCTTGATTGCTTCGATTTTTGATGACTGTGAATAAAGCTGCTATAAACATTCATGTGCAGGTTTTTGAATGGACATAATTTTTCAAACCAGGAGCATGATTTTACTGGATCGTTTAGTAAGAACATGTTTAATTTTATATGAAATTGCCAAATGTCAGTGTGCCATTTTGCATTCTTAATAGCATTAAATGACAATTCCTCTTCCTTTGCATTTTCATTAGCAAATCAGGGTTTTGTTTTGTTTTTTGTGTTTTAGTCCTTTTAATAAGTATACAATGATGTCTCATTATTGTTATAATTTGAAATTCTCAATAATAAATGTAGTCAATGAAGCATCTTTTCATATGCCATCTCTTTTTTTTTTGGCTGTACAACAGGTCCTTATTGGTTATCCATTTTAAATATATCATTGTGTACATGTCAATCCCAAACTCCTTAACTATTCCATCTTTTCCCTCTGTTAACCATAAGTTCATTCTCTAAGCCTGTGAGTCTGTTTCTTTCTTTTTTTTTTTTTATAACCTGATTTTTATCCACTTAAAAAAAATTTCAACCAGACCAGTGAGGCCCACTGCAGTGTCTAACACAAGGGGACACCACTTTGTTTTTATGTGAAAAACTAAGCCATTGCTTAGCTCTTGTTCTGATTAGCTGTGTCTAGAGTTTGGGGTTGGATCTTGTTTTCACAGACTTTAGAATAAGTCTAAAGATCTGGGGGAAATGAAAATTTTATATGCAGACCAAAATGGGGCTGGGATTATTCTTTCTGGAAAGGAAGTTCCAATGAGTTTCCCCTAGAAATGAAAGATTGTTCTCTGTGTTATGACACCAACAGAGTCCATTTGTCAGTACATAGTCATGGCTCACAGTAATCCATTTTAAATATTCACAACAAAAGAGATATAGGAGAGACCTAAAGAGGAAATTCATGAAAACAGTAATATTCACTATGAAGTGAGCAGTTAGATCTTTACCTCATCTGTATGTTCTAAATATTCATGTTTCAACTCAATATATTCTATTAAAAAATAAATTAGTGGTGGAGACTGCTGCTCCTTATGTGTAGGAGAAGATGCAGATGGAGCCATGCCTAAGCACAAGGATGTAGACCAGACATCTCACCTTTGAATAAGGAAGAACCTTGCCACAGTTGTCAAACTCCTGTCAACATACCTCTTATAACTGGGGTAGCAGAGGACTATGAAAGAGGGAGGGGGGATCCCAAGTGCTGGGGAAGTCACAGAGGGTGTCTGTACCAGTTCACAAAGGCAGGACCATCTCTGCTTTAACTGATCTGGGACATAAAATGCACTTAATATGTGTTAAAAAATAAATTAGTGGTGGAGACTGCTGCTCCTTATGTGTAGGAGAAGATGCAGATGGAGCCATGCCTAAGCACAAGGATGTAGACCAGACATCTCACCTTTGAATAAGGAAGAACCTTGCCACAGTTGTCAAACTCCTGTCAACATACCTCTTATAACTGGGGTAGCAGAGGACTATGAAAGAGGGAGGGGGGATCCCAAGTGCTGGGGAAGTCACAGAGGGTGTCTGTACCAGTTCACAAAGGCAGGACCATCTCTGCTTTAACTGATCTGGGACATAAAATGCACTTAATATGTGTGTTGTTAAATAAATGGCAACTTGATGGATAAGAGGAAAAGGGAAGGCTATATGTACCAGCCAGCTCACCAGAGAGGTGTCTGTGGAGACTAAAGGGCTTGTGATATCCTGAAGGCATTTGGAGGCTGATTCCAGACAGGAGCCAGGAAGGAACTGGCCTGGCCATGGAGACCATGGTCAGGAGGAGAGAGACAGCCCTCTCTCCAATCCAAGTAATATGATAGTGCAGATGGTCACCCCCACTTCTCTAGGGGGAGCAAGTCCTGATCTCCTCTCTGGCTCTGGGTCTGTCCAAACACACTGAATATCAGAAGTGAAAGAGCTTCTGTGAGAGCCTGGATTCCAAGACTTCATTTTGCATTTGAAAACATTAAGCAAGGTCCAACATAGAGAATATACCTGTCTAAAGTCTTTTAAGTATTAGGAGAGGAGCCGGAACTCAGACCACCTTCTCCCAGGGTCATTGCTTTCTTGGAAATCTCTACATTTCCTTCTCCCTGTAACTTCTCCTTTTCCTCTCTTATGACCCCCTAATGCCCGCCCCTGAGACCCTGGCACAGAACGGCACTGGAGACTCACCAGCAGCTGGTAACTTTTAAAAAGAGAAGCCAGGTCATCAGTACTGAAAAAAGATGAGGGTAGGCAGGATGGCACCACTGTCACTGAGGGTCACCAGGCTGGGTCTGTCATGGAAGAATTTATCCTCCTCAATTACTGTGCATGTGAAACACCAGGGCTCCACCTGGGAGAAACTGAGGACAGAGAGTCCCCAGGGCTGGAGGCCCGTGGGCAGGAGCTGTCGTAACTCTCCTCTCCCTCGGCTTCATTCTTCGCTCCTTTCATGGGCTCACCTGAGGCTGGAGGGCCCTAAATTTACAGGATGCAGTCTCTAGGCTTTAGCTCCAGACAGCCGCTGCAGAAAACCCTCTTTAGGTTACAAAACTGAATGTGTTCTTTGGAAAATTTTAGTAATGCAAAGATGGAGAAACGCACAACAATAAGTTATATATAATATGTTTTTCTATGGGTATATTTTAAAGCTTTTATCCAGCAGGTGTTTTAAAATATATATTTTTAATTTTTTCACTTAATATTAGTGTTGAAAATGGTTTTCTAAGTATTAAAATATTATTTCTAAAAGCAACAATAATTTATCAAATGAAAATGCCAAAATCTATGTAATATTCTTCCTAGATATCCAGAATGCTTATAGTTTTTTATTATTATGAATAATAATACAACTAACTTATAATATTAATATATCTGTTATTTCAACAATATTTATTGAGCCTTAAGGTAGATATTGAAGTTAGCTCTGTGACCAAACAGGATAACAAATATTTGTCCACAAAGAGCTTGCATCCTAAAACCTTTATTTTCCATTTACAATTACTTGATTAAAATAGAATTCCAAGTGTGGTATTTCTGAGACACAGTGTATGAATATTTTTAAATCTTTTGATATATTTTGCTCTACAGAAAACAAATCAGATTATGCTTTCACATCAGTGTATGAAAATCCCTCTTTCACGACATACTGGTCAACATAGATCTTTATTATTAACTATTTTTTCAATATTTGATTATTATCAAGATGTTAATATATTAATTTGCATTTTAAATTCCAGTAAGGTAAACCTTTTAAAATATGTTATTATCTATATGGATTTCCTAATTTTGAAAATAAAGAAATTCAGATGTTAGCGCCCTATTTGTTATTAAGTGGCACAAATGGTACTCCAACTCTAATCTCAATCTGAATCTTTTTTCTTTATACTTCATTATATCCATAGGATTTATACAGTAAATTTCCACTCAGTGTGGTAAAGAGCATTCTGAATCTCAGTGTTGCTGTTCAAAAGTGTGCTCTACCCTGTGAATTTCAAATAAAGTTGAGTGGAACCTGTCTCTGGGCTCTGAGATTCAAACATTCCTTCTCACCCTCACCACCTGACACACAAGATAGCATACAAACACAAACGCTTCCATATCCAGGTTTAGAATTTTTTTTTTTTAATTTCACTTTGAACTTTTTTTTTTTTTTCAGAAGAAAAGGCTTCAGTTGTAAAATAAAGAGGATGATATAATGATCACTTGACTAAATGTTACTTTTTTAACATTTTGATTATTTGCCTCAGATTATTTTCCAGACAGAACTGACGCCATTCATGTAACATTTTTCACTTCAGTTTACTTCCCTTTTTCCCCAAGAGGAGCTTTCCAGAGCTCCTATTTATCATTTTTAACATGGCTTTTAATACCTTAATGCACATATACACACACAAACACATCAGAGACATGGCATTGCATACTTAAAATACTCTATAAAAGTTATAATGTAAATATGTATTTGCATTATGATTTATTCACATTTATCATTTTGCTAAAGTTCATTGGTTTTAAAAGTATATATTAGTATATATTAATTTGTTAGTCTATTTACTTTCACCTGTTTTTTCTTTTATTGATGGACAGTTTATTTTCATTGTTTAAAAATGGAGCAGCAGTAACATTCTTGTACATATTTCCTTGCACAAGAGGTGAGAACATTTAGATAAAAGTCAGTAGCAGTATCATAAAGCAGATGCATCTTTCACCTCTAATAGATATTCCCAAAATAGATCTGCATAGATTACACTAATCTACATTAACCATAAATTATGAATCATTACTTCACAACTGCACCAATATTTGGTATTATCAGGCTTTTACCATTTTTGCTATTTTTATTGGTAAAATATGGTATCTCTTTGATATTTATTTTGTTTTCAAATTTTATAGTGAAGATAAAAGGGTTTTCATCTTTATTGGTACATTATTTTCCTCATTTCAACATGTTCAATCTCATTTGGATTTTCTTTTTTCTTTTTTTTTTTTAATTTTTACTAACTTAACAGACACTCTAGGAGTTCTGGATATTAAATCACAGTTACTCATAGATATATATTGTAAATGTCATCTCCTGGTCTGTGGCTATCATTATCTCTGTTTTCTTGGCATCTTCTGTCTTACAGTACTATAACTACCTGTTTATCTGTCTATCTATCTACCTATCTGTCCGTGTGTCTCTTCATTCTTCTGTGTTTCTTTTAAACATTTTCAGGTTGTCTTTTCAACATTCATGTCTTTAATTGAATGTGGTTTTTTTTGTACTCAACAATAATGACAAAATTTTATTTTCCATTAAAAAATAAAAGTGAAAGTCGCTCAGTCGTGTTTGACTCTTTGTGACCCCGTGGACTGTACAGTCCATGGAATTCTTCAGGCCAGAATACTAGAGTGGGTAGCCTTTCCCTTCTCCAGAGGATCTTCCCAACCCAGGGATCGAACCTTTCCATTAAAAAATAAAAGTGAAAGTCGCTCAGTCGTGTTTGACTCTTTGTGACCCCGTGGACTGTACAGTCCATGGAATTCTTCAGGCCAGAATACTAGAGTGGGTAGCCTTTCCCTTCTCCAGAGGATCTTCCCAACCCAGGGATCGAACCCAAGTCTTCCACATTGCAGGCGGATTCTTTACCAGCTGAGCCACAAGGGAAGGCCTTTATTTTCCATATGGATAACCAATTAGGTTAACACTATTTCTTGAATAAGCCAGTCTTTTTCAACTATTTCAATACTATTTCTTTTAAATATTATTATGAGTCTGTGCCTTTTTATTATTTTCTTTTTTCGTATTTTATTTTATTATTGTTATTTTTAATTTATTTATTTTTTTATTTTACTTTACAATACTGTATTTGTTTTGCCATACATCAACATGAATCTGCCACGGGTGTATACGTGTTTATTTAACTTAAATGCATGTGAAATGCCAGGCTGGATGAAGCACAAGCTGAAATCAAGATTGCTGGGAGAATATAAACAATCTCAGATATGCAGATGATACCACTCTAATGACAGAAAGCAAAGAGGAACTAAAGAGTTTCTTGATAAAGGTGAAAGAGGAGGGTGAAAAACCTGGCTTAAAACTCAACATTCAAAAAACTAAGATCATAGCATCTGGTCCCATCACTTCATGGCAAATAGATAGGGAAAAAAGTGGAAACAGTGACAGATTTTATTTTCTTGAGCTCCAAAATCACTGTAGAAGGTGACTGTAGCCATGAAATTAAAAGACACATGCTCCTTGGAAGAAAAGCTATGAGAAACCTAGACAGTGTATTAAAAAGCTAAGACATCACTTTGCCAACAAAGGTCTGTATAGTCAAAGCTATGGTTTTTTAGTAGTCATGTACGGATGTGAGAGTTGGACTATAAAGAAGGCTGAGCACCAAAGAACTGATTCTTTCAAATTGTGGTTCTTGAGAAGACTCTTGAGAGTCTCTTGGACAGCAAAGAGATCAAACCAGTCAATCTTAAATGAAATCAACCCTGAATGTTCATTGAAAGGACTGATACTGAAGCTGAAGCTCCAATACTTTGACAACCTGATGTAAACAGCCAACTCACTGAAGAAGACCCTGATACTGGGGAGGACTGAGGAGAAAGGGGTGACAGAGGATAAGATGGCTGGAGTGCATCAGTGACTAAATGGACACGAATGTGTGGAAATTCCAGGAGATAGTGAAGGACAAGGGAACCTGGCATGCTTCAGTCTATGAGATCACAATGAGTTATACATGACTTAGTGACTGATCAACAATGACAATAAGCTATGTAATTTTCTTCTGTGAACTTACAGTTCATAATCTTTGCTGATTTCTCTTTGGAAGTTATTTATCCAGATATTCAAAATACTGACTAATCCTTTGATAAATAGGCTCCATTGATTTTTCCTAGTTGGCGCCTGCCTTTCTGCTTTGTTTATTTGTATGCTATGATGCACATAAGCTTTTAATTTTATATAGTCCAACTGTTGTTTTCCTTTAATTTTCCTTTGTTTTCTCTTTGCTTAAGAAAAACTTAATTTAGATTAAAGAGATAATCCTATATTTTCATTTAAAGCTGTTCAATTGAAAAAGCAAGAGAGTTCCAGAAGAACATCTATTTCTGCTTTATTGATGATGCCAATGCCTTTGATTGTGTGGATCACAATAAATTATGGAAAATTCTGAAAGAGATGGGAATACCAGACCACCTGACCTGCCTCTTGAGAAACCTATACGAAGGTCAGGAAGCAACAGTTAGAACTGGACATGGAACAGACTGGTTCCAAATAGAAAAAGGAATATGTCAAGGCTGTATATTGTTGCCCTGCTTATTTAACTTCTGTGCAGAGTACATCATGAGAAACGCTGGAATGGAAGAAACACAAGCTGGAATCAAGATTGCCGGGAGAAATATCAATAACCTCAGATATGCAGATGACACTATCCTTATGGCAGAAAGTGAAGAGGAGCTAAAAAGCCTTTTGATGAAAGTGAAAGAGGAGAGCGAAAAAGTTGGCTTAAAGTCCAACATTGAGAAAACAAAGATCATGGCATCTGGTCCCATCACTTCATGGGAAATAGATGGGGAAACAGTGTAAGACTTTATTTTCGGGGGCTCCAAAATCACTGTGGATGGTGACTGCAGCCATGAAATTAAAAGATGCTTACTCCTTGAAAGGAAAGTTATGACTAACTAGATAGTACATTCAAAAGCAGAGACATTACTTTGCCGACTAAGATCCATCTAGTCAAGGCTATGGTTTTTCCAGCAGTCATGTATGGATGTGAGAGTTGAATGTGAAGAAAGCTGAGCACTGAAGAACTGATGCTTTTGAACTGTGGTGTTGTAGAAGACTCTTAAGAGTCCCTTGGACTGCAAGTAGGTCTGGCCAGTTCATCCTAAAGAAGATCAGTCTTGGGTGTTCATTGGAAGGATTGATGCTGAAGCTGAAACTCTAATACTTTGGCCACCTCATGCGAAGAGTTGACTCATTGGAAAAGACTCTGATGCTGGGAGGGATTGAGAGCAGAAGGGGAAGGGAACAACAGAGGATGTGATGGCTGGATGGCATCACTGACTTGATGGACGTGAGTCTGAGTGAACTCTGGGAGTTGGTGATGGACAGGGAGGCCTGGCATGATGCGATTCATAGGGTCGCCAAGAGTCAGACATGACTGAGTTACTGAACTGGTTACTTTTACCATTATATTTTATTTTACCTAGAATTGATTATTTTTGTATGGCTTATGTTGAGATACGGTCATATTTCTTATTTTCTTAGTTGTGCCAACTGATTTACCAGAAAAACTATGCATATATCAATTTTCCCTATGTGTGTTTATTTTGGAGCTCTTTTTGTGTTCAATGAACCAATTTCTCTTCTTATAACACCCCTGGCCTAAATCATGATATTTTATTCATTAAAGTCTTACTCTCTGGGAAGAGCAGTTGCCTCACGAATGTCTCCTTTTCTACAAATTGTCTTAGCAACTCTTGGCCCTTTTCTTCTGAATATTTTTGTTAAACTAAGTTAACAAACACTTGTAGGTTTTTAAATTTTTCTTGTTTGGGAATTGTATATAACTTGCAGACTAATCTTGAAAGAACTAAAATATTAATGATATTAAATCATATTACCTTATTATCTTGTTCTCACATTTCATTTTTGAAGATTCATTCACAGACATGTTATATATTGTACATATAGTATTTGGTTAAGTTTTTGCTTTTGGTAATAAGAAACTAATTTACATTTGTTTATTGATCTATGTTGAGCTCTCTTCTTAATTCTAAACTTTGTATATACTCTTGGATTTTCTATAGAGATAATCATGTGTGCCTGCTGAGTCACTTCAGAAATGTTAGACTTTTTGTGACCCTGTGGACTGTAGCTCACCAGGCTCCTCAATCATATTCAATTACAAACAACACTCTTTCTTCCTTTCCATCTTTCTTCTCATTATTTTGTTTCCTTTTTCTTACTATACTGGTAAGACCCCCATTATAATGCTGAATAGAAGTTACATAATGAGGATTTTCATTTTCACTTGATTTTAAAGACAGTGTTCTAAATTTTTGTGATTAAATATGGGGTTTCCTGTAAGATTTTGGTATCTGTCATTGATCAGGTTAAGAATAGTCTATTTCTAGTTTATAATTTTTAAGTTTTTCTTTTCAATTAATTAGAGGGTGCTGAATTTTAATAAATATCTGTCTACATTTACCTTGACAAAGTAAATTATTTTAATATTTTCTAAAGTTAAGCCAAACTGGCAATCTTGTTAAAAGCCTAGTTTACTCACAGTATATTATCAGTTTGTATTATTGCACAGTAATGCTACATTAGCAAACTACTCTAAAACTCAGTGACTTGCAGCAGTAGTCATTCACACTCATGAATCATTGGTCAGCTGGGGTGCATGGNCAAGAATACTGGAGTGGGTTGCCATTTCCTTCTCCAGGGAATCTTCCAGAACCAGGGATCAAACCTGGGTATCCTGCATTGCAGGCAGATTCTTTACCTGAGCTACAGGGGAAGACTTTTAGTTTATTATTAGAAACACTATTTATCAGATACCATATCTGGAAAAACCGTTGTCTTCCATCAAGATTCAAGAAATATGGAAGCCAAAAGATGCCTAGATCCTGGACAACCAGAAACTAAAATAACCAGAACCATAATATGAATTGGGAACACTGGGGAGTGCAGTAGGTTACAGTGGTGTCTGATGTGTCTAACCCTACCAGGGATATTTGTTTATTTTATGGCACTCAGCTCGCTCTTTGTTGTCTGAGCAAGAACATGAGTTGGCACAGGGCTGTGATGGCTCCAGGACTGTACAAAGAGGTTACTTTCACCCCTATTCTCTACATCTTCGTACACATATTCTAAATATATAGACTAGTTTCTATTTTTTTTAATCACTTTTATTTATTTATTTTTTAATTTTTATTTTTACTTTATTTTACTTTACAGTACTGTATTGGTTTTGGCATACATTGACATGAATAGTTTCTATTTTAAATCACCGCCAACAGTATCTGCTACCAGCATATCTCCTCTTATTTTGATCAGACATACAGGAAAACAAACAAACAAATATAAAATTTGAATCAGATCAGAATCAAATATCAACCATTTGTATATCACTTTAAGAAATTCTCTCAGAGTGTGTATCAGCTAAGGAAAGAGAGAATGGGAGGCTAGAACATANCTTTTATTTATTTATTTTTTAATTTTTATTTTTACTTTATTTTACTTTACAGTACTGTATTGGTTTTGGCATACATTGACATGAATAGTTTCTATTTTAAATCACCACCAACAGTATCTGCTACCAGCATATCTCCTCTTATTTTGATCAGACATACAGGAAAACAAACAAACAAATACAAAGTTTGAATCAGATCAGAATCAAATATCAACCATTTGTATACCACTTTAAGAAATTCTCTCAGAGTGTGTATCAGCTAAGGAAAGAGAGAAGGGGAGGCTAGAACACAGAGGCAAGGAAAGTTGCCTTGTGTAGAGGCAGGGATATAGCTGTTCAGAGCCTAGGAACATCTAAATTTCTAAGTTCATGGTAAGAAAGAGAGAACTGCTGAGTTGATTAAACTGAGTCAAGTTTTCTGTTGGATGCTAGATCAGGCAGGAGGAGTAGTAAATCACATTTTTACAAGGGTTTCATGCTCCAAACCTGTGAAGAGCAACTCTTGGGAAGACTTCCTGTTCATTGTAATTTTGATCTGTGGCAGAAGGGGCTTCAAGGACCATGAGCCCAAACAGAGCACAACAAGGAAAAAGATGGGGAACCTCTTGTATGGATGCCATGAAAGAGTTTCCTTGGGATTTCTCTATGTGAAGATGGAAAATTTCCTTGGAAAATAAGAGACATTCTCTTTCTTAGCTTTGAATCTCTCTCTGAGTGTCTTAATCACTCAGTGGTGTCTGACTCATTGTGACCCCATGGACCCCCCATCAGGCTCTTCTGTCCGTGGAATTCTCCAGCTGAGAATACTGGAGTGGGTAGCCTTTCCCTTCTCCAGGGGATCTTCCCAACCTAGGGATCGAACCCAAGTCTTCTACAATGCAGGAAGATTCTTTACCACCTGAGCCACCAGGGAAGCCTGAATCTCAGTTTATGCATATATTAGTATTGAGGAATGCTTTTAAATAATTAGTCCTTGAGTATCTATTATGAGACAATTGTTGAATTTATGGAGATTTACTGATAAACAAGACATGAATAATCCTTCTAAAGAGCTTAATGTAGGAACCTAGTGTGAAGGACCGGGAAAGAAACTAAACTGACACAGAAGAGTCCATTACTATGAAACAAATGTTACAGCTGGGAATGCAGGATTCTGAAGGAGAAGATAGATGGAGAATCTGCTTTAGTTTTGGAGAGAGAGCCTGCCATGAAAATGTCCATGAGAAAGCAACCTTAGTGCTGAGACTCCAACATGAATTTTGTTTAGTCACAGTAGAGGCAATCTTCTCTGCCAATTTTAGCTTTACAACCTCTTGAGCAGTGGAATTATGACTTAGACTTGTCTGTGATAATTTCCTTCATTGGAGCTTTATTGCATTTCAGGTCATTAAACAAGATCTCACAACTAGAATGACCAGAAGCAAACACTGTCTTCAATTACTGTCAGCAAACCCATAGGAAAGATAAAATCAGAGATGAGAAGAGTCAGGGGTAGGATCCAGGGTGTCTATTAGATGAACAAAGCCAGAGGGAGCACATCATGAGAAACATTTAGAGGAGTTCAACCTGAATGAGCCATTAGGAAAGAGTGTAGGAGTTCTGATTCTTCCAGTATTATTCCAGAGGGTGAAGGATATGCTTATCCAGAACAGGAACTGAAGGGTAGTATGTTCCCCAGGGAGAGAAGAAGGAAACAGTCCCAAGGAACCATGGAAGGAGGTACGTTACTCAAGTGTATTCGAACAACTGACATGTAGCTGTGCTTTGCTAGTTTCTGTTCTGGTTGCTTTTTAATTTATTGCTCCTTTTAAGTTTTTATTCAGTTTCCTTTGGTTTTAGTTTTTACACAAGGCTCAAAAGGTCTTCCTTGGGGCATTTTTTGATGTTGCCAAAATAACTAGGTCTTATATATACATAGAAGACCATTATAATTTAAGCAAGAGAAAGTCAGCATTCCTAACTCATAATTCAAGAGAGAAATTCATCCATACTTTATTTAGGGCAGTGAGTAAAAATCTTGGGAAACATAATTGGTACTAAATGCTGTAGATCTTTGGTCTGATTTGGGACCTTCTTCAGGGCACCCAGTAGAATTTTTAGGCTCATGACTCAGCATTGGCCTTTCTAAGACTCAGGAGCTTGCTGATGGCATGGCGGATCTCCTTGGTTTTAATACTGTATATGATTGGATTAAGCATGGGAGGCACAAAGAGGTAGACATTGGCCATAAAAAGGTGGACAGCAAGTGGGGCACGTTTCCCAAAGCGATGTATCAGGGACAGTCCCACCATGGGCACAAAGAATACCAGCACAGCACAGAGGTGTGAGGTGCATGTTTGGAAGGCTCGGAGCCGCTCCTCTTTGGAGGCCAGTCTTGCCACTGTGTGCAGGATGACCCCGTAGGACAGTGCAATGAGCACCAGGTCCAGCACCACAGTGAACATCACCAGTATCAGCCCGTACAGGTTGTTGAAGGTGGTGTCTGTGCAGGCCAAGTGTATCACCTCCTGGTGCAGGCAGAAAGAGTGGGAGAGGACTCTAGACCCACAGTAAGGGAAAGTCTTCAGGAGAAAAACAATGGGTACAGTGGCTATAGGTCCCCGCAGGATGACAACCAGGCCTGCCCTGACCACTCGCTGGCCAGTGATAATGACTGAGTACCTCAGGGGATAACAGATGGCCACAAACCGATCAAAGGACATGACAAGGAGCACTGAGGACTCCATGAAGGAAAAGGAGTGGATGCAGAACATCTGGATTTGGCAGGCTCCAAAGTAGATGCCATGGGACTTGAACCAAAAGATTCCCATAGTAGTGGGCAAGGTGGACACTGACAGGCCCAGGTCCGTGAAGGCCAGAAAGGAGAGTAGATAGTACATGGGTGTGTGCAAGCGAGGGTTGGTCTTAATAATTATCAGGATGAAGCAGTTGCCTGAGATGGCCACGAGGTACATCAGGAAAAAGAAGATGAAGATCCAGTGCTCGACAGTTTCCAATCCGGGAAAGCCAGTGAGGTAGAGCATGGGGCTGAACTGTGTGAGGTTGGGCAGGAGCACGATGTGAGGATGGAGGGGATACTGGGCTGGCATTCTTCAGGGGCTGAGCTGAAGATAAATGGAAGTTCTGTTTATTAATTCTTCAGTTTCATAAACATGCACACCTTTATAAGCAGAATCATCACCATCATCAGCTTTGGTATCTTCTACTTCACTATTGCTTCCACCATCCAACTACCTGATTGAAACTTCCTTTGAAACTACCACACCTTCATCGGTTTTCCTCTGTATTTTTATTTCTTCTCAGTCTTCTTGGCTGGCCTCTTTTAATTGATGAGCCCTTAAATATGATCATCCTCAACCTCAACAATTTTCTGTCCCAGCTGTATCTTTTCTTCCTCAACATCATCCTCAGGACTTTACTTAAGATCTTTATGTTCACAAATATCAAATATCTATAATTCTCTTTGTTTGGTTTGCAGACTCATATATCTTACAGTAGGCTGCATCTAGGAAGTTCATAGTTATTTTAAAAACATGTTAAAATTTAACTTATAGTCAATTCCACCAACAAGCTTTTCATGTATTCATTTTCACTAACTCAGTAGTAGAACTAAGTTGGAGAAGAGATATACATTTGGGAGGTATTAATGTACAGAGGAGGAAACCAAAGAAGTGAGGATAGAGAGAAGTTTCTAGTTTTGAGTCCTGGGCAAAACTGAAATTTAGAGTTGGAGAAGAAAAGGCTTCACTGAAAGTGAAGGAGGAACATAAAAGCCAGCTAGAAAGCAAATGAAGAGGAGACTGGGGTCTTGCACAAAGTTACAAAAGGTATTAATCATTCATACATGATGTTACCAAGGGGTCAGATTCACAAGGACTGGGGCACGACTAAAGGACTGAGCAATGTGGTAGTTAAAGCTGACCTTGAGAAGGGGAGTTTCAGAGGAAGGGTTGGGAATAAAATCACCCTCGCCTACTCCAGAAAGACTATGACCTTGTTGATAGTCCTACTTTCTTCTGCTGTAGTCGAAGCTGCTTCTGGGCTTGAACGATCACAGTTCCCAGGTATTTTCCACAGGGTGACTTGAAGTGGACAGCCATGTAGTATCAATAAAACAGTTCTTAGGGAAAACATATG
This sequence comes from Oreotragus oreotragus, assembly GCA_006410675.1. Lineage (NCBI taxonomy): Eukaryota > Metazoa > Chordata > Mammalia > Artiodactyla > Bovidae > Oreotragus > Oreotragus oreotragus. The sequence continues at coordinate 190,956 of SJYX01010001.1, read as the reverse complement.
TCTAGAGAACAGGAAGATGAGAGCAATGTAGTAGGACCCAGGCAGTGATGAAGGCACATTTGAGCTTCATGAGTCCAAAGTGGGACCAGCTAGTGCTTAGGTGTATTTTTAATCACTGCACCACCTAGATCCAAAGGGGGCAGTCCTGGTACGATGTACTACTCTGTCTTTACCCAACCCTTTCTGCTTTGATATCCTTCTAAATTCATCTTTTTTCTGCTATAGACAACAAGCCCATATTGGTTTTTTCCTACAGTTCCCCATATATGCATTTCTTGTTTCTATTGTTTATATTGATTTATAACTTGCTTTTTAAACATAAACCACTTGCCTTTTTCACCAGTGAACATTTGTTGATCCTTTAAGATAACAGAAATATTTCCTCTAACAAATCTCTCTTGATTTCTTTGTGTAGAGCTAGGCAAATTCTTCTCTGTACTCCCTTAATACCTTTGCTGCAGTACTATTGGAGTATAAAAGCACACACATACATCTTCTATATACACATACATATATACTTACATATAATATGCACTAATGATTATGTAAATATATATAAATAGAAATATGTATAAATATAAATAACATATATAATGTATTTACCTATATACACTATTTCTATAATGTAATATGATATATAATATTTGTTCTTTATATACATATATATTCTTTATATAGTATACAGTTATTCTTTTATATAAGAATCTATAAAAGTATAAATCAGCATAAATGTATGCTTAAACATATATTCTTACATATGTTTATCTTATATACAATGTATATATTACTTGTACATTATATATAGTCTTTTCATGTGTGTTTATAACTTATGATTTTAACCCACTTTTTTGTACCAACTAGACTCATGTAGCCCCTGTCTCTTATACACATCTCATCTTTTCATGTGTTTGTTAGCCATCCGTATAACATTTTGATTATTTGCCTCAGATTATTTTCCAGACAGAACTGACGCCATTCATGTAACATTTTTCACTTCAGTTTACTTCCCTTTTTCCCCAAGAGGAGCTTTCCAGAGCTCCTATTTATCATTTTTAACATGGCTTTTAATACCTTAATGCACATATACACACACAAACACATCAGAGACATGGCATTGCATACTTAAAATACTCTATAAAAGTTATAATGTAAATATGTATTTGCATTATGATTTATTCACATTTATCATTTTGCTAAAGTTCATTGGTTTTAA
>SJYX01010001.1:174842-186737 GCA_006410675.1 Oreotragus oreotragus | reverse complement strand
TCTGGCTCTGGGTCTATGCAAACACTGACTATCAGAAGTGAAAGCGCTTCTGTGACAGCCTGGATCCCAAGATTTCATTTTGCAAATGAAAACAGCTAAGCAAGGTCCAACATAGGGAATAAACCAGTCTAAAATCATTTAAGTGTTAGGAGAGGAGTGAGGATGAGAACTCAGACCACCTCCTTCCAGGATCATTGCTTTCTTGGAAATCTCTACATTCCCTTCTCCCTGTATTTTCTCCCTTTCTTTCCCCATGACCCCCCTAATACCCACCCCTGAGACCCTGGCACAGGACAGCAGTAGCAACTCACCAGCAGCTGCTAACTTTTAAAAAGAGAAGCCAGGTCATCTGTACTGAAAAAGGATGAGGGTAGGCAGGATGGCACCAGTGTCACTGAGGGGCATCAGGCTGGGTCTGTCATGGAAGAATTTATCCTGCTCCTTCCTCTGTGTGTGTCAAACACCAACACTCCACCTGGGAGAAGCTGAGGAGAAACAAACAGTCCCCAGGGCTGGGGGCCCATGGGCAGGAGTCATCATGATTCTCCTCTCCTTCGCCTTTATTCCTCACTCCTTCCATGGGCTCACCTGAGGCTGGAGAGCCCTAACTTTATAGGAATCAGTCTCCAGGCTTCAGCTGCTAACAGGTATTGCTGCAGGAAGCCTGGTGCTATCTTACTTTACCCACTAATTCTGCTTTATGAAGAAACCAATCCCAGCCACCTGCCGCCTCATTTATTCCTTTCCTTTGTTCATTAGAATAAACCCACAGTTTGCTAGAGCGGTTGTATATGATATATGAAAAATCCATGCAACTTCCGCATCAGCTATAAATTGCTCATCTTCCTTGCAGGGCCGGCCACACCTACCTCTGACCCAAAGTTCTCTCACTCTTACATTCATTTTTCTACCCATTTCTGTGTTTCCTTCTACATGGTCATTAACTTCCCCTTTACCTCTACCATGGACAGTGTCTTTGAGTTTAGTGGCCAGTCAGAAAACCTTTTACACTTATTCCTACCCAAAAACCTGTCCAGGCCAGTGTCTCAGGCTTTTCCAAAGCTCTCTATTCAGGAATGAAATACACGATAAAATTTTTGTGACTTTTTTAAGACAAAATATCAAAAGGTGTAAAGAAAAAATATTCAATAAACTCAATTTCATTAATATTAACATCTGCTCTGCTCTTCAAAAAACTGTTGAAATAAAAATTAAATTCAGAGATTGGGCAGATATTCTTTACAATATACACACTTGAAAAAGAACTTGCATCCAGATTATGTAAACACCTCTTACAACTCTAAAAAAAATTTTTTTAATTCAATAAAGCAAACAAATCTTTAATTTTCACAAAAGAAGATAGCTTACTACCTGAGAGGCATATGAAAACATAATCAAATTATTCATCATTAAGGAACTGCAAATTATTACAATATACACACTTGAAAAAGAACTTGCATCCAGATTATGTAAACACCTCTTACAACTCTAAAAAAAATTTTTTTAATTCAATAAAGCAAACAAATCTTTAATTTTCACAAAAGAAGATAGCTTACTACCTGAGAGGCATATGAAAACATAATCAAATTATTCATCATTAAGGAACTGCAAATTAAAACCGTCATAAAATGCCACTCTTTTCACACCAGAGCAACTACAACTGAAACAACAGAAAATGACACAGTGTGTTGTTATAGACGTGGAGTGCCTGGAATTCTCCTGTGTTCATTGTGGGAGTGTGAAATTCTTTCATAACTGGAGAGATACTTGAGAGTTGAGATATCAAAGCACAGTATGTTTTATAAATATCTTAAAGTCTCATAGCTGATAGAAAGGGTCAGAATCTGAATCAGAACTCAATTCTTTACAAAAATGCAAGTCAGTGATGCATTAGACAAAGTCTTAGTTTTTCAGTCCTTCATATTTTCTATTGGAAAAGAGTTTTCAGAATACCTTATTGTTTTGTGCTTTTCTATATTGTACTTCAAAGGTCACGTTTATTTGCAAACTGAAAGTGCATGGCAACCCTGCACGAAGCAAATCTACCAACACCGTTTTTTCCCCACAGCATTTGCTCGTGTCTTTGTCACATTTTGGTAATCTCCCCATATTTCACACCTTTATATTGTTACTATATTTTCTATGGGGATCTGTGATCAATGATCTTTGATGTTACTATTATAATTATTTTGGGCTGCTACCAACCACTCTGATACAAGATGACAAACTTTATCAGTAAATGTTCTGATAACAGCATTCTGACTACTCCACCTACAGGCTGATTCTCCATCTGTCTCCCTCTCATTGAGGCTCCCTATTCTCTAAGATTCAACAATATTGAAGTTAGATTTCAAATAATAAGCCTACAGTCATCACTAANTAACATATATAATGTATTTACCTATATACACTATTTCTATAATGTAATATGATATATAATATTTGTTCTTTATATACATATATATTCTTTATATAGTATACAGTTATTCTTTTATATAAGAATCTATAAAAGTATAAATCAGCATAAATATATGTTTAAACATATATTCTTACATATGTTTATCTTATATACAATGTATATATTACTTGTACATTATATCTAGTCTTTTTATGTGTGTTTATAACTTATGATTTTAACCCACTTTTTTGTACCAACTAGACCCATGTAGCCCCATGCATTGTATAATGCATAGCGGGCGACTCTGTTTTTGCAAGAAAAAATTAAATGAATGAGTGACTGAGGGCTTACCTCTTGTTCTGATTAGTTGTGCTTGAAGTTTAATTAAGTCTTGTTTTTACTTCAGATTAGGTAAGACAAGGAGTGCGATCTGTGGGAAATGAGAATTTTATAGAGAGACCATGATGGGGCTAAGATTATTTTCCCTGTAAAGGGAGTTCTAGTGAGTTTCTCCAGGAAATGAAAGATTATTCTCTATGCTAAGGGACCAAGAGATATTTTTCCACTTTTACTAGGAAAACGGAAGTCCATTCGACAGCACATAGTCATGGCTAGTGGCAATCCTTTTACAATATTCATAGCACAAGAGATACAGGTGAGAATAAAGTGGAAATTCCTGAAAAGAGAGATTTTCACTATACGGTGTGTGGCTAGACCTCTATCTCTTCTGTATGTTCTAAATAATCTTCTGTTTCAATTTGATATACCCTATTTTAAAAAATGAGCTTGTGCTAGAGACTGTGGTTTCTTATGCATAGGAGAAGATGCAGATGGAACCAACCCTGAGCACAAGGATATAGATCAAACACCCTGTCCTTGAACCAAGGAGAACCTTTCCACAGTTGTCAATCTCCTGTCAACACACCTCTTGTGGCTGGAGTGGCAGAGGGCTGTGAAGGAAGGAGAATGTATCCCGGGTGCTAGGGAAGTCACAGGGGTGCCTGTATTATTAGTACAGGGCAGAAGCTTCTATGCTTAACTGGTCTGGCACATAAAATGCACTTAATGTGTGTGCTGTTAAATGAATAGCTATTTGGTGGATAAGAGGAAAAAGGAAGGCTATATCTAACAGCCAGCTTTACCAGGGAAGTTTATGGAGACCCGAGGGCTTGTGACATTCTAATGGCATTTGAAGGCTGATTCCAGACAGAAGCCAGGAAGGAATTGGTCTGGCCATGGAGATCATGGTCAGGAGGAGAGAAGCAGCTCTCTCTGACCCAAGAAACATGATAGTGCAGATGGTCACCCCCACTTCTCTAGAGTGATGAGGCCTTGATCCCTTTCTGGCTCTGGGTCTATGCAAACACTGACTATCAGAAGTGAAAGCGCTTCTGTGACAGCCTGGATCCCAAGATTTCATTTTGCAAATGAAAACAGCTAAGCAAGGTCCAACATAGGAAATAAACCAGTCTAAAGTCATTTAAGTGTTAGGAGAGGAGTGAGGATGAGAACTCAGACCACCTCCTTCCAGGATCATTGCTTTCTTGGAAATCTCTACATTCCCTTCTCCCTGTATTTTCTCCCTTTCTTTTCCCATGACCCCCCTAATACCCACCCCTGAGACCCTGGTACAGGACAGCAGTAGAGACTCACCAGCAGCTGCTGACTTTTAAAAAGAGAAGCCAGGCCATCTGTACTGAAAAAGGATGAGGGTAGGCAGGATGGCACCAGTGTCACTGAGGGTCATCAGGCTGGGTCTGTCATGGAAGAATTTATCCTGCTCTTCCTGTGTGTGTGAAACACCAAGGCTCCACCTGGGAGAAGCTGAGGAGAAACAAGATTTAAAAAGAGAAGCCAGGCCATCTGTACTGAAAAAGGATGAGGGTAGGCAGGATGGCACCAGTGTCACTGAGGGTCATCAGGCTGGGTCTGTCATGGAAGAATTTATCCTGCTCTTCCTGTGTGTGTGAAACACCAAGGCTCCACCTGGGAGAAGCTGAGGAGAAACAAGCAGTCCCCAGGGCTGGGGGCCCATGGGCAGGAGTCATCATGATTCTCCTCTCCTTCGCCTTTATTCCTCACTCCTTCCATGGGCTCACCTGAGGCTGGAGAGCCCTAACTTTATAGGAATCAGTCTCCAGGCTTCAGCTGCTGACAGGTACCGCTGCAGGAAGCCTGGTGCTGTCTTACTTTACCCACTAATTCTGCTTTATGAAGAAACCAATCCCAGTCACCTGCCGCCTCATTTATTCCTTTCCTTTGTTCATTAGAATAAACCCACAGTTTGCTAGAAGGGTTGTATATGATATATGAAGATTATCCATGCAACTTCCGCATCAGCTATAAATTACTCATCTTCCTTGCAGGGCCGGCCACACCTACCTCTGACCCAACGTTCTCTCACTCTTACACTCATTTTTCTGCCCATTTCTGTGTTTCCTTCTACATGATCATTAACTTTCCCTTTACCTCTACCATGGACAGGGTCTTTGAGTTTAGCAGCCAGTCAGAAAACCTTTTACACTTATTCCCACCCAAAAACCTGTCCAGGCCAGTGTCTCATGCTTTTCCAAGGCTCTCTATTCAGGAGTAAAATATACGATAAAATATTTGTGACCTTTTTTAAGACAAAATATCAAAAGGTGTAAAGAAAAAATATTCAATAAACAATTTCATTAATATTAACATCTGCTCTGCTCTTCAAAAAACTGTTGAAATAAAAATTAAATTCAGAGATTGGGCAGATATTCTAATATACACACTTGAAAAAGAACTTGCATCCAGATTATGTAAACAACTCTTACAACTCAAAAAAGCTTTTAAAAATCCAGTAAAGCAAACAAATCTTTTAGTTTTCACAAAAGAAGATAGCTTACTGCCTGAGAGTCGTATGAAAACATAATCAAATTATTCATCATTAAGGAATTGCAAATTAAAACCATCATAAAATGCTACTCTTTTCACATCAGAGCAACTACAATTGAAACAACAGAAAATGACACAGTGTGTTGTTATAGACGTGGAGTGCCTGGAATTCTTATGTGTTCATTGTGGGAGCGTGAAATTCTTTCACAACTGGAGAGATACTTGAGAGTTGAGATATCAAAGCACAGCATGTTTTATAAATATCTTAAAGTCTCATAGCTGATAGAAAGGGTCAGAATCTGAAACAGAACTCAATTCTTTACAAAAATGCAAGTCAGTGATGCATTAGACAAAGTCTTAATTTTTCAGTCCTTCATATTTTCTATTGGAAAAGAGTTTTCATAATACCTTATTGTTTTGTGCTTTTCTATATTGTACTTCAAAGGTCATGTTTATTTGCAAATTGAAAGTGCATGGCAACCCTGCATGAAGCAAATCTATCAACACCATTTTTTCCCCACAGCATGTGCTCATGTCTATGTCACATTTTGGTAATTCTCCCCATATTTCACACCTTTATATTATCACTATATTTTCTATGGAGATCTGTGATCAATGATCTTTGATGTTACTATTATAATTATTTTGGGCTGCTGCCAACCATTCTGATACAAGATGACAAACTTTATCAGTAAATGTTCTGATAACAGCATTCTGACTACTCTACCTACAGGCTGATTCTCCATCTGTCTCCCTCTCATTGAGCCTCCCTATTCTCTAAGATTCAACAATATTGAAGTTAGATTTCAAATAATAAGCCTACAGTCATCACTAATTGTCTAAGGAAAAAGAAGAGTCACACATCTCTTACTGTAAATAAAAATCTAGAAAAGGTTAGCCTTAGTGAGAGAGGTGTGTAAAAGCCAAAATAGGCTGAAGACTGTCCTTTTGTGCCAAAAATTAGCCAATTTGTAAAAGAAAAGTTCTAGAAGGAAAGTAAAAGTGCTTCTCCAGTGAACACATGAATGATGAAAAAGCAAAACAGCCTTATACTGATATGGAGAAAGTTTCCATGGACTAGACAGAAGATCAAGCCAACTTTGACATTCCCTTAAGCTAAAACCAAATCCAGAGCAAGGCATTAATTCACTTCAGTTTCATCAAGGCTGAGCGAGGTGAGGAAGCTGCAAAAGAAAAGCTTGAAGCAAGCGGTGGTTGGTTAATAAGGTTTAAAGAAAACCACTTCAGTATTCTTGCTTTGAGAACCGCATGAACAGTATGAAAAGGCAAAATGATAGGATACTGAAAGAGGATCTCCCCAGGTCAGTAGGTGCCCAATATGCTACTGGAGATCAGTGGAGAAATAACTCCAGAAAGAATGAAGGATGGAGCCAAAGCAAAAACAATACCCAGCTGTGAATGTGACTGGTGATAGAAGCAAGGTCCGATGCTGTAAAGAGCAATATTGCATAGGAACCTGGAATATTAGATCCATGAATCAAGGCAAATTGGAACTGGTCAAACAGGAGATGTCAAGAGTGAACGTAGACATTCTGGGAATCAGCGAACTAAAATGGACTGGAATGGATGAATTTAACTCAGATGACCATTATATCTAGTACTCTGAACAGGAATCCCTTAGAAGAAATGGAGTAGCCACCATGGTCAACAAAAGAGTCCAAAATGCAGTACTTGGATGCAATCTAAAAACGACAGAATGATCTCTGTTCATTTCCAGGGTCTTATTTTGGAAGATGCTATTTAGGACATTAAAAAAATTTTTTTAATGTTGTTTTATTATATTACTATTGCTTGAAAGAAAACAAAAGTGATTTGTTTACAATATGACTATTGATAGAAGAAGAGTTTAGATAAATTGCCATAGTATATTTATTAGATTTTCAGACTGATTGTTTAAATTCTTTCCTGTACCACACCATGTGTTTCATATGATGAATACTTTGTAAAGAGAATTTGCTCCCAATAATTTTTCCCTTTAGAAAGAATTCCAAAAATCCTGTCAAAAACATCTCTAGAGAAGCCATCTGTGCAAAGTGTTTTATTTCTTTATTTGGTCGGTTGTTTTCTGATTTTGATTTGATGTTGCTCATGTTTTCCCTGAAAATCAGCTTGGGATCTCTGTGCATTTTTTTGTCCCTTCTCCAGATGTGATCCAGAGCAGTCCAAGCCACACAGATCTTCCTTGCTTCTGTCCCATGGGATCCTGTAAACAAAGATGCTACCTCCTTCTCTGAGAACCTGAAGGAACCTCTACAAATCCATCTATTCTGCAGGGTGAAAAGTTTCATGGAAAGCTGAAGGCACTGTCAAGCCGAGACAGGTGAGGTACATGGTCATAGAATACTGAAAAGATGTGATAGGAAGTGAGGCTGGACAAGAACTGAACTGTTCTGTGAAATGAACAGAGAAATGTGTGCCACTAAAGAGCTGTAGGAAGGAAGGGTGGGCTGGAGGAGCTCGAAAATACATTATCTAAAGTTCAAGATCATGGTTTGAGAATTCACTGGAATTGTACCGAGACACAAATTACTGAAGGAAACTTTCTATGGGTAACTTTTCTGGGGTAGAGAGGGCACCAAGGAGAAGGTTTCAGAATGGTGGGAAAGGTGCTGGGACTCTGAGGCTATTAGTATAGAGGCAGGATAGTGATGGATCAGCAGAAACAGATTCTGTTTTCCATAGCCTGGGATTTCATCCTTTCCTGCTTTCTTCTCCTTCCTTACTGTACCAGCCTTCACAATGATTTAGAAACACCTATGATGACTCTCATTTGCTGAGGGATTCCTTAGTACCAGTTTTTATTTTCTGATGGAGGGCAAAAATACCAAGATATTTTGAGTTCTTCAAATGTAAGTTTGGGGAAAATAACAGCAGTGTTTTGCCAGATAGCAACATTAAAAACAAACTGATGAAATAGTTTATCCAAACAACTGTACAGAAGGAAAACAAATATCCGTTTACCCTCTTCTATATTTCTGGCTGAATGCCCTGTAATAAAACACAGATAAAGAGGAGGAAGGGCTACCCTGGTAGCTCAGCACGTAAAAAAAATCCACCTGCAATGCTGGAGACCCTGGTTCAATTTCTGGGTCAAGAAGATCCCCTGGAGAAGGGATAGACTACCCACTCCAATATTTTTGGACTTCCTTGGTGGCTCAGATGGTACAGAATTCACCTGAAATGAGGGAAACCTGGGTTCGATCCCTGGGTTGGAAAGGTCCCCTGGAGGAAGGCATGGCAACATACTCCAGTATTCTGGCCTGAAGAATTCCCATGGACAGAGAAGCATAAGAGCTACTGTGCATGGGGTCACAGAGTCGGGCAGGACTGAGTGCCTAAGCACAGCACAGTACAAAAAAGAGGAAAATAAAAGTTTAGTAATATGTATGCCTCCTGTATATAAGGGAAATACTCAAGCAAGCTGAGTAACTACTTGAAATAATACAAGACATAACCTTAAATGCCATCTGAAGCTAAAGAAAAAGAAAGATGTTGGCTGGTAGAGCTGCTAATGAGAGATTATGGGAAAAGTACAGTAAACAAGGGTAAAGTTGTTATTCAGAGTTAGGACCTAGTCTTCTCCATTGGTAAGAATTTGCAGGGGTTTATTCATCCTTCTCTTCCTGGTAAGGGGAGCAAGACACATTTACAAATAAATGTCTTCTTTATAAATGTAAATATCTCTTTCAGAAAATTAACTTCTATTCAGTTAGCAGAGATTTTCCTGTGTCTGCTGTTTCTTAAAATTAAGCAGTTCAAGATAATTCTTCTGCCGAAGAGGCATATTTGGGGGTGGCAGATTCTTTCCCCCTTCACATTAGTCAATATGAACTTAAAAACTTTACAGAAAACTACTGGCTTGTCAAAAAAAAAAAAAAAAAAAGAACTATTTTGTTCACCAACAAGATCTTTCAACTTAATCCAGCCCTAAGACTGTTCCTACAGAGATGCTCCAAGCTGTTACAGTCTTTTTCAGAAAGTGCTTCCTGGGCTAGTTTTTTTTTTTTTTGTTTTTGTTTTTGTTTTTTTTTAAATATAGGATCTTCTGACAAAATCTGGCATCCAAGATTTACCCACTTTTCTGATCTAGGTTCTTTTCCAGTCCTTCTATCAACAGAGTCTCTATACCATGTGGCATCTAAAGGTTCTTCTTTCTCAAGATCCCTAGGTTCTAAAGACAGGCACAATCTTTCCCCACTCCTCACCTCAGTTCTTTTCTCTCTTTGTGACTTGGTTGGCTCAAAAAGTTAATCAGTTCAGTTCAGTTCAGTCGCTCAGTCGTGTCCGACTCTTTGAGACCCCATGAACTGCAGCACTCCAGGCCTCCGTGTCCATCACCAACTCCCAGAGTTCACCCAAACTCATCTCCATCGAGTCGATGATGCCATCCAGCCACCTCATCCTCTGTAGTCCCCTTCTCCTCCTGCCCCCAGTCCCTCCCAGCATCAGGGTTTTTGCAGTGAGTCAACTCTTCACATGAGGTGGTCAAAGTATTGGAGTTTCAGGTTAAGCATCATTCCTTCCAATGAACACCCAGGACTGATCTCCTTTAGGATGGACTGGTTGGATCTCTTCGCAGTCCAAGGGACTCTCAAGAGTCTTCTCCAACACCACCGTTCAAAAGTATCAATTCTTCGGTGCTCAGCTTTCTTCACAGTCCAGCTCTCACATCCATACATGACCACTGGAAAAACCATAGCCTTGACTAGACNTTGAAAGAAAACAAAAGTGATTTGTTTAAAATATGACTGTTGATAGAAGAAGAGTTTAGATAAAATACCGTAGTATATTTATTAGATTTTCAGACTGATTGTTTAAATTCTTTCCTGTACCACACCATTGTTCCATTGTATAGGGTTTTTTTTTTTGTTGTTGTTGTTGTTTGTTTTGTTTTGTTTTAGTTATTTAGCACTTTTATAGTTAGAGAGGAGAACTCAATGCCTGGCTTCAAAGCTTCAAAGGACAGACAGGTTGACTCTCTTGTTAGGGGCTAATGCAGCTGGTGACTTAAGAGCTGAAGTCTGTGATTATTTACTATCCCCAAAACCCTAGGGACCTTAAGAATCATGATAAATATAATCCACCTCAACTTTTAGCAACCACTACCTTCATCAGTCAGCAGACATCAACATCAGTTCAAGACCCAGCACCAACAAAAAGATTAGGACAAGCAAATAAAATCAAAACCAAAATATGTAATAAAGAAGATTGTTGGAAGTTCCTGGCTCAGTGTTTCATATGATGAATACTTTTGTAAAGAGAATTTGCTCCCAATAATTTTTCCCTTTAGAAAGAATTCCAAAAACCCTGTCAAAAACATCTCTAGAGAAGCCATCTGTACAAAGTGTTTTATTTCTTTATTTGGTTGGTTGTTTTCTGATTTTGATTTGATGTTGCTCATGTTTTCCCTGAAAATCAGCTTGGGATCTCTGTGCATTTTTTGGTCCCTTGTCCAGATGTGATCCAGAGCAGTCCAAGCCACACAGATCTTCCTTGCTTCTGTCCCATGGGATCCTGTAAACAAAGATGCTACCTCCTTCCCTGAGAACCTGAAGGAACCTCTACAAATCCATCTATTCTGCAGGGTGAGAAGTTTCATGGAAAGCTGAAGGCACTGTCAAGTCGAGACAGGTGAAGTACATGGTCATAGAATACTGAAAAGATGTGATAGGAAGTGAGGCTGGACAAGAACTGAACTGTTCTGTGAAATGAACAAAGAAATGTGTGCCACTAAAGAGCTGTAGGAAGGAAGGGTGGGCTGGAGGAGCTCGAAAAAGACATTATCTAAAGCTCTAGATCATGGTCTGAGAATTCACTGGAATTGCACCGAGACACAAATTACTGAAGGAAACTTTCTATGGGTAACTTTTCTGGGGTAGAGAGGGCACCAAGGAGAAGGTTTCAGAATGGTGGGAAAGGTGCTGGGACTCTGAGGCTATCAGTATAGAGGCAGAATAGTGATGGATCAGCAGAAACAGATTCTGTTTTCCATAGCCTGGGATTTCATCCTTTCCTGCTTTCTTCTCCTTCCTTACTGTACCAGTCTTCACAATGATTTAGAAACACCTATGATGACTCTCATTTGCTGAGGGATTCCTTAGTACCAGTTTTTATTTTCTGATGTAGGGAAAAAAAATACCAAGATATTTTGAGTTCTTCAAATGTAAGTTTGGGGAAAATAACAGCAATGTTTTGCCAGATAGCAACATTAAAAACAAACTGATGAAGTAGTTTATCCAAACAACTGTACAGAAGGAAAACAAATATCCCTTTGCCCTCTTCTATATTTCTGGCTGAATGCCCTGTAATAAAACACAGATAAAGAGGAGGAAGGGCTTCCCTGGTAGCTCAGCACGTAAAAAAATCCACCTGCAATGCTGGAGACCCTGGTTCGATTTCTGGGTCAAGAAGATCCCCTGGAGAAGGGATAGACTACCCACTCCAATATTTTTGGACTTCCTTGGTGGCTCAGATGGTACAGAATTCACCTGAAATGAGGGAAACCTGGGTTCGATCCCTGGGTTGGAAAGGTCCCCTGGAGGAAGGCATGGCAACATACTCCAGTATTCTGGCCTGAAGAATTCCCATGGACAGAGAAGCATAAGAGCTAC
>SJYX01010001.1:70084-163087 GCA_006410675.1 Oreotragus oreotragus | reverse complement strand
GTTGGATGGCATCACCTACTCAACAGACATGAGTTTGAGTAAGCTCTGGGAGTTGGTGATGGACAGGGAAGTCTGGTGTGCTGCAGTACATGGTTTAGCAAAAAGTCAGACATGAATGAGCAACTGAACTGAACTGAATGATTATTGTCGTGGTTGCTTTTAAGTCATGATTTGATAGCCTGTAGCATTTTCTTCCAGAGAAGGCAATGGCACCCTACTCCAGTACTCTTGCCTGGATGGAGGAGCCTGGTGGGCTGCAGTCCATGGGGTCGCTAAGAGTCAGACACAACTGAGTGATTTAAATTTCACTTTTCACTTTCATGCATTGGAGAAGGAAATGGCAACCCACTCCAGTGTTCTTGAATGGAGAATCCCAGGGATGGGGGAGCCTGGTGGGCTGCCGTCTGTGGGGTCAGACAGAGTCGGACACGACTGAAGTGACTTAGCAGCAGCAGCAGCAGCAGCATTTTCTTCTTAAATATTTTCTGTTTTTCTCCAAGAATCACCTGTAAATGCTCTACAAGCCACAAGGTGGCAGGAGTGTTTTATGGAACTGCTGACTCACCTGGGGCCATCCAGGAACCACTTTGAAGAAAGAACTTGCAGACTGGATACAAGGAGGTCGGAGATAGATGAGAAAGTAAGGTCTTTTTCCCCACTTCTTTTTCCCAATGGTAATGCTAGGAAAAAAAAAAAAGTCGCTTTTCTTTCCATTGTTGACAGCAAAGACATCAAGTGCATCACTAAAACCATGGACTTCTTTGGGGGTCTTAGTCTGTATTCACTTTAACCCAAGAATGCACACAGCCAGCACTGCTCTTAGTGTAGGAAAGTGGAAACAGCCCCACACAACTCCTGGTTCCAACCAACAAGACTGTATGTTTGAGTTTTTTATATATGTGTATCTAAGTGTGAAGAAACAAGGGCAGGGGGATTAAAAGAAGGAAATCTCTCTAAGGAAGGTATGAAGGTAGAAGTCAGGGGTCTTTCAATTTATTTTTAATATGTATGAAGTATATCTATTATGTCATATTTGTATCATAGAACTATTTATAGTATTCTTGGAAATTTTAAAAGATTCAATTATGTACTGGTTACATGATCTTAAAGATTTTCTCAAATTACCAGATTTTTAAAGTAAAAATAAGATGTAAAAATCTCTCTAAGGAAGGTATGAAGGTAGAAGTCAGGGGTCTTTCAATTTATTTTTAATATGTATGAAGTATATCTATTATGTCATATTTGTATCATAGAACTATTTATAGTATTCTTGGAAATTTTAAAAGATTCAATTATGTACTGGTTACATGATCTTAAAGATTTTCTCAAATTACCAGATTTTTAAAGTAAAAATAAGATGTAAAAAATCTTTTCTTAATAATGAATCTAATAGTGCTACGTGTGGCTCATAGTAGCTGCTAAAATACCATGGCTCGTGGACTTCTAACTATTAATCATCATTCCTTGCCTACCATCTCACACATAAGCACTTACATCTCTCATGCTGGCCTCATAGTGCTAGATAATAAACAGGTGCTTAAGTTACATTTGTGAATGAATGAATGTGCATATGTGTGCTAAGTCACTTCAGTTGTGTCCGATTCATTGTGACCCCACAGACTGTAGCCCTCCAGGCNAACTCCAGTACTTTGGCCACCTCATGTGAAGAGTTGACTCATTGGAAAAGACTCTGATGCTGGGAGGGATTGGGGGCGGGAGGAGAAGGGGACAACCGAGGATGAGATGGCTGGATGGCATCACGGACTCGACGGACGTGAGTCTGAGTGAACTCCGGCAGATGGTGATGGACAGGGAGGCCTGGCATGCTGCAATTCATGGGGTCGCAAAGAGTCGGACACGACTGAGCGACTGAACTGAACTGACTGAAGAAATATAAGACACTGGTTTTTAGCAAAGAAAAGTAAAATATTTTATTAAAACTTTCTAGCTAGCTATGACATATATATTAATACTGTAAGTCAAATTATATATTGTCTTAGATACTATTAGTATGGAGAATTATATAAATTATAAATTTTAATAGATAAAAATAGATATTTGATTCCATTATATTTGTTCATAGTATTAGCTGAGAAAAAAATACTGCAGAAGTTACTCTTCATCAAAAATGTGTTTTTTTATTTTCAATTTTAAAATTGGAAAATTATGAAGACAGTTTATAAACCACTGAAGATACAAAAAAAGCTGCTTAGTATTCTTGATTAGAGAGGCTACAAATGAGCCTGCTTTCATTATAATCTGTATTTATCTTGGTATAGCAGAAATACATAGGATCAAAGTTCCTATTAAGTGATGCATTCGCCTAGAATAAATTCGGTACCAATAGGAGAAGGAAATGGTAACCCACTCCAGTATTCTTGCCTGGAGAATCCCGAGGACAGGGAAGCCTGGTGGGCTGCCGTCCATGGGGTCACACAGAGTCGAACATGACGGAAGCAACTTAGCAGCAGTATCAGCAGCAGTAGCTGGAAATTCTAATGGCTGCCAGACAGCAAGCCAATGTATATCTTCTGTTACAGTAATAATTGCAATGAAGGAGAAAATCGGCACAACTACTAGTCAGGCAACACTCCTGCTTTGTAAACATAGGGCCTCTGCGTCAGCTCCCACAAAGACTGAGGGTGACTCTGAACCCCAGCTGGGTCCATTCCTAGAGGGATTCCTTTATGTTGGTGGCTGACAGCACAGGCATCGATGATTTGATGGACCTCTGGGAGCACTGTGACTAAGGCATAGCCAGAGATGCCTGTGCATGTTACTTAAGCAAGAGGAAACTTCACTAGGAAGAGGGAATGGAAAGCCAGAACCAGCAAGTTATTGCACACTTGTCTATGCAATGAACTTTGAAAGTAAAGAGCTGGAATCTGACAACTTAGAAAAATCACAAACTTCTCATTTTCCCATTTATAATGTTACTTTTTTGGATCCACTGATTTTTTTTTTTTTACCTTATGCAAAATTGCCTTCATTTATGTTTATGATTAAATTTTTGAGAAATTCCAGGGTTTTTATGTACATTTAAAATATTATTACCTAATGTATTTGATGAACTAAGCTACTCTGAATAGTTGGAAGGAATGAGACTATCACCGGAGCCTGTCTCTTATACACATCTAGATGTGTATAAGAGACAGCACACACATCTTCTTTATCCATTCATCTGTTGGTGGACACTTAGATTGCTTACATGTCTTGTCTATTGTAAATCTGTCTCTTATACACATCTAGATGTGTATAAGAGACAGGATACAAGGAGGTTGGAGATAGATGAGAAAGTAAGGTCGTTTTCCCCACTTCTTTTTCCCAATGGTAATGCTAAAAAAAAAAAAAAAGTCGCTTTTCTTTCCATTGTTGACAGCAAAGGCAACAAGTGCCTCACTAAAACCATGGACTTCTTTGGGGGTCTTAGTCTGTATTCACTTTAACCGAAGAACGCACACAGCCAGCACTGCTTTTAGTGTAGGAAGATGGAAACAGCCCCACACAACTCCTGCTTCCAACCAACAAGACTGTATGTTTGAGTTTTTTATATATGTGTATCTAAGTGTGAAGAAACAAGGGCAGGGGGATTAAAAGAAGGAATTGTCTCTAAGGAAGGTGTGAAGGTAGAAGTCAGGGGTCTTTCAATTTATTTTTAATGTGTAGGAAGTATATCTATTATGTTATATTTGTATCATAGAACTATTTATAGTATTCTTGGAAATTTTAAAAGATTCAATTATTTACTGGTTACATGATCTTAAAGATTTTCTCAAATTACCAGATTTTTTAAGTAAAAATAAGATGTAAAAATTCTTTTCTTAATAATGAATCTAATAGTGCTATGTGTGGCTCATAGTAGCTGCTAAAATACCATGGCTCATGGACTTCTAACTATTAATCATCATTGCTTGCCTACCATCTCACACATAAGCACTTACATCTCTCATGCTGGCCTCATAGTGCTAGATAATAAGCAGGTGCTTAAGTTACATTTGTGAATGAATGAATGTGCATATGTGTGCTAAGTCACTTCAGTTGTGTCCGATTCATTGTGACCCCACAGACTGTAGCCCTCCAGGCTCTTCTGTCTGTGGGATTCTCCAGGCAAAAATACTTGAGTGGGTTGCTGCTGCTGCTGCTGCTAAGTCGCTTCAGTCGTGTCCGACTCTGTGCGACCCCATAGACGGCAGCCCAGCAGGCTCCCCCATCCCTGGGATTCTCCAGGCAAGAACACTGGAGTGGGTTGCCATTTCCTTCTCCAATGCAGGAAAGTGAAAAGTGAAAGTGAAGTCGCTCAGTCGTGTCCGACTCAGCGACCCCATGGACTGCAGTCCACCAGGCTCCTCCTTTCATGGGATTTTCCAGGCAAGAGTACTTGCTATGTCTTAAATACCTACCTTTAAAAACTTCATCCTCCTTATATGTCTAATTCTAGATCCTGATCATATAGCTATATATATAATGATATCCAAATATTCTAGCACAGATTCTACTTCAAAGTCACTTAACAAATGTTGATAAATGAGTGTCTGTCTAATCTGGTCCACATAACTGACACATGACCTAGGCTTCTTGGAAGTCTATATGCTAGATATGTGAGGGTCACAAGAAAGACAGACGTTTTTGAGAAGACAAAAAAAAAAAAAAAAAGTTTTTCTTCCAACATCCTCAGAAGAGAGTTCCTCTGATTCCTCATGAAAATGTGCAAATTCGACATTCTACTCTCAGGAACACTTTGGCCTACAGAAGAAAGCCACCACTAGATCTGTAATCTTGGTTCTTTCTGTTTCTAAGCATTAACAGCTTAAATCACTCAGTGTCTGGGAACCTCAGAAACCTTCTCATAGGGGCTTCTCTAGTAGTCCAGTGGATGAGACTCTGTGCTCTCAATGCAAAGGAACCAAGT
The DNA here is from genome assembly GCA_006410675.1 of Oreotragus oreotragus. Taxonomy (NCBI): domain Eukaryota; kingdom Metazoa; phylum Chordata; class Mammalia; order Artiodactyla; family Bovidae; genus Oreotragus; species Oreotragus oreotragus. The sequence continues at coordinate 158,178 of SJYX01010001.1, read as the reverse complement.
TCAATCCCTGATGAGGGTACTAGATGCCCCAGGCTGCAAATAAGACTTTGTGTGCTAAAGAGCCCACATGCCCCAAGGAAGACTGAAGATCCCATGTGCTGAAACTTAGACCTAGTGCAGCCAAATAAATAAATAAACATTTTTTAAAATTAAAAAAAAAATCTTCTGGTAAGTTGAGCTAAAACCTCCACCAGGTCCTATTTTCTCACACCGTCCTTGTAAGAATAGAATGCAAGTCTTTCCATTAAAAAACCTCACTTACTATCAAGAATTGTGCTTATAATCAAGTTTTGAAAAAGTCTTGGCTTTCTTTGACAGATCAAGCCAGGTGTTTCTTCATCCCAAATATCAAATGATCCCATTTTCACAAAATTTCTAGTAATAGTAATAATAATAAATAAAACATCTATAACATTTACTATGAGCCAGGAATGATTAGGCACATTACATGTATTAGTGCATTTAATCATTAAAACAATCCAACACATCAAAGAGACTAAACATATTATTTGCTGAAGTATACAACCAGAAAGTGAAAAGTGGCATTCTAAACCATACCATCTGATTTCAAAACTATTGCACTAGCTTAGTCAGTCCTCAAGGAAATCAGTCCTGAATACTCATCGGAAGGACTGAAACTGAAGCTGAAGCTCCAGTACTTCGGCCACCTGATGTGACGAGTCAACTCATTAGAAAAGACCCTGCTGATGGGAAAGATTGAAGGCAGGAGGAGAAGGGGATGACAGATGACAAGATGATTGAATGGCATCATCAATTCATTGAACATGAGTCTGAGCAAGCTTCGGGAGATGGTGAAGGACAGGGAAGCCTGGCGTGTTGCAGTCCCTAGGGTCACAAAGAGTCGGACAAGACTAAGTGACTGAACGACAACAAATGTATATGCTCAGTTGCTCAGTCATGTCCGTGGATTCTCCAGGCAAGAACACTGGAGTGGGTTGCCATTTCCTTCTCCAATGCAGGAAAGTGAAAAGTGAAAGTGAAGTCGCTCAGTCGTGTCCGACTCAGCGACCCCATGGACTGCAGTCCACCAGGCTCCTCCTTTCATGGGATTTTCCAGGCAAGAGTACTTGCTATGTCTTAAATACCTACCTTTAAAAACTTCATCCTCCTTATATGTCTAATTCTAGATCCTGATCATATAGCTATATATATAATGATATCCAAATATTCTAGCACAGATTCTACTTCAAAGTCACTTAACAAATGTTGATAAATGAGTGTCTGTCTAATCTGGTCCACATAACTGACACATGACCTAGGCTTCTTGGAAGTCTATATGCTAGATATGTGAGGGTCACAAGAAAGACAGACGTTTTTGAGAAGACAAAAAAAAAAAAAGTTTTTCTTCCAACATCCTCAGAAGAGAGTTCCTCTGATTCCTCATGAAAATGTGCAAATTCGACATTCTGCTCTCAGGAACACTTTGGCCTACAGAAGAAAGCCACCACTAGATCTGTAATCTTGGTTCTTTCTGTTTCTAAGCATTAACAGCTTCAATCACTCAGTGTCTGGGGACCTCAGAAACCTTCTCATAGGGGCTTCTCTAGTAGTCCGGTGGATGAGATTCTGTGCTTCAATGCAAAGGAACCAAGTTCAATCCCTGATGAGGGTATTAGATGCCCAGGCTGCAAATAAGACTTTGTGTGCTGCAACTAAAAAGCCCACATGCCCCAAGGAAGACTGAAGATCCCATGTGCTGCAACTTAGACCTAGTGCAGCCAAATAAATAAATAAACATTTTTTTAAATTAAAAAAAAAAAATCGTCTAATAAGTTGAGCTAAAGCCTCCACCAGGTCCTATTTTCTCACAGCGTCCTTGTAAGAATAGAATGCAAGTCTTTCCATTAAAAAACCTCACTTACTATCAAGAATTGTGCTTATAATCAAGGTTTGAAAAAGTCTTGGCTTTCTTTGACAGATCAAGCCAGGTGTCTCTTTATCCCGAATATCAAATGATCCCATTTTCACAAAATTTCTAGTAATAGTAATAATAATAACTAAAACATCTATAACATTTACTATGAGCCAGGAATGATTAGGTGCATTACATGTATTAGTGCATTTAATCATTAAAACAATCCAACACATCAAAAAAACCAAACATATTAAGTGATTTGCTGGAGTACACAACCAGAAAGTGAAAAATGGCATTCTAAACCATACCATATGATTTCAAAACTATTGCACTAGCTTAGTCAGTCCTCAAGGAAATCAATCCTGAATACTCATCGGAAGGACTGAAACTGAAGCTGAAGCTCCAGTACTTCGGCCACCTGATGTGACGAGCCAACTCATTAGAAAAGACCCTGCTGATGGGAAGGATTGAAGGCAGGAGGAGAAGGGGATGACAGATGACAAGATGATTGAATGGCATCATCAATTCATTGAACATGCGTCTGAGCAAGCTTCGGGAGATGGTGAAGGACAAGGAAGCCTGGCGTGTTGCAGTCCCTGGGGTCACAAAGAGTCGGACAAGACTGAGTGACTGAACGACAACAAATGTATATGCTCAGTCACTCGGTCATGTCCAAATCTTCATGCCCCATGGACCGTAGCCCACCAGGTTCCCCTCTCCATGGAAATTTCCAGGCCAGAATATTAGAGTGGGGTGCCATTTCCTACTCCAGGGGATCTTCTCGACCCAGGGATCAAACCCAAGTCTCTGTGCCTCCTACATTGGCAGGCAGATTTTTTACCATGAGCATCACCTGGGAAGCATATGTGTGAAGAACCATGAAAGGATATATTTTCGAAAGCCAGAGAGGTCGTAACTGGACTGAGGCTTCTCAGATGGCACTAGTGTTAAAGAAGTCACCTGCCAACGCAGGAGACATGACAGACTTGGATCTGATCCCTGGGTCAGGAAGATCCCCTGGAGTAGGGTATGGTAACCCACTCCAGTATTCTTGCCTGGAGAATCCATGGACAGAGGAGGCTGGTGGACTACAGTCCATAGGGTCACAAAGAGTAGGATATGACAGAGGCAACTTAGCACACACACACATCTAACTGGAGTATCCATTCTGAGCCATGTTAATGCTTGAAGATGCACCAAATCTGAGCAAGCTGGGGGCTCCACAGAAGCAAAGGGCCAAGTGAAGCTTGGATTACTTATAACGTATAATTGGAAGAGGCAGTAGTTTTGCTTTGGTAAAAGTTAAACTTTGAAGAATGTCTGACTCTTTACTAGCTGCTGAGTCAGGACTGGCAAATGCTTCATATTGATCAAGATTTGGATATGAGACATGAGATGATGAGAACAGACACAGGAATAATGCTTAAGGAAAAGAATACATTAGACAAGTCCATTCACAATTTCTGCTCTGCAAATAGATTCATCTGTACTATTTTTTAGATTCTACATTATATGCATTAATATGTGATACTTGTTTTCCTTTTTCTGACTTACTTAGCTATGTATGGCAGACTCTTGGTGCATCCACATCTCTATAAATGACCCAATTTCATTTCTTCTTATGGTTGAATAATATACCATTGTATATATGTACTACATCTTCTTTCTTGAGGAGTGGGGAAGGGGAAGTAAGATGAATTGGGAGGGTAGCATTGACATATATGTGCTACTATGTGTAAAAGAAGTAGCTAGTGGGACTTGTTGTATAGCACAGGGAGCTCAGCTTCCTAGATGGATGAGATGGGGATGAGGGATGTATCAGAGGGAGATCCAAGCAGGAGGGGATATATGTACACATATAATTAACTGGCTTCATTGTACAGCAGAAACTAACACAACATTGTAAACTATACTCCAATAAAAAATATAGTAACACTGAAAACTGTATCCATAGAATGTAAAAGGACAGATAGTATTTAAAAAGTAATACATCTGAATGCGTATATTTTGCTAGTGTCTCTGTTGTGATGAACCAGGGAATCAGAAACGTGATTTTTCATTTTAACTTCAAAAACCTCTGTTTAAAGTGGCTTTATTCCAGTTAAAAGTGAAATGACTAAAACCCAGTGGTTAAAGGACTTTGGAAGTTCACATGGCAGTGTTCATCATAGCTTCTCTTCCATCTGAACCACATAGAGACCTCAGGGACTATTCTTTCCCCCTTTCCTAGAGTCTTTCTTTCTAGGTCACTCACTGTAGGGGGAGGGGGAGTATTTGCAAAGCATGGGAGGGAAGTGGTTAGAGACCATAAGGTCTGTGCCTAAGAGATTAGACCCCAAGTGCTGCAAGGAGCTAGAAGTTTGGGCCTGTGTCGCTTGGCTCAGATAACAGCTCCACCTCAACCCTCCTAAACTTGCATAAACCCTAAACTGGATAGGGGTTAGTCACTATGAAGAGTTGTTTTCTTAAATTAAAAATTTTATTCCAGAGATTTCAGGTCCCAGAGGAACACCCTGATTTCCTTTCTTCCTTTAGCATCCTACTGACAGAGAGACCTTCCCCTAGACTCCTTTCTGGGCCTCACCTCAGTTTTCTAGCTGTTTCTCCTTTGTCTTCTATACTCCTTTTGCTCATTTTCCTTTCCCTTTATTCCACTGACCTTTAACTGACCACCTAAGGCCTGTTCTGGTTTCTTTACTCACTGCTTATCTTGCCCACTTGGGCTCATCTCTAAGGCATCTAAACTTTAGCATCAGCACAAAGCTGGACAAGCAACTGATGTCCCTAAGGAGTTCTTAAGTTATCAACTGTTCCCCACAAGTTGGTAGATTGATTCTAGGCGCCCTAAGGGCCCCTCTAACTGGCTCCTTGCAGTGCTTCAGTTTGTATGCTAACCAGAGCAGAGGATGGTGCTGGTACTCCCCTCTCCATCCTGCACTCATGTCTCCTATAGCCACCTTCAGACTGCTCAGATTCCCCCAGAGAAGCAGGCAGAGGTCCTCTATGAATGGTTAGGGACATAAACTTCATCCTGTCAACAAGTCAACACACATCGAGCACCTATGTGGTGAAACAAGTAGATCTCTGCACCCATCTATAGAGGGCTTAACTGGGTTAAATCATATATTCTGTCTAGGTGGTCTCAAGCCACATTATCATTCTGAGGCTGTGTCCTTGAGGCAGCTTCTAGTAGAGTGCACAGTCCAGGTACAGGGAAAAGGAGCCTCTGATTGCCCATGTCCAGCTCACCAGTCAACTGGTGGTCACTTCCACCTTTCCAAAACCCTTGTGTTTCATTGCCTATCTTTTGTTCACAAGAACATATTTTTGGTTCAGTTTAAAACTTGTCATTTTAGTCATAGGTCCTGGCTCTTCAACTGGTCATAGAATCATGAACCTACTCTCCTTAAGCCTAGACTGAGAAAAAAATCAACTTTGATCAGTTTTTCTTCTACTTATCAGCATTGCCTCCATCCTGTCTTTTTCTCCCCACTTTACACATATAACCAGCTCTATCTCCAGTCAAGTAATGCTGTTGGTAAAAATGACAATAGAATTATATATCTGTTGTATTATTTATCTATATGTACATACACTGGTAAGTCAGTAGGTAAAGAATCCACCTGTAATGCTGGATATTGTCTGCAAAGTGAGAGACCTGGGTTCGATCCCTGAGTCAGGAAAGTCCCCTGGAGAAGGAAATGGCTACCTAATCCAGTATTCTTGCCTAACCCTAACCCTAACCCTAACCTTAACCCTATTTTTTCTATGGAAATCCCATGGAGAGAGGAGCCTGATGAACTATAGTCCATAGGGTGGCAGGAGTCTGGCACAACTTAGTGAATAAACCACGACCACCACCACATATATTAACAGTGATAATAATAATATTTAATAAATGTTTATTAAAATTTTGACTGAACAGACTTAGATATTATTAGATATACTTTCCCTAGAGTTGTCATTTTAAACTGAGGAGAGTAAGTCTCATTGCTTCACTTAGTGCAATTTTCTAGAAACTAGTTCCATATAAGAAAATTTTCAGCAACATGTCTGGAGTTGAGTGAGCTTTTCCTAAATATATCAAAGCCTATACATACAAAACATATTAAAAAACAATGAACTTTGATTTAAATACTAGTGGCCCATACTGTAAATCCAAGAATCATATATTGGGTGCCATAGGTTCATTCAACAGAATGAGTTATCTGGGAAAACAGCAAAGATCAGTTGGACAATTGAGATATATGTTTAGTGTATGTATATTATATAATATGCAATTCACCTACAAATGGATAGTGTGATATGATCCTCTAAATAGCAGAGAGGTTGGTTATATTAACTTGGTTTTCCTTAGTTGCTACCATTAACAAAGCTGTCAGCTTGCCCAAGTTCCCTGAATTACTCTTCAGAGAACAGTGAGCCAAAGTTATGCTCTAGAAGGAAGCAGAGAGAAAAAACGAATTATACCAGTCTGGATCTGCTTGGTTTTAGTGCTGTAGGTGACAGAATTCATAAAAGGTGGGAAAAGGAAGTAGACATGGCTCATCATGATGTGGACCACATGAGGAGCATGTCTCCCAAGCCTATGGATAAATGTCAGGCCAACGACAGTGACACAGAATACCGGATGCAGCAGATGTGTTGAGGTCCTTGGCCCTTTCTTCTCCAGGAGCAATGCCCATGACAGTCTTGAGGATCAAAATGTAGGATAAAAAGATGACAAGGAAGTTCAATAAGACCATTGCAAATACAACCACAACAGGATAGAGATAATTGACGATGATATTGGCACACGGTAGATAGATGACATCTTGGTGTAGACAGAAAGCATGAGAGAGTACATGGGATCAACAATAGGAGAACCAGGGAAGGTGAAGAATTATTGGTGTAACTGACAGACCGGCCCTTGTCAACACCCCCATCCCAATCTTTATTACCCTGCTGTTGGTCAGGATGGAAGTATATCTCAAGGGGTTGCAGATGGCAATGAAGCTGTCATAGCAAGCAAAACACCAGACTCTATGATAGAAAGAGTATGAATAAAGGAGGCCTGAGAGAAGCAGGCCCTGTGGCTAATCTCTCTGTGATTCAACCACAGGATGCCCAAAACTGTGGGCATCATGGTCAGTGTCACTCCAAGGTTGGTGGCTGCCAACACAGCTAAAGAATCGTACATGGGCTCGTGGAGGTTATGGTAATCCCTAATGAGAAAGAGAAGGGTTCCAACTACCAAGAAGTATGGAGACATAAACCATCAACAAAGGAATGGAGATCCAGCGATGTGCCTTCTCCATANATTATTTATCTATATGTACATACACTGGTAAGTCAGTAGGTAAAGAATCCACCTGTAATGCTGGATATTGTCTGCAAAGTGAGAGACCTGGGTTCGATCCCTGAGTCAGGAAAGTCCCCTGGAGAAGGAAATGGCTACCTAATCCAGTATTCTTGCCTAACCCTAACCCTAACCCTAACCTTAACCCTATTTTTTCTATGGAAATCCCATGGAGAGAGGAGCCTGATGAACTATAGTCCATAGGGTGGCAGGAGTCTGGCACAACTTAGTGAATAAACCACGACCACCACCACATATATTAACAGTGATAATAATAATATTTAATAAATGTTTATTAAAATTTTGACTGAACAGACTTAGATATTATTAGATATACTTTCCCTAGAGTTGTCATTTTAAACTGAGGAGAGTAAGTCTCATTGCTTCACTTAGTGCAATTTTCTAGAAACTAGTTCCATATAAGAAAATTTTCAGCAACATGTCTGGAGTTGAGTGAGCTTTTCCTAAATATATCAAAGCCTATACATACAAAACATATTAAAAAACAATGAACTTTGATTTAAATACTAGTGGCCCATACTGTAAATCCAAGAATCATATATTGGGTGCCATAGGTTCATTCAACAGAATGAGTTATCTGGGAAAACAGCAAAGATCAGTTGGACAATTGAGATATATGTTTAGTGTATGTATATTATATAATATGCAATTCACCTACAAATGGATAGTGTGATATGATCCTCTAAATAGCAGAGAGGTTGGTTATATTAACTTGGTTTTCCTTAGTTGCTACCATTAACAAAGCTGTCAGCTTGCCCAAGTTCCCTGAATTACTCTTCAGAGAACAGTGAGCCAAAGTTATGCTCTAGAAGGAAGCAGAGAGAAAAAACGAATTATACCAGTCTGGATCTGCTTGGTTTTAGTGCTGTAGGTGACAGAATTCATAAAAGGTGGGAAAAGGAAGTAGACATGGCTCATCATGATGTGGACCACATGAGGAGCATGTCTCCCAAGCCTATGGATAAATGTCAGGCCAACGACAGTGACACAGAATACCGGATGCAGCAGATGTGTTGAGGTCCTTGGCCCTTTCTTCTCCAGGAGCAATGCCCATGACAGTCTTGAGGATCAAAATGTAGGATAAAAAGATGACAAGGAAGTTCAATAAGACCATTGCAAATACAACCACAACAGGATAGAGATGATTGACGATGATATTGGCACACGGTAGATAGATGACATCTTGGTGTAGACAGAAAGCATGAGAGAGTACATGGGATCAACAATAGGAGAACCAGGGAAGGTGAAGAATTATTGGTGTAACTGACAGACCGGCCCTTGTCAACACCCCCATCCCAATCTTTATTACCCTGCTGTTGGTCAGGATGGAAGTATATCTCAAGGGGTTGCAGATGGCAATGAAGCTGTCATAGCAAGCAAAACACCAGACTCTATGATAGAAAGAGTATGAATAAAGGAGGCCTGAGAGAAGCAGGCCCTGTGGCTAATCTCTCTGTGATTCAACCACAGGATGCCCAAAACTGTGGGCATCATGGTCAGTGTCACTCCAAGGTTGGTGGCTGCCAACACAGCTAAAGAATCGTACATGGGCTCGTGGAGGTTATGGTAATCCCTAATGAGAAAGAGAAGGGTTCCAACTACCAAGAAGTATGGAGACATAAACCATCAACAAAGGAATGGAGATCCAGCGATGTGCCTTCTCCATATCTGGGAAGCCAGTTAGCAGAAGCTGAATGGATGGTGTTGAGCACCATCCCTCCATGAAGTCCACTTCCTACCTGCCCAGAGCCTCGCCTCCAGCCTCTTCCACATTCACTTTGCCCCACAAGCTAGTGATAGCAGCTTTCTTCTCGGCAGTAAAATGCACCATGATGTCAAGTTGTGGAGCTTACAGATGATTACAGAAGCATCAGAAGCAAGTCTGTGCTACTGCTGGATGGTGTGGCCTTTTATTCTTTATTGCTGAAATTCTGCTTCCTTGCTACCCCTGTCTTAGAAGTCATTGGTCAAGGTTAGGCTGTGTCCCTCAGGGGTGGAGTCAGGTCAGCTGATGGTCAGCAAGGAAGATGTATATTGAATGTGTGATAACATGTTGGTTCCTGAGACATCCTTCCTTTGTTAGATCCTCCTCCATCCTCAACATTATTTTCCACTCATTCCCCATTTTTACCCTTTGCTCTTCCCATGTTTTCCTCCACAATGGCATCTATCTCTCCCATTCTCCTTCACCCAGAATGATCCATGGAGTGTAGCTAAGCACCAGACAAGGAAGGAGTTCTATTCAAACCATTTTAGTATTGATTAAAGGCAGTGAGATGGTGACAAGGACAAAAACATGCTCAAGATAAAAAATACTATTGTAGACAAGAAAATCATTTCTAGCTCTCTTGAGGAGTGGATTATAGCCAAGATCTGGATTTTAGTTTTCCAGGGATGAAAAAAACAAAACAACACACACATATATGATTACTTCAGGAAGCTGAATGGAAATGCAAGGGATCTGCAATAGAAATAAGAGCTCAATCCCAAATTAAAATATCCAAAGGTTATTTTATAGAGAGAACAGGCAGAATAAGCTTGCATCTTGTGCTTCTAATCATTTCTAGCTCTCTTGAGGAGTGGATTATAGCCAAGATCTGGATTTTAGTTTTCCAGGGATGAAAAAAACAAAACAACACACACATATATGATTACTTCAGGAAGCTGAATGGAAATGCAAGGGATCTGCAATAGAAATAAGAGCTCAATCCCAAATTAAAATATCCAAAGGTTATTTTATAGAGAGAACAGGCAGAATAAGCTTGCATCTTGTGCTTCTAGGGAACTCTGCCCATTTTTCTGTGACAACAAGGGAAACTGTCTACTCTGGAGACGTTGCCCTGAGTGTTCTTGATTTTCTCTACTTATTTATACCAGCGAGGCAGATAAGAAGTCTGAGATTATTTAAAACCATGATTTGTGATCACACTGAGGAATACATGAATTGATATGAGAAGCTAGGAGTTGAAGTATGTTTAATGTTTGTTGAAGCCATCAGTGATGGAGACTTCAAAATTCTCTAGTGCCTTGTTTTGTGTTGAATTTTGATGTCCCTGTTGTCTGTAGGCTTCCCTAAGAACACATCATCATGAAATAAAGTATGCAACTTTTTCAACTGAAATCCATTGTTATTATACTGGAGTCCTGTTGATATGGTGGTAAGGGATGGTGGAGGAGAATCAGCCTATAATCGTATAATTAAAAAAATCAGCCTTTAGTGGATCAGTTTTCCTGGGCTGTGACCTTCACAAGTATTTCTTAGCTTCCCCCTCCCCCACTGCCACTTAAGAAAAATAAGAAAGACTCCCTGGGCTAGACTGTGTAGCCTAGGATGACACAATGTGAGCTCAAGAGAGCAGATATTTTATCACTAAAGTAGAAGACCAATGAAAAGGCAAGAAACGTCTGGCTACATTGTGAAAAAATAGCCCTTGTGTGAATAAGAACATCTTTTTTTCTATATTTGGTTTGTAGGTGTTCAGCAAATTTTGTATTTCTATATTTAGTTTCAGGTGTTCAGCAAATTGATTCAGTTATACAGTAAGCCCCCTATATATGAACTTTCAAGTTGCAAATATACTGGAGTCCTGTTGATATGGTGGTAAGGGATGGTGGAGGAGAAGCAGCCTATAATCGTATAATTAAAAAAATCAGCCTTTAGTGGATCAGTTTTCCTGGGCTGTGACCTTCACAAGTATTTCTTAGCTTCCCCCTCCCCCACTGCCACTTAAGAAAAATAAGAAAGACTCCCTGGGCTAGACTGTGTAGCCTAGGATGACACAATGTGAGCTCAAGAGAGCAGATATTTTATCACTAAAGTAGAAGACCAATGAAAAGGCAAGAAACGTCTGGCTACATTGTGAAAAAATAGCCCTTGTGTGAATAAGAACATCTTTTTTTCTATATTTGGTTTGTAGGTGTTCAGCAAATTTTGTATTTCTATATTTAGTTTCAGGTGTTCAGCAAATTGATTCAGTTATACAGTAAGCCCCCTATATATGAACTTTCAAGTTGCAAATTTTCAAAGATGTGAATTTGTGTTCCATCAACTTCAGGCGTGAGTGAAATTGTGGCTTGCCCTCCATCTCCTATTGCTGATGGTCCTTCAGCTCTACCATCTCCCACCTCTTCTCCCGCCTCCAGCCAGTAACTCTTCTTGCCTGTTCACTCAATGCCAGCCCCTGTATGCCAGCTACTGTGCTGTAAAACTGTAGTTTTCAAGATAATATGCTTTAAGATTTAAAATGTTTTCTTTTTTTGTATTTGCTTTTTATGTGTTATTTGTGTAAAAAGTATTGCAAACATATTGCAGTACAGTACTTTATAGCTGCTTATATTAGTTGACTAAGTACATGCTCAGTCATATCCAACTCTTTGTGACCCTATGGACTGTAACCTACCAGTTTCCTCTGTCCATGAGATTTTCCAGGCAAAAATACCGGAGTGGGTTGCCATTTCCTTCTCCAGGAATCATCTGAATCCAGGGACTAAACTCATGTCTCCTGCATCTCCTGCATTGCAGATGAATTCTTTACTGCTTGAGCCATCAGGGGAGCCTTGTTAGTTGGGTAACTAGGCTAATTTTGTTGGACCTAGGAACAAATTGGGCTTATACATGCTCTCAGAATTGAACTCATTCATATGTATGAAACTTAATGTTTATATATATATATTTTTTTTCAGATGGTTTTCCCTTGTAGTCTATTACAAAATATTGAGTATAGTTTCCTGTGCTATACAATAAGTTTATCTATTTAATATATAGTAGTGTGTTTATGCTTGGAGGAGGCAATGGCAACCCACTCCAGTACTCTTGCCTGGGAAATCCCATGGACAGAGGACAGGTGGCTACAGTCTATAGGGTTGCAAAAGAACTGGACAACTTAGTGAGTAAACAGCAACAATACACACACACACACACATCTTCTTTATCCATTCATCTGTTGGTGGACACTTAGATTGCTTACATGTCTTGTCTATTGTAAATAGTGCTACTTCAAGCATAGGGTGCATGTATCTTTTTGAATTATATTTGATATATTAATCAGTAGACTTAGGGCTCTTGGTTTCCAAGGCAAATTTCTATAGATACACACTATGAGGACAGTGACTCTTTCCTTAGACATTGGGTATGAGGATCAGACATTGTCAAAGTCCAGGGAGTAAGAACCAGGGCCCATCAGACCAAAAGTTTGGGAAACAAATCCCGCCTGCAGCAGACAGAATGAGTACTTCCCATTCTCCTCCCAGAGTGTGGACACCAGTCTTCTCCTAATTTCAGAATGGAGAGTTGGGCCCTCTTCTCCTTCATGCCCACTTCAGGTACATCCTTCTCTAGAAACAGCCTTGGGGAACAGACCTGGCTTCCCTCCGGGGATCTGGCCCATCTCTTGCCTTCTTATTACTAAACGTTGTTGAAAAAGGTTCTAGGAAAGGTGATAGGGTTGAAAGACAGCATGTCTCTAGGTTAGTACAAGGTTTATGAATTCTGATTCTGAAGTCCGGTAGCCTGAATAGAGTTTCATTTTTACTTAGGTGCTTGTTCATTCAAGCTCAATTATCTCAGCTGCCCATTTTTAAATATTTTACTTATTTCTCCTATGAAATACCATGATAATTATCTCTTTCTCCCAGATGAAAAACCCAAAGTTTAGAGAGATAAGTGATGTGATTATCCATGATACATCAGAAAGATTAAATGGTCAGAAAAAACTAAGATTATTCACTTATTGGCTATAAATTAAAATTACTAAAATAAAAAATGTTATTTCTAAAGGTATTTAAATAAAAAGGACATTTTAAAAGAAATTCCAAAATTTGATAAAGACTAGCTCTTGCCTCTTAGGGAATCTTATAGCACTTGTATTTTGGTAAACTCTTTGCAAGTGAAAGTGAAGTCAAATTAGTCGTGTCTGACTCTTTGTGACCCCGTGGACTGTAGCCCACCAGGCTCCTCCGTCCATGGGATTCTCCAGGCAAGAATACTGGAGTGGGTTGCCATTTCCATCTCTAGGGGATCCTCCCGACCCAGGGATCGAACCCAGGTCTCCCGCATTGCAGGCAGACGCTTTAACCTCTGAGCCACCAGGGAAGCCAAACTCTTTGCAGGATGCTAAGAAATATAAGGTTAGGTGGTCTGGTATTTAACAATAAACTGTGGAAAATTCTTAAAGAGATGGGAATATCAGACCACCAACCTGCCTCTTGAGAAATCTGTATGCAGGTCAGGAAGCAACAGTTAGAACTGCACATGGAACAACAGACTGGTTCCAAATAGGAAAAGGAGTATGTCAAGGCTGTATATTGTCTCCCTGCTTATTTAACTTATATGCAGAGAACATCATGAGAAACGCTGGACTGGAAGAAACACAAGCTGGAATCAAGATTGCCGAGAGAAATATCAATAACCTCAGATATGCTGACGACACCACCCTTATGGCAGAAAGTGAGGAGGAGCTAAAAAGCCTCTTGATGAAAGTGAAGGAGGAGAGTGAAAAAGTTGGCTTAAAGCTCAACATTCAGAAAACGAAGATCATGGCATCCGGTCCCATCACTTCATGGGAAATAGATGGGGAAACAGTGGAAACAGTGTCAGACTTTATTTTTTTGGGCTCCAAAATCACTGCAGATGGTGACTGCAGCCATGAAATTAAAAGACGCTTACTCCTTGGAAGAAAAGTTATGACCAACCTGGATAGTATATTCAAAAGCAGAGACATTACTTTGCCGACTAAGGTCCGCCTAGTCAAGGCTATGGTTTTTCCTGTGGTCATGTATGGATGTGAAAGTTGGACTGTGAAGAAAGCTGAGCGCCGAAGAATCGATGCTTTTGAACTGTGGTGTTGGAGAAGACTCTTGAGAGTCCCTTGGACTGCAAGGAGATCCAACCAGTCCATTCTGAAGGAGATCAACCCTGGGATTTCTTTGGAAGGAATGATGCTAAAGCTGAAACTCCAGTACTTTGGCCACCTCATGTGAAGAGTTGACTCATTGGAAAAGACTCTGATGCTGGGAGGGATTGGGGGCGGGAGGAGAAGGGGACAACCGAGGATGAGATGGCTGGATGGCATCACGGACTCGACGGACGTGAGTCTGAGTGAACTCCGGCAGATGGTGATGGACAGGGAGGCCTGGCATGCTGCAATTCATGGGGTCGCAAAGAGTCGGACACGACTGAGCGACTGAACTGAACTGACTGAAGAAATATAAGACACTGGTTTTTAGCAAAGAAAAGTAAAATATTTTATTAAAACTTTCTAGCTAGCTATGACATATATATTAATACTGTAAGTCAAATTATATATTGTCTTAGATACTATTAGTATGGAGAATTATATAAATTATAAATTTTAATAGATAAAAATAGATATTTGATTCCATTATATTTGTTCATAGTATTAGCTGAGAAAAAAATACTGCAGAAGTTACTCTTCATCAAAAATGTGTTTTTTTATTTTCAATTTTAAAATTGGAAAATTATGAAGACAGTTTATAAACCACTGAAGATACAAAAAAAGCTGCTTAGTATTCTTGATTAGAGAGGCTACAAATGAGCCTGCTTTCATTATAATCTGTATTTATCTTGGTATAGCAGAAATACATAGGATCAAAGTTCCTATTAAGTGATGCATTCGCCTAGAATAAATTCGGTACCAATAGGAGAAGGAAATGGTAACCCACTCCAGTATTCTTGCCTGGAGAATCCCGAGGACGGGGAAGCCTGGTGGGCTGCCGTCCATGGGGTCACACAGAGTCGAACATGACGGAAGCAACTTAGCAGCAGTATCAGCAGCAGTAGCTGGAAATTCTAATGGCTGCCAGACAGCAAGCCAATGTATATCTTCTGTTACAGTAATAATTGCAATGAAGGAGAAAATCGGCACAACTACTAGTCAGGCAACACTCCTGCTTTGTAAACATAGGGCCTCTGCGTCAGCTCCCACAAAGACTGAGGGTGACTCTGAACCCCAGCTGGGTCCATTCCTAGAGGGATTCCTTTATGTTGGTGGCTGACAGCACAGGCATCGATGATTTGATGGACCTCTGGGAGCACTGTGACTAAGGCATAGCCAGAGATGCCTGTGCATGTTACTTAAGCAAGAGGAAACTTCACTAGGAAGAGGGAATGGAAAGCCAGAACCAGCAAGTTATTGCACACTTGTCTATGCAATGAACTTTGAAAGTAAAGAGCTGGAATCTGACAACTTAGAAAAATCACAAACTTCTCATTTTCCCATTTATAATGTTACTTTTTTGGATCCACTGATTTTTTTTTTTTTACCTTATGCAAAATTGCCTTCATTTATGTTTATGATTAAATTTTTGAGAAATTCCAGGGTTTTTATGTACATTTAAAATATTATTACCTAATGTATTTGATGAACTAAGCTACTCTGAATAGTTGGAAGGAATGAGACTATCACTGGAGCCAATGAATTGTAGCTTTCTAGGCTCCTCTGTCCATGTAATTCTCCAGGCAAGAATAGTGGAGAGGGTAGCCATTCCCACTCTCAGGAGATCTTCCCAACCCAGAAATCATACCCTGGTCTCCTGCACTGCAGGCAGATTCTCTACCATCTGAACCACAAGGGAAGCTCTCACTGGAGCCAGTATTGCTAATCTTCCTTCTCGCTGCTGCACTAACATAACTCATTGGTCCATATCTCATGGATATTACTCAAGGTTTTAGCCAAGTAGTAATTTTTCCAGCTTTGTTCAAGTGTATTGATAGTAGCTATGAAGCATACCTAAAATCAAAATTTAAATTTCTACCTAGAGTTGATTCATATGGGATTCTTCTAGGTATAGGGTTTAGAATTCTGTGTCCTAAGATTGAGAAGTCCTTGACTTGGTGACTTTGGATTCTAAAAGATTAATGACTAAAGGTTTTTCCTAGTCATATTATCTTCAATATTTCAGATATTTGATACTGACTCTATAGCACAGCATTTCTCTTGAATAAGAAATCTACACATATCTGAAACAAGATAGATTTGAGGTTTTGAAACTTAGCAGGGCTTAAATGGAAGCAGCGATAATTATGGTTATATCCCAACCATTAACAAGATCATCTACTGTGAGAAATTGTGAGAAACTAGGATCCTTTGTATTATATGGTCTAGTGAGGGCCATTAGTGATCCCAAGTCCCTTTCCATGCTGTGCTGTGCCTTGCTAAGTTGCTTTATTCATGTTTGAGTCTATGAGACCCTATGGACTGTAGCCTGCCAGGCTTCTCTGTCCATAGGATTCTCCAGACAAGAATACTTGAGTGAGTTGCCATGCCCTTCTCTGGGGGAATCTTCCCAACCCAGGAACAGAATGCGTATCTCTTAAGTCTCCTGCATTGAAGGTGGGTTCTTTTACCTGTAGTGCCACATGGGAAGCCCCAAGCTCCTTTCAACCTTTGCTAATTCTAGCCCCAGAAGGGCTCTTTCTGAAACCAAATTATCACAACCCCTGTCTTACTGAGTCTGTGAGGGAAAGGAAAACTTCTTAGGTCCCTAGAACAACAAGCTGCTGTAGCCCCTCACTCTACTCTAGCCCCATTCATGCATTAATGTCACCAATTATTTCCTGCACCTGTTTTGTTTTTCTGTTTTGTTTTTTTGTTTTTCTTTCCTTTGCCTTTCTTCTCCTTCTTCTTTTTCCTCCTCTACCCCTCTCCTTCTCCTTCTCCTTCTATCTCATTCTCTTCCTTCATCTCCTTCTCCTTCTATGTGTTCACAAGTTTTCTGGGACTTGTGGGGTTGGCATTTATTTTGTTTTGTTTTCAATTAAAAAAGGGAAGCAGATCCAGTGTCTTTCTCCTTCTGGGGTCTTGGGCTGGTCATAGCTGGATGAGTCAGAAACTGTGAACGTAGATAAGGGCTCAGGAGTACACAAAGGGAGGAGTGGCAAAGAGAGGACCAGCTAAAGACAGTGAAAGCCAGGGTGCTTCTTTTACTGCTTTCAAAGACTCTCTCCTTAGTTTCCATACAAGTAGATAAGTGAAAGAGATTATGGGTTTGCACCTGGGGGTCTTGCATGGTTATCTGTTCAGAAATGCTTGGTCAGTATGCCCTGTGTAAAATATATGTGTGTGTGTGTGTGCATGTTTATAAATATGTGAGTACTTCAAAATACAAAGGCTACAGTGACTAGATAGCATCCAAGACCTTGAAAGCCAGGGGGAAAACTTCATCTCTAATTTTAATTGCAATTAAAAATAAATTTAATTTTAAAAAGTTATGAACACTAATTTGAATACCAAAGACAGATGCAAAATCACCTGAAAGAAAAAGAGTGCTTCCCAGGCCAGAAACTCTTGACTATAATCTATGGAATGTTCTGATGTGTAAAAGTGTGTTAATCATTAGAGAACTGACCAACAAGGGGAGTATAGGAAAAAGAAGGTTGTTCTGTCGGCTTAGAATCTAGAAATGTTGAACCTCACCTTACATTTATGTTTAGTCCATATCTATCTTTCCATGAAGAGGATGAATAAGCCATGTCTGAACTTCCTGTCAAGATGCTTCCTTGGCATGATTGAATCCAGCTACTTGCCTTGTAACAGTTTGTTTCCTTTACGTTTATTTGATTGATATAAGGAAAGCATGTATTACTCACAAAGAAGTGAAAATTCAAGTTATAAATCCCAATGTAAATTAATAAATGAGTACATTGATTTCTATTTTTAGGTCTGTGTGCCTTTTATTTTGACCAGAATAAGTCTTCAAGAGTCAACTTCAACCTACAAATAAACGGGCCACATTCTGAAACTAATTCGATCAAGGTCCTGTTTGCTGAGGTCTAAATAGTGCTGGTTGGCATTAACTATTTTGGCATCACTCCACTGATGTCTTGGTATGCATGTAGTGGTGGTTGCATATGTCTGTGTTCATGCATGCTAAATTGCTTCAGCTGTGTCCAACTCTTTGCAACCTGGACTGTAGCCTGCCAAGCTCCTCTGTCCATGAGATTCACCAGACAAGACTACTGGAGTGGGTTGCCATGCCCTCTTCCAGGGGATCTTCCCAACCCAGGGACTGAACCTGTGTCTCCTCTATTGGCAGGTGTGTTCTTTGCCACTAGAGCCATCAGGGAAGCCCATTTATATGTACAGGTGCCAACATGCATGCATGTGTGCTTGTGTGCTAAGTCACTTCAGCCTCATCCTACTCTGTGATCCTATGGACTGTAGCTCGCCAAGGTCCTCTGTCCATGGGATTCTCCAGGCAATACTGGGGTGGGTTGCCATGCCCTCCTCCAGGGGATCTTCCCAACCTAGGGATCGTACCAGAGTCTCCTGTGACTCCTGCATTGAAGGTAGATTCTTTACCACTGAGCCACCAAGGAAGTCCGTAGGTGCCAATATAAATATTAGCAATTGTCATTTTAGGAAATTAGGCTTTATTATGAGTGATGCAGGAAACTACCAGGAAATTTTAGACAAAGAGATTACCGTACACGATTTGCATTTTTACCATTGTGCTTTGGCTGCCATATTGGGAAGCCACTGTTAGAAGAAAGATCAGTTAGGAGTGTGCAGTTAGCATCCAGGTGGAGACTATATTGCCTTACACCAGGGAGGTGGTAGCAAGGGGCCAACCTGTGAATAAATATTTAAAGTAACGCGAAGTGGATTTTTGAACAGGATGTGGAATTTGTGAGGTGTTTGTATGTGTATGCACATGCATGCCTGCACATGCTCTTGTATTTGCTAATTTCTGAATGTGAGTATCTGTCTGGGAGCATGTGAAAACTGGACAAGGAGAGTCTTTATGTTGAGTTTTGTCAATTCCTTTGTTCATCACACTAACTGCCTCAGAATTCTTTGCTTAAAATGAGAATAGTGGTACCTCCCTGGTAGTCCTGTGGTTAAGAAAGCACCTGCCAATGTAAGGGATACAGGTTTGCTGCTGCTGCTAAGTCGCTTCAGTCGTGTCCGACTCTGAGTGACCCCATGGACGGCAGCCCACCAGGCTCCCCCGTCCCTGGATTCTCCAGGCAAGAACACTGCAGTGGGTTGCTATTTCCTTCTCCAATGCATGAACGTGAAAAGTGAAAGTGAAGTTGCTTAGTCGTGTCCAACTCCTAACAACCCCATGGACTGCAGCCTACCAGGCTCCTCCGTCCATGGGATTTTCCAGGCAAGAGTACTGGATCGAAGTGGATTTTTGAACAGGATGTGGAATTTGTGAGGTGTTTGTATGTGTATGCACATGCATGCCTGCACATGCTCTTGTATTTGCTAATTTCTGAATGTGAGTATCTGTCTGGGAGCATGTGAAAACTGGACAAGGAGAGTCTTTATGTTGAGTTTTGTCAATTCCTTTGTTCATCACACTAACTGCCTCAGAATTCTTTGCTTAAAATGAGAATAGTGGTACCTCCCTGGTAGTCCTGTGGTTAAGAAAGCACCTGCCAATGTAAGGGATACAGGTTTGCTGCTGCTGCTAAGTCGCTTCAGTCGTGTCCGACTCTGAGTGACCCCATGGACGGCAGCCCACCAGGCTCCCCCGTCCCTGGATTCTCCAGGCAAGAACACTGCAGTGGGTTGCTATTTCCTTCTCCAATGCATGAACGTGAAAAGTGAAAGTGAAGTTGCTTAGTCGTGTCCAACTCCTAACAACCCCATGGACTGCAGCCTACCAGGCTCCTCCGTCCATGGGATTTTCCAGGCAAGAGTACTGGAGTGGGCTGCCATTGGAGATACAGGTTTAATCCCTGATAAGTCCAGGAAGAGTCCATGCCGCTGAGCAATTAAGCCGGTGGGCCACAACGGCTGAGCCTGAGCTCCACAGCTGCTGAAGCCCATGTACCCTGGAGTCCGTGCTCCAGAGCAAGAGAAACCACAGTGA
The DNA here is from genome assembly GCA_006410675.1 of Oreotragus oreotragus. Classification (NCBI taxonomy): domain Eukaryota; kingdom Metazoa; phylum Chordata; class Mammalia; order Artiodactyla; family Bovidae; genus Oreotragus; species Oreotragus oreotragus. The sequence continues at coordinate 138,103 of SJYX01010001.1, read as the reverse complement.
GAAGCCTAAGCACCGCGCCTGGAGAGCAGCCCTGCTTGCCGCTACTAGAGAAAGCCCCCGTGCCTCAGGAAGGGCTGGGGCAGCCAAAATTAAAGAGATAAAATGAAGATGGTGGATGGGTAGGCGGGAAAATCAGAAAATATCTCTGGAGCGTGCTCGCACATCCAGAGTTTAGCCACAGTGACATGGAGAGTGACAGCGCTTCGCGGGTGCTGGTCAGAGGCCTAGAAGGTGAGGCGTTTCCCCCAGAGCAGTACCGCCAAGACGGCCGGCGATGGCTCCTTAAGTCAGGCGTTCCCTGGTGTCATCCCCCGTCAGATCTGCCCAGCACGTCACAGGCCCTTTGTCAGCTGATTCCGGGTGCCCTAAAATGGTGAACAATGTTCTCCTTTTCCTGTTTCCCGCCCCTCTCGTTCATCCTCATATCTCCGTTATAACCACAGAACCCTGCAGGGTGGATGCGCAGTGTGTGGAATCTTAAAAATGTGAGACCTAGGACTCCTCTGGTGGTACAGTGGATAAGAATGCATCTTCCAATGCAGAGGACGTGGGTTTGATCCTTGGTCTGGGAAGATTCTGCATGCTGCAAAGCAACTAAGCCTGTGCTCCGCAGCTACTGAGCCTTCACCGCAACTACTGAAGCCCACACACTGCCCCTGCTGAGCCTGCATGCTGCTGCTCCTGAAACCCATGTACCTAGAGTGTGTGCTCCACCACCAAGAGAGAACAGGCAATGAGAAGCCTGCACATTACAATGAAGAGTGGCCCCACTCACTGCACCTAGAGAAACCCCCAGGCAGCAAGAAGATCCTAGTGCAAGCACGAGGAAAATTTAAGAAAATTTAAAAGGTAGGATCTGGAAAAATTATTTAGTCATCCAGCCCTGCCACATCTTCATATACTGGAGGCAACGGTTGATAAGGGCTCTGTCCTGGGTTATACAGTACATGAGAAAGAATCAGGACTTCACTAGCAAAGGCTTCATGCTTTAAATTACTCTGATCACATTTGATTTATTTTGTAAATTAAAAGTCCATATGCATGTACTTCTAAGGTTTACTTTCTTTCTTTCTTTTTTTTTTTTCCCCCCTCTTTTTCTGCTTCTGGCTTTGGGAGACTACCTGCAAGATGAATATTTGATGAACAATGACTGATCATTCAATGGCATCTCTGGGACAACCAGAAATATACTTTAAATCCAAAGGGAACATATTCCAGGATATGTCACATTCTGCCTTAGTATCCCTCTTTCCTCCTGATGCTGCCTCGGGTGGAGTTACAGTCAGGCAGTGTACTTCTCCATTTTGCCATCTGTCCTATAAGCCTCCTGCTGGGGACCCAGATAGCAGTCAACAGGCAGGGCTGAGAACATCTGGCCACACACCCTAAGCCTCAGCATGACTCAGCATGACTCAGATGGCTGTTTTGGGGGCAGGAGCAGACCCTCGCCCTTAAGGCTAAGCAGACCAAGAAGATAGGGAGCAGGGCATTGACTCAGATCTAAGGGTGGCCCCGAGCATGAATGCCTATGGGAAGACAGCAGTGGAGGTTTAGACAAAAATGAATTATGAATTAAAGGCAAATTGGAGCTTATTTAATTGGAGATGAGATGGTTGGAGGGGATAGAGGCGCCTGGGCTTGTAGGCAGGAGAGTCATCTAGTAAATGATTTCAGCGAAGCTGTTATGTGGTAGAAACTATGTTCAGTGCTTGAATCATAAGTAAGACATGTATCTTGCTTTCCAGGAGTCCTAGTCAGAAATAGTAGTTAATTATAATGTATATAATATTACAATATTTTACATATTTAATAAAGATATATGTGGGAGGGGAAAATTATGACTCTCTAATTTTCTTCTCTGCAAGAAGAATAATAGTTAATTAACTCTGCTGTTGTAATCATTTTGCTATGTATATGTATGGGCTTCCCTGCTGGCTCAGTGGTAATGCCTGCCAATGCAAGAAATGTGAATTTGATCCCTGTGTCAGGAAGATCCCTTGAAGAAGGAAATGACAACCCATTCCAGTATTCTTGTTTGGAAAATTCCATGGACAGAGGAGCCTGGCAGGCTATAGTCCATGGAGTCACAAGGAGTGGGACATGACTAAGTCACAAACAGCAATGCTGCATGGTAGCTAGTTCTACTGGGGAAGGCAATGGCACCCCACCCCAGTACTCTTGCCTGGAAAATCCAATGGACGGAGTAGCCTGGTGGGCTGCAGTCCATGGGGTCGCTAACAGTCAGACAGACTGAGCGACTTCACTTTCACTTTTCTCTTTCATGCATTGGAGAAGGAAATGGTAACCCACTCCAGTATTCTTGCCTGGAGAATCCCAGGGATGGGGGAGCCTGGTGGGCTGCTGTCTATGGGGTTGCACAGAGTCGGACACGACTGAAGTGACTTAGCAGCAGCAGCAGCAGCAGCAGCAGCTAGTTCTATGTATCTTGCATGAAGCATGATGGAGAATGGGTATTCTCCATTACGAGAAACCCACTCATCTCTCAGTGCTCACTTTATATTTCTTTAATCCTGTAAGATCTTTTGGTACATTATTTACTCCCCCAAAATAAAGACAGCATGAGGCCCAAACTGACCTTGGAGAAGTTACATATAAAACAGGGTCCTGCCCTGGTAACATTTGCGAGGACTCATTGTCAACGCTCTGCAAAGGGAGTTTCAGGGAACTTGCAGACCTTCTCATTTGTTGTACTCTTAGCTCATCACCAAAGTGCTGCCCCTGGTGTGGATTAGTGTCCTGAGTGCTTGGCACTAATTAAGATGTCACAAAGACCTAAATAAATAGATATGCCTGTCTTTTAGGTTCATTGACTTTAATACACTCTCATCCTTAACCAAACTTGCTGCTTGGCCAACGGGTCAAAAGGTCATTTGGGCCAATATGGACTTAACCTACAATCCAACAAACTCTGCAGTCCAAGCTAGAGCCTCTTTTTAAACTGAACCTGTTTCCAATTCTTTTTCTTCTTTCCTTTCAAACTTTCCTACAGAGAGATACACCCATGTAGAGAAGGTATGGTCTGCAACCATGGCTTGAACCCTAATCTTCAATCTCCATGGTAAAAAAGGTAGGGAATGGGGTCAGTTTAACCTGCTTCTATTCCTTGGGTCCACAGTGGATGTCCATGTTGATGTTTTGTGGTAGAAAGAGCAGAGTCTTTAGGAGCAAGAGAACCAGGCCTGCATCTTAACCTCACTACCTACCAGCTCTGTGAGCTTGGACAGTTTATTTCATCTCTTTGATCTTCAAGTCACCCACACTTTAAAAAAGACAGTGTCATATAGACAATAGGTGAGCCCAGAATACCTGGGTTCAGATTAAAAATTGGCTACTTATTCAAGACATTTTCTTCCATTTTCTGTGTCTTGGTTTCCTCATCAGCTGAGAAACATTAATGGATTTCTGAATATTGGTAGTGGATAAACTAAGTTAATTCATATAATGAACTTAAATTATATCTTAGCATATATGGAAAACTCAGGAAATATCACTTATCATTAGCATGAATTATGGGGTCGTGAAGAGTCAGACATGACTTAGCAACTGAACAATGACAACATATTTCAGGGTATATACTTCACAGAAGTGCCATATAAAGCAGACTACTTAAATACCTAGAATAGTACCTGACATGTAGAAAGGTTTCAGTAAGTGTTAACTCCCATCCTCTTTTAATTTTCCCCTAGTCTAAATCTCTTCTGTTTCTTCAAGTGTCTTCCCTGTGGTCTCTAGATCCTTAATCATCCTGTTTCCTGTTCAGCTTCTGGTCAGATTCTTAGTGGACCTCTTCTGCTTCAGGATCTAGGGTTGTTCATGCTCCATGTGAAGTGAGATTTTCTTTCTTTTTTTTTGCTATTATACATGTATGCTTTATTTAATTTATTTATTTTTAATATAAATTTATTTATTTTAATTGGAGGTTAGTTAGTTTCTTAAAGAGCAAAGTTGCTGTCAGCTGCCTTCATATGCACCTATGCCTTCAGTAGTTTCAGCCTGAAAGCTAAGCTCTGGACTTTGACTACAGTACTTGGGAAGATGGCCCGACTGGGGAAGGGGAAGTCTCTGCTTATCCAGCATCTCAGGCCATTGTTCAATGATGTATTGGGCTTTGAGACAGTCCACACATCTTTAAGAGTGGTTGGTGTTATTTTCAAGAACTTACCTGTTGCTTTGAGATGTCTGGTCCCTAGTGAGCCCATAGCTCTAGCCTGAACTGCTGTTATTGGTCCTGACAGTGTGTCTTCAATAACCCCATAAGATAGATATAATTATTATCCTTATTTTACAGATTTCAAGACTGTGTTCAGAGGCACCAAGGCCCCCTTGTTTGGCTGGAGTGTCTCACGTGGTGGTAAAAAGTAAAATGCTGTAGTGCTGGGCCTCACTCCCCTTTCCCCTGCTCACTTCTGTTCTCACGGTCTATCTGCCCTGAGACTCGCGACTCCACCCAGAGCCACCAACCTGATCTGACCACCTATCTGACCCAACAGAACTGAAGCCCTTCTGGGCTCTGATAGCCAGCAACTAGTCTTGGCCCTGCCCTCTCTGTGACCTCCGATAGACACATCTTGCATCCCAGCTCCCAGAGTCCCTGCAGAGACCTCGGGTTTGCTGAGTAAAGTTTGCTGAAGTTCAAATCCAAAGCAACTCCTGCTCCCAGAGTTATAGTCTCAGACCTCTCCAGGCCTTCCTCCTGCATCCAGAGCCCCATTCCTCTGCTCTCCTAGGCCTATCCATCTCATGCTCCTCAGCAGTGCAGCAAAGGGCTTGTGAGCAGTGGATTCAAAGTCTGATTTGGGTCCTAGAACTAGTGATGTATCTTACGTATCTGACTTCAGGCAGCATGCCTTCACTCCTCTTAGGTTAGTCTTAGTCTCCTTGTCTCAAAATAGGGATGATGATCTTATCCATTTTATAGAGTTTAGGTGGGATTAGAAGAAAATATGACACACTCTGAAGCAGCAGCTTATTTAATTAGACTTTAGAACATAGAAGTTCTCAAAAAATAGTAGCCTTTATCATCCATTAATCCTGTCCACCTTCTTGCACAACTCTCCTACTCATTCCCCCTCTCCTTATTCCCCCACATTCCTCTTCATTCTCTCTTACTTAGAGTGATTTCAGATGTTTGAAATGGGATTTGGGGGATAAGCCATTAACAAGTGAATTATTTCTTGCAGGAGCCATACTCATCAAATGGATCATTTCAGCAGCATTCACGGGGAGGAGAGGGGATGAAAGTCAACAGCGGGAGCCCAGGAGGGAACCCCAGGCAGCTGTACTCAAGGAAGTGAGAATAGGAAGCTGAGGACCAGTCTCTGGATGCTGGGCTTGTAGGGAACTGCTTCAGGGAAATGGGACACAGACTGGGAAAAGTAGTTTCAGACTGGAGGTAAGGACATTTTGATAGGACTGACTGAAGAGAGGGGCTCTGGAGATTTGGAGCAAAGGGATCCCTGTCACACTAAGAAACTCTGCTCCTTGTGGGTGCTTGTCTCTTTCCTGTGCATATCTTATGGGGCTCCTGATTTTAGGCCAGGCTTCACAAAGCTCTAACTTCCCACCAGATGGACCCCTGAATGGGAAGAAAATATTTTGGTTTTCACTTGAAACTCATTTTTTGCTCTGGTTCCCTCTTTTCCTCAGCATATCCACTTGATAATTTGATTCATCCAATGAAGAAATGAGGGGAGAGCCTTCTCTCATGTGTGTCCATCACTGTGAGTATGATAGGGAAGAAGAGACTAAAATGTAACAGCACAGACCTTCATAGAGCTATGTGATTCTAAGAATTCATCAAGGACAATCTTCAGCTTACCCTGTTTCATACAGTCACAGTGAAGCACTTCCTCTTACAGGGAGGCACTCATGGCTTTTCCACTGAGCCCTTGTTTTTGTTAAACAACATAATATTTACAAAGTTCTTATGTAAGTGAAAATTCTTTAATCCTGTGTCACATAATAATACTCAAATCCCTGTTTCAGAAGATAACCTTCCCATATTGAAATAGTCATTTTTTTACTATTGTCAAAAATATTGACTATAGTCAATCTTTTTAAACCAAAATTGCATGCATTGCAATATGGTGACATACCGGTGACCAGAGTCACAGTCTTTGACTTCACAAAGCCAGCTACTTAAATGAAGACAACAGTCATAACCACCACCCTTCTTCTACTTAGGATATTCTTCCTCCTCTCTCAGTATACTCAGGGAAATACATTAAATGATGTAAGTTACACAAAATCCTTGCTGAAATGTCTGGCACATTAGTAAGCTTTCAATAAATGCCAGTTGTCTTATTATTACTGTTACAAATGCACCGGTGTGAAGTGCAGAATAAAATAGTGGTTGGCTCAATAAAAACAGCAAAAGACTCTAGAGCACTTAGCATATATAAGCCACAAACTTTGCACATATTTACTCTCTCAGTGTCACAACAATCTTCTGAGGATGTTAAAACCCCATTTTACAGGTGTGAGAATTGGGTCATACAGCTAGTAACTGGTGCTGAATTCAGCCACTCAGACCATCTGACTCGATAATCCGTGCTCTTAACCACAGCTCTGTACCCTCTAAGGCTTCCTTGAAGTAAATGGTTCAATCTCTGAAGTGAGTCAGTGGAGGCAGCTAAGTGGGGAGTGTGTCAAGTTCTTTCCTAGAGGTGTGAGCAGAGAATGGAAGAAGAGCATGCTCTCTTCTCCACTCAGCAACCAGCACACACACACTAGTACCAGTGGGTCTTCTTAGGAGAATTTCTAGCTGAATGAGAGGACCTCGGGAAGTCTTGCTAGTTGAGAAGTATAGGGTTCAATAACACTCCTGGTTAAAGTGTTGAGGGAACTTACAAATTTAACCAGCAGAAATTCTCTGTTAGTAGAATGACAATTTTATCTGCACTGTCTGCTAAGTGACTTTGTCCGTGTCCAAAAGAGAAATTTGAAGCACAGGGAAAGATGAGGACTTTCTCAGTGTGATGTAATTTGTCATGGAAATGCCCAGGCTAGGAATCAAAGCTCCTGACTTGCTCTCCAGGACACTTTCCCTAAGGCCCTTGGCCTTGAACTATGCTCTTTCTGAGAGAAGGAATAAATGGAACCTAAAATATCTTAGGGTAGTTTCCATGCTACAGCCAGGCTTGTGGGATCAGTGGTTCCGTTCAGTTCAGTTGCCCAGTTGTGTCCAACTCTTTGAGACCCCACGGACTGCAGCACACCAGACTTCTGTCCATCACCAACTCCCGGAGCCTACACAAAACCATATCCATTGCTTGATACCCCCCAACCATCTCATCCTCCATTGTCCTCTTCTCCTCCTGCTTTCAGTCTTTTCCAGCATCAGAGTCTTTTCCAATGAGTTGACTTCACATCAGGTGGCCAAAATATTGGAGTTTCAGCTTCAGCATCAGTCCTTCCAATGAATATTCAGGACTGGTTTCCTTCAGGATTGACTAGTTGGATCTCCTTCCAGGCCAAGGGACTCTCAAGAGTCTTCTCAAACAGCACAGTTCAAAAGGATCAGTTCTTTGATGCTCAGCTTTCTTTATAGTCCAACTCATGACTACAGGAAGAGCCATAGCTTTGACTAGATGGACCATTGTTGGTAAAGTAATGTCTCTTCTTTTTAATATGCTGTGTAGGTTGGTCATAGCTTTTCTTCCAAGGAGAAAGGGTCTTTTAATTTCATCACTGCAGTCACCATCTGCAATAATTTTGGGCCCCCCCCAAAATAAAGTCTCTCATTGTTTCCATTGTTTCCCCATCTATTTGCCATGAAGTGATGGGACCTGATGCCATGACCTTACTTTTCTGAATATTGAGTGTTAAGCCAACCTTCTCACTCTCCTCTTTCACTTTCATCAAGAGGCTCTTTAGTTCCTCTTTGCTTTCTGCCATAAGGGTGGTATCATCTGCATATCTGAGGTTATTGTTATTTCTCCTGGCAATCTTGATTCCAGCTTGTGCTTCATCCAGCCCAGTGTTTCTCATGATGTACTCTGCATATAAGTTAAATAAGCAGGGTGACAATATACAGCCTTTACATACTCCTTTCCCGATCTGAAACCAGTCTTTTTTTCCAGGTCCATTTCTATCTGTTGCTTCTTGACCTGCATACAGATTTATCAAGAGGCAGGTCAGGTGGTCTGGTATTTCTTTCTCTTTCAGAATTTTCCAGTTTTTTGTGATCCACACAGTCAAAGGCTTTGGCATAAAAATAAAACAAAATTAGATGTTTTTTCTGGAACTCTTGTTTTTTCAATGATCCAGTGGATGTTGGCAATTTGATCTCTGGTTCCTCTGCCTTTTGTAAATCCAGCTTGAACATCCGGAAGTTCACAGTTCATGTACTGTTTAAGCCTTGTTTGGAGGATTTTGAGCATTACTTTTCTAGCATGTGAGATGAGTACAATTGTGTGGTAGTTTGCAGGCTATTTCAATGACAACATGCTGACCCTGACTGTAGAATAGTAAATATAGACAATACATAGTTAATTTTCCCTGGTGACTCAGATGGTAAGGAATCTGCCTTCAGTGCAGGAGACCCAGATTTGACCCCTGAGTGGAGAAGATCCCCTGGAGAAGGGAATGGCTACCACTCCAGTATTCTTGCCTGGGACAGCCCATGGACAGAGGAGCCTGGCAGGCTACAGACCATGAAATCCCAAAGAGTCAGATACCACTAAAACTTTCCAATCCAACAAAAGTGATGAATGAAGCATTAGGATGAAGGTCAGAATTTAATTTTCAATAATAAAAAGATAGGTTTTTCTTTCTTGGGCTCCAAAATCACTGCCGATGATGACTGCAGCCATGACATTTGAAGATGCTTGCTTCTTGGAGAAAAGCTATGACAATATTAAAAGCAGAGATACTACTTTGCCAACAAAGGTCCATATAATCCAAGTTATGACTTTTCCAGTAGTCATGTATGGATGTGAGAGTTGGAGGCTGAGATTGGAGCCATAAAGAAGGCCGAGCACTGAAGAATTGATCCTTTTGAATTGTGGTTTTGGAGAAGACTCCTAAGAGTCCCCTGGACAGCAAGGAGATCAAACCAGTCAGTCCTACAGGAAATCAACCCTGAATATTCATTGTAAGCACTGATGCTGGAACTGAAGCTCCAACAGTTTGGACACCTGATGCAAAGAGCTGACCTATTGGAAAATACCTTCATACTAGGAAAAATTGAAGGAAGGAGGAGAAGGGGATGACAGAGGATAGGATAGTTGGATGGCATCACCAACTCATTGAGTTTGAGCAAGCTCTGGGAGATTATAGGGACAGGGAAGGCTGCTGTGCTGCAGTCTATGGGGCCACAAAGAGTCAAACATGACTGAGTGGCTGAATAATTACAACAAATCAAAAGGAAGAATAAGACAGAGTTTTCTGACAGTTGGCACTGGACTAGAGTGAGTAATCTGAGGCCCTGTAGTTCCTGTTTAGCTATCCTCAGGTAGAAATCTCTGCAAAGAACTAGTGGTCCCCCAAACCATGCCCTAAGGTAATATTTTTTCTCATGTAAAACATCCAAGCAAGTCCTTTTCCTATTCCCTGAAATCAGCAGAGAATAACTCTGGCCCACCTTCAGGGAGAGGGAAGATTTGAGGAGTTTGAGACGGTGACTTTGGGGGTTCACAATCTTCTTTGCCCACCAAGTTTGACACTCCTGTCTACTTCCACAGCTAACACAGTAGGTGAGAGACTGAAAGTGCTGACAACCTGGGATCTCAGATGCAGAGAAAGAGGAGATATTGGTGTTCATTCCCTATTTCTTCTTCTTTTTTTTAAAATTGAACTTTAATTGATTTACAATATTATATCACTTTCAGGTGTACAGCATAGTGATTCAGTATTGTTACAGGTTAATTCTATTCTAAATTATTACAAGAGAGTGACTATATTTCTCTGTGCTGTACTGTATGTCCTGTTGCTTGTCTACTTATACACAATAGTTTATATTGGGTTGACTAAAAGTTTGTTCACGTTTTTCTATAACATCTAATGGAAAAACCCAAAGGAAGTTTTTGCTAACATGGTTATCTCATAATCCTACTTCCTTAATTCATCCTTCCCTTCCCTCTTCCCTTTGGTAATCGCTGGTTTGCTTTCTGTATCTGCGAGTCTGTTTCTTTCTTGCATATGCACTCATTTGTATTACTTTTTATATTTCACATATAAATGATCTCATACCAGTCATTCATTCTCTATTAACATTATTAACATGCTCCTGAAACTTTTTAGTCCAATCATCTTGGAAGTATGAGTTGTGGGTCAGAAATTGTTTTTATTTTTTTTAATTGAAGGGTAATTGATTTACAGAATTTTCTGTTTTTTCTGTCATGCATCAACAAGATTCAGCCATTAAGTACACCCATGTCCCTCCCTCCCAGACCTTCCTCCCATCTCCCTCCCCATCCCACCCTTCAGTCTGTCACAGAGCCCCTGTTTGAGTTCCCTGAGTAATACAGCAAATCAAATTAAAAAATATATATATTTTGGCTTCCTTTGACATCAGAATTTAACCTAGGCATTAATGAACTAAACAAGGCCTGATATCTCAGATCTGAGACCTAGTCTTTCAGTCCCCTCCCTTCATCCCTGTCCCCACTACCACAAACTATGCAGTCTAGTGTCCCACATTGCATCCAGAGTACGATGGATAAGCCTTGCCCTTGGAAAACCACCTCAGTGATCATGGTATGTCTCCTACCAGGTAAATATAAGACTGGGATTTTTTCAAACAGGGTAAGGAGACAATCATGAAGGGAAGATTTAATTCATCTATCTATTCATCTATTCACCATCTATCTATAACATTCATTCATTCATAAATGTAAGCAAAACACTTAGCAGATAGTATGAAAGTGCTCAGGTCCTTGTGTGTGTGTGTGTGTGTGTGTGTGTGTGTGTGTGTGTGTGTGCTTGTGTCTGGGTTGAATTTAAGTGGAAGCACAACTCTGCTGCCCCTCCGTGGTCTTCAGACTACCCTGCAAGTCTTGCTTAGCTTGATTTTGAGATACTATGCAAACTCTGCCCTCTCTGTGTTTTAATTTCTTCAGGATAATAATTTTCAAAATAGAATAATTGTGTCATATGTAGAAAGGCATTTTCAAAAAGTAGACAAACTTCAGTTTGAGTTCAGTCTTTGAAACATATTTATGGCACAGAGAAATTTAATTAACTTGTATGAGTCCAGACGTCTTCAGGATGAAGATCTTAATTTCTGATGTATCTACATACTTCCTACATACTTCCTAGCATAAAGTAAGACCCTTATAAATATTATCTTTTAATATATATACTTTAAGCGCCTTCAGCATATTATTTGGGCTTCCCTGGTGGCTCAGATGTTACAGAATCTGCCTGCAATGTGGAAGATCTGGGTTTGTTCCCTGGGTCAAGAGGATCCCCTTGAGAAGGGCATGGCTACACACTCTAGTATTCTTGCCTGGAGAATTCTGTGGACAGAGGCGCCTGGAGGGCTACAGTCCATGGGACTGCAAACAGTCAGACACAACTGCATATGTTCTTTTAATGATTTGAGCTTTACATGCAATATCTCACTTAATCATTAATATCTCACTTAGTCATTAATACACTATGCAAAAATCACTTATTCCCCTTTTCCAAGTGAGTAACATATAAATCAGAATATGTAAGAAAATATTTAAGCACTATAGAGCTAGAAAACAATTTTATTTATAGAATACTCCAACAATACAAACACTCGTAAACTGAAATTTGATAGTTCTTATCCTACAGTCCTACTCTCATTCCTCTTCCTACAGGAAACCAGCCTTAGCAGTCTGGTGTGAATCCTTCCAGCATGTATTTCTGATTCATGGAGATGGGTGTGGGTGAGAGGGAGAGGGAGAGAGAGAGAAAGAGAAAAGAGGAACAGAAGGGTGAGGAAAGAGATTCAATATTTGTTTATCTCTTGAAAAAGCTCTTCTTATTATGTTAAACGGAAGGTAATATTTCCTTTTTGAAATCTGGGATAAATAAAGACAGATTAAAATCTAAAATCATTTGAAGGTCTGTGACAGTTTCAAAATGTAATTTGATGTTTTACTATCCTTTGCTTTACTGTTAGAAATGGGAAAGAGAGTGTAGCCATTTCCTCAGGGGACATTACCGGGGAAAAGGAAGCTGAAAGAGGTACCCAAATACCTGGTCTCTGCAAGGTGGGTGCACATACCTTCAGTCAAGAGACCTCTTCAGCACTCCCTTCATAGGAGGCTCAGCCCATCTTAACCTGGTAACTACGTCAGTATGTCCATCCCTCTGATGGCCATAGCAACAGCAGGTGCCTACTTTTCTAAATGAATCTTTCAGATATATATTGGAGAGTATTAACACTCTGATAAGATAAAAATATATAGTTTGTCTTTTTTTATACTCATGATTACCACTGACAGAACCTGGTCCACTGGAGAAGGGAATGGCAAGCCACTTCAGTGTTCTTGCCTTGAGAACCTCATGAACAGTATGANTCAATCTAATCACACTAGGACCAGGGCCTTGTCTAACTCAATGAAACCAAGCCATGCCTGCAGGGCAACCCAAGGCGGGCGGGTCATGGTGGAGAGGTCTGACAGAATGTGGTCCACTGGAGAAGGGAATGGCAAGCCACTGCAGTATTCTTGCCTTGAGAACCCCATGAACAGTATGAAAAGGCAAAATGATAGGATATCAAAAGAGAATCTCCCCAGGTCGTTAGGTGCCCAATATGCTACTGGAGATCAGTGGAGAAATAACTCCAGAAAAAATGAAGGGATGGAGCCAAAGCAAAAACAATACCCAGTTGTGCATGTGACTGGTGATAGAAGCAAGATCCGATGCTGTAAAGAGCAATATTGCATAGGAACCTGGAATGTCAGGTCCATAAATCAAGGCAAATTGGAAGTGGTCAAACAAGAGATGGCAAGGGTGAACGTCGACATTCTAGGAATCAGCGAAGTAAAATGAACTGGAATGGGTGAATTTAACTCAGATGACCATTATATCTACTACTGCGGGCAAGAATCCCTCAGAAGAAATGGAGTAGCCATCATGGTCAACAAAAGAGTCCGAATATTCATGTACTATACAGATATTGCTCCTTTTCCTATGTTCAGAAATAAAGAGACATGTCAGTCATACCCAAAATAGAGCAGTGCTGCAGCCTGAAACAATCTTAGCCCTGAAGGCCAGGAATTGCCGTGAGCAAAGCTGTAGCCAACCCACAGCTATATACTGTGCACGTGATAATTAAATACTCATTTCAAACTACTGTGATTGGAGGATTCTTCTCCATTATTGTGAAGTTTCAAGTTTCCTTGTGGATCAGACATAAAGAATCTGTCTGTAACGTAGGAAACCCAGAGATCCTTGGGTTGGGAAGATCCCCTGGAGATAGAAATGGCAACCCACTCCAGTATTCTTGCCTGGAGAATTCCATGGACAGAGGAGATTAGTGGGCTACAGTCCATGTGGTTGCAAAGAGTCAAACATGACTGAGCAACTAGTACTTTCACTTTTTTCATTTTCAACATAGCAAAGTTTAGTAAATACTATATTGCATTCCATTAGAAAAATTAAATACTATTTTAAAACTATTTTCTTTAAGTTTTATTTTGTCATGATAGTTATGGATATTTGCTGCATATTTTAATGTAATTTTTTCCATTTCTCTTAAATTTTAATATGTGCCCCATAAATTCAATAACCATTTATCAGTTAATTTCTGGTATGTGATCACTGCATTCTGTTTGAAGTTTTCCATTCTTTTCAATTCTATTATTTGGAAAATAAAATAACAATCATAATAATAGCTTGTATACTGGAACAATAAGGGGGTTGTATTAAAGAATGAAAAACATTTAACTACTTAACAAATTCAATTAAATATACTTTACCACCATGCAAGACTTGAGTTGACAAAATTTATTAACTTTTCTAAAAATGACATTAACTCAATTACAAATGAATGTTGATCTGATGTGGATTTATACAGGAGCAGAATCATGAAAGGGAATATATTTTAAAACATTGCCTAGAGAGAAAGAACACTATAGTTTTATGGATGTTCAATATTTCATTCAATAATTTAGTCCATGTATTTTGTGGAATTGAGTATATTATGCCATTTTGGCTTAAAACCATTAAATAACTAATTGATATAACATATCTACCCATGATTCTGATTACTGTACACAGAAAGTCACCTTTACAAAAATATTGGGATCCAGTGTAGGGCCATCTAGAGGGACAGACTTCACTGTATCTGCAGACATATTTTCTGGACTGTTGGTCACTTACAATTATTTTTTTGCTTTTTTTTTAAATCAAATAAAATTGAACTTGGTTAATGTGATTTTTTTTTCTCTCAAAGATAGAACTGTTTTCAGTGGTTAATTCTGAATCCAGTAAATTCAGTAATGCAGTTATTCCAGGTGCTATTTAAGGAACATGGAATAAATTCGTGAGAAAAGCACAAAAATGTCCGCCCATGTTGAATTTGTAAATTCACCATGGTAATGCCATACTCTGGGTTTTCTTGGATGTAGCCAATTGGCCTTCTCTTTTTGGCAGTCTCTACACTTTCTAACGGCTATATTCCCATCTGTGTTGTTAGTGGAAAGATGGTTTTAATCATCCAACTCATCTCATTCCGGGAAGCCTGCTGGAAATTGTCAATAGATATGCATTTTCCTGTAATCCTAAAGTTTGTCTGGTACTAGCCAAACACTTCAAAGTTTGAAATCAGATGGTACCAAATCAGTCAGGGATTGTCTCTAAAATGTGTTCTGTATCTAGACAAGCTTGTCCAGTTATTTTTGTATAGTATTTACTCCCAGATTTAGTATTCTTTATATTTGAGCTCATCATAGAAAAAAGGTAGTGTAAGTGTCTGCTGCTGCTGCTGCTAAGTCACTTCAGTCGTGTCCGACTCTGTGTGACCCCATAGACGGCAGCCCACCAGGCTCCTCCATCCCTGGGATTCTCCAGGCAAGAATACTGGAGTGGGTTGCCATTTCCTTCTCCAATGCATGAAAGAGAAAAGTGAAAGTGAGGTCGCTCAGTCTGTCCGACTATTAGCGACCCCATGGACTGCAGCCCACCAGGCTACTCCGTCCATTGGATTTTCCAGGCAAGAGTACTGGGGTGGGGTGCCGTTGCCTTCCCCGGTAAGTGTCTGCATATCCCTGATAATCTGCAGTTTGGATATTAGTTGGATTTCTTTTTAATTGTCTTCAGGATCCTTGCAAAAAAAAACAATATGTAGACAGGAATCACTCTGCAAGTATTTCCTGAGATTCCATTGTAAGTACTGCTGTGTATAGCCTACCAAGACTCAAAATCATGCAGAAACCACTGAGGGCACTGATGATAAAAAATTAAGCTGAGAAAATGGGCCAGACAGCAATAAAGTTTATAAGAAACGTGTTTTGGAATTAAATGGATCTATCTGGAATCCTGGTTCTGATGTTGAAATATCTTTGCAAATCTTCAAGTCACATCAGCTTTCCAAGTTTTGATTTCTGTAGTCAAAGAATGAAATGCCATTACCTATTATCCTGAGCATTAGGATTTTAAAATGCATCCAGAATTTTGGTACACAATAGCAGTTTGATAGCTTTAGAAAGCACTTATTATTAGAATAAAAATATCCCCTGATCCTTCACTACAGATTCAAAAAGCACTCAGGGTGTGTTTCAGCATGTATGTGTGTTTTATACATGTATATGAAAGACATTTACATAGCAAAACAAGAAAACAAGAGACTTAAGTACCATAAAAGTTCGGGACAGAAGCCTAAAATAGGGTGAGCTAGTGTCGACTTAACAAATAGTCACAGCCTTAAAGTTGAGAGTTATGTTTGATTCGGTTAGAATTTTTAGGACGTCAAGACTGGGAGATAACACATCAAGTAACCAGGACAGAACTGCTCTGAGGAGGTGTGGTGAGAAGTCAGATTATACAGAAGTTTTGTAACAAAGGGCAGGTAGCCTGAACATCAAAAGATTATTGCTAACTAAAGAAAACCAGATATCCCAAGTTAAGGAATTTAGTGCTTTTCTATGTGTAGAAGATGCAAGAGTCTGGGCTCACTGAAATCTTTCCTTTCCTGTATATCTCAACTACCCTGGGCCAGTATCTTGAGTTTTACACAACCTGAGTCCCTTTGGGCTCATCATAGGGAGTGGCTACAGTATTCTTCTCCTGATGGCTGGTGTTCTTCTGTTTCCAAGTGCTCTTAGGGCTCACCACCTCACATTGAGTTGCTGATTGTGACATTCTTGTTTATTGATATGTCAGGAAATATTTCATTTCTCAGTAGTTAGTGGAAACTTCCCAGAAGTAGTACAGATTTTGAACATGGGAAGACATGTTTTTCAGATAAAATTATATACATGAATAACTATTGATTCCAGTTTTAGTCATAGGGTCATATTATAGTGCTATGCATTAGAAGAGAATGTTGAAAGACAGGGAATCCTTTTTTGAATTTTCTTAACAAATTTAAAGATTCTCTATTCTTCCCCTTCCCCAGTTGAGTTGGGATAAAATTGACACAGTTTTCTATAAGGTTAAGGTGTACACTGTTATGATTTGACTTAAATATATTATGAAATGATGACCACAATAGGTTTAATAAACAACCATCATTTCATATAGATACAAAATTTAAAAAATAGAATGTATGTCATTTCCTTGTGATGAGAACAGATTCCCTGTTCTAACGTAATTGAGGAACAACTACTGATTTCTAAGTTTGGAAGGACATGATTGAACAATGACAAAAGCTCAGCTTCTCTGTACACCAGTGTTAAATGGAATTTCAGAGACAGAATTTTGGGTGACATAGAAAAGGATAGCTTTATTACTTTGCCAGGAAAGGGGGCGCAGAGTGGGCTCTTGCCTCAAAAATACTGTGAGTCTTTACTTGGAGAGGGTATTGGAAAGCTTTATAGTAATGGTTCAGAGAGGGCATGGTCAGTCTGTGGAGAGTCTTCTGATTAATTGATGGTGAGGTAAGTAGGAGTCAGCATCACCAACTCTCAGGTGGACGAGATACCCATACCTTGTTAATTGTTAATTTCTCCCACCTAGAGGGGATTTCAGAGAAGGCAATGGCAACCCACTTCAGTACTCTTGCCTGGATAATCCCATGGACAGAAGAGCCTGGTAGGCTGCAGTTCATGGGGTCACAAAGAGTCGGACACGACTGAGTGACCTCACTTTCACTTTTCACTTTCACTTTTCACTTTCATGCATTGGAGAAGGAAATGGACACACACTCCAGTGTTCTTGCCTGGAGAGTCCCAGGGACAGGGGAGCTTGGTGGGCTGCCGTCTATGGTATGGGGTCGCACAGAGTTGGACAGGACTGAAGCAACTTAGCAGGTGCAGCAGCAACAGCAGAGGGGATTTCAGCATCTGCTGAAAGCTCCTCCATCCATGAGATTCTCCAGGCAAGAAGACTGGAGTGGGTTGCCATTTCCTTCTCCAGGAGATCTTCCTGACCCAGAGATCGAACCCAGGTCTCCCACATTTCAGGCAGATGCTTTAACCTCTGCACCACCAGGGAAGCCCCACAGTATCTACAAAACAGTGCAAAGATATTGTTGCATGTGTCTGTTGATGGGGAACCAGGACCTTATCCCAAGGCTGTTCTTGATTATTTATTTCCCCCTCATCTCTTATCCTCTCCCTTTCCTAATTAACAACTGATTGAATCTCTCCATTGGAATTCAGGGAAGGTCATGAAGACTGAATGAAGGCTGTTTCCTATAATCATAGAAAGAGGGACACAGAAGAGCTTTGTGCCTGGAGCCTCATGGAGTCCTGCTATATATCATGATGACTTCAGAACAAAATAAACACCTATGTCTCTGTCCAGATTTTCTACAAGTGGAATGATTTACCTTATCACTTGTGGACGTCTGTTAGCTTTGTTTGAGATCTTGTCTGCAGGCCCATAAACATTTGAAGCAAAAATATGAGGTAGGGAGTGATAAAAGACATCTGTAACACTTACATTCCTCACTAATATTTTGTACTTTAGAATGTTAAAATACACATATCAAGTATACTTCTTTCTCTTTGAAACAGCCCTGTGAGTCTAGTAAGACAGGTGTCCTTTTGCATGTTTATGATTTAGGGCAACCAACACACATGATTAAGTAGGTGGCCCAGCTTTACACATTTTATACTGGGAAGAATACGAGTGAGAATTTTCCTGCTGCAGAAAGTGGAAGGCCTCTCTCTGTAAGTAGAAATTAATTGTACTGCTCCTAAAGAAGAGGCATCTCAGAGAGTGCCCAAAATTCTGGCAACAAAACCCAATTCCCACATCCCATTTTCACTTTACAGGAAGGAGATTCCCTTGGGGCAAAGGACAGAGTATTGCTCACATTTTAAAGCTTCTCTCACTGCTATTATAATCACAAAGTATCTTGTGACTGAGCTATGCACACTAACAGCACTGTTTTGAATCAAAAAATTTTTAAAAGATGTTATTTCCCATAGTTTTCATAGTTGTTACTTGCTTGCTTTTGTTTTTAAGGAAATCCATGAATGCTATGGCAAGCACAGTCAAGGGAATAATTGTTCTGATATTCTGAAGGGAACTTTATTTTCTTTCTTTCTTTCTTTCTTTTTTTTTTTTTAGCATCACTGCCACTTTCAAAAAAGCTGTAGGGAATAAAACAAACAAAAGAAAAACTTAAATTATAGCTTTTTCACTTTATCTCTAATTTGTTATGAAGCAAGAAATGTTCTTGTTTTTTTATATTCTCATACTATAAACATACTGAAACATAAAATTTATTGTAGCTCTATCATTTAAATATGTTTGTGGGGGAAACAGTTCAACGTTCAACTCTTGTTAAGTTTTCTTTTGACCACTTGCTAATATTCCTCCCTTAATAATTTAAAGAAAAGTATTTATAAATTCAGGCTTCCCAGGTGGCACTAGTGGTAAAGAAACATCCTGCTGATGCAGGAGATATAGGTTCAATCCCTGGGTCAGGAAGATCCCCTGGAGGAGAGGATAGCAACTCACTTGAGTATTCTTGCTTGGAAAATCCCATGGATAGAGGAACATGGTGGGCTGAGGTCCATGGGGTCAGAAAGAGTCAGACATGACTAAAGTGAATTAGCACACAGCATGCATGTGTTAATAAATTCATTAATAAATTCAAATCCATAAATTCAAATGGATTTGGGAAAGTCATCTTTGATTTGTGTATGCAGTGAAGTCGCTCAGTCGTGTCCGACTCTTTGTGACCCCATGGACTGTAGCCTACTAGGCTCTTCTGTCCATGGGATTTTCCAGGCAATAGTCCTGGAGTGGATTGCCATTTCCTTCTCCAGGGGATCTTCCCAACCCAGGGATCGAACCCGGGTCTCCTGCATTGTAGACAGACGCTTTACCATCTTAGCCACCAGGGAAGTCCAAGGATGTAAAATATTTTTATTCCCTGTATTATAATAAGAAATCATTGGATTAATTTTGAAAAATCATACTTTCCTTTAAAACTAGTAAAGGCCAGCAGATACAAAGAAACTTAAAGAGAAACTCTAGTCAGTTAACACTTCCCAGATTAAGCAAAGGATGAGAGGTTTTAATTCTTGAATCTAGTGACGAATCTAGCCTATCACAAAAAAATAACCAGTCAAACTTTTGACAACTTGTTCTAGAAGTTTTGTGGTTTCAGCTCTTTCATGTAAGTTATGTTCCATTTTGAGTTCCATATAATTGTGTATTATATGAAGTATAAAAATATATATGACTATTCAGCTGTTTCAGCATCATTTACTGAAAAGAGTATTATTTTTCTTCATTTGTTTATCTTGGCACCTGTATTAAAAATCAGCTGACCATACAAATGTAGGTCCATTTTGGGAAAGGTCATGGAGAGGATGTGATAAACAGTTGATACAGAAGTTAGACCCAGGCAGTTAGAAGCACATCACTCCCTAACCTGTTCTTGGAATGTACATTCTGCCCATTTTTCCCCACAGTGGGAGCCCTTTTCCGGGAAACACCCTTGAGAGAGCAGTGCCTTGTTATTCAGTAGCTATGTCGTGTGTGACCCCTCTTTTGTAACCCCATGGACTGTAGCCCAGGCTAGAGTAGCCAGGCTTTTCTATTCTTTGGGATTCTCCAGGCAAGGGTATTGGAGTGGGTTGCCATTTCCCTCTCTGAGTGTGTTGTTGAGACTATGAATTGGTATGCAGGAGTAAACCCAAATAAGGCTTTTGTATAAACTCTTACTCATCATGGAGATAGGTGAGGTGAAGAGATTGACTCATTTTCTGGCCTCCCAAGACAAGCTTGTATGCCAGTTCCTTTGCTTATTAAAACTACCACCCTCCAATCTGGAGTAATCTGCCTTTTTCTTTGATTTCTCATCGCCTCTCGTGCACAAGGATCACCTTCATATTTCACCTGGGAAGCTTCCCAGATTTCGAACCAACAATCTATTTTACATGCATTACTGTGTTCTATTGATTTTAATGTCTACTCTTTTGTCAATACCCTCATTTAACATTGCTTTATAGTATAAGTATTGAAATTAAGTCATGCAAATTCCTCAACTTGTATTTCTCCATTTGTTAAGATCGTCTTTAAATTTCCTTGGCAATATTTTGCAGGTTTTGGAGTTCAAGTTCTGTACACTTTTCATTAAATTTATTGTGAACTTCTTTTTAAAGTCATTGCAGATGGAGGCTTTTATTTTATTCTGTGTTCAGTCCTGTTATTCATTTCTTATCAAATGTGTAGTTAGATCTTCTCTTTTATTCTTGAAATTTGTAGTGATTATATTCTCTGTTTTATTTTAAATAACAGAGCTACATTTTTATCCATCTCCTCACCTTTTATAGCAGCATATTTGTCTTATTTGATTAATGTCTGCATTTTATTTCTACTGTCTATGTTGTGATTGATTTATTCTTCATGTTATTTCTAGCTTCATGTTCAAGAGACATAGATTACTGATTTTTAAACTTTTCTTTAAATTTAAAAGAACATAAATATCTAATATGAACATTGAAATTTTATCCAAGTATTGCTTTAATAGAACTAAATAATTTGATATGTACTGACATTCTTCAAAATATTTTTGATGTTTTTCTTTGACACATAATTTATTTAAAAATCAGAATGTATTTCTGATTTCAGAACTGTTTTATTTTGCTGATGTCTAAATTACTATTATTTTATGTTTAGAGCTCTTTCCCTCTAGTGTATTCTTTAATATACTGAGACTTGCTTCATGACTGGCATATATTCTGTCCTAGTGCTAGTGAGATGTGTACTTGAAGAGAATGTCAATTTGTAAAGTCTGTAGTTTGGGAGTTTGATGTTCCATAAATGTTAATTAAGGTCTGTGATTGATTGTATCATTCAGATTTTCTGTGTCCATACTGAAATTATGTCAAGTTACTATATCAGTTACTAAGAGGGGGAAGTTAATGTCATTCATTGTGATTTTACTGTCAGTGTTCACTCTGTATAATTTAAATCTCTGACATTAATGGAGTTTGATGTTCCATAAATGTTAATTAAGGTCTGTGATTGATTGTATCATTCAGATTTTCTGTGTCCATACTGAAATTATGTCAAGTTACTATATCAGTTACTAAGAGGGGGAAGTTAATGTCATTCATTGTGATTTTACTGTCAGTGTTCACTCTGTATAATTTAAATCTCTGACATTAAATACAAATACATTTGTAATTGTTATAACTTCCTATTATGTTAACCATTTATCAATAGTAAGTATTATTTTTGCATTAATGTTTGTTTTAGTTTGTTTTGTTTTTTTGGGCTTTTAGCATTTCAGCCAGACTCATGCCTGTGTTTTCCCGAGCATGATATTGTAAGTTCATTTCTTATAGGCAGTGTATAGTTGCATATTCTTTTTCTTAGACAATCTAGCAACTTCTGTCTTTATTAGGGAGTTTAACACATTTAATTAATGTTTGTTGATATGGTTATTTTAGGGTTCACTGTCTTGTTTTTTGTTTCTTATTTGTTTTCTTATCCTGTCTTCCTTTGGTTTCTCAGTTTCTCTTTTACTGTCTACATGTATGAATGTATGCAAATGAATATTGTTAATATTCAATTTTTATTAATTAGGTTTCTAGCCACATCTTTTATAATATGTTTTAGTAGTTTCTTTGGATATTAAAATATTTATTGTTGATATCACAATTTATTAGAATTAGTATTAAATTATATTAGGCTATATATTGAAAATTTACAATCATGTATTTNATGAATGTATGCAAATGAATATTGTTAATATTCAATTTTTATTAATTAGGTTTCTAGCCACATCTTTTATAATATGTTTTAGTAGTTTCTTTGGATATTAAAATATTTATTGTTGATATCACAATTTATTAGAATTAGTATTAAATTATATTAGGCTATATATTGAAAATTTACAATCATGTATTTCCTTTTTCCTCTCTGAAGTGTTACATAGCATATATATATATTTTCATCATTGTAAACCCATAGGCCTTAATTTTAAAAAGAACTAAATATAACAAAATAATACATAGTCCTTTATATTTATCTACATGAGTACATGTATATTGTCACCCAGCTTATTTAATTTATATATAGAGTACATCATGAGATATGCTGGACTGGATGAAGCACAAGCTGGAATCAAGATTGCTGGGAGAAATATCAATAACCTCAGATATGCAGATGACACCACCCTTATGGCAGAAAGCAAAGAAGAACTAAAGAACCTCTTAATGAAAGTGAAAGAGGAGAGTGAAAAAGTTGGCTTCAACCTCAACATTCAGAAAACTAAGATCATGGTATCTGGTCCCATCACTTCATGGAAAATATGAAATGGCAGATGGAGAAACAATGGAAACAGTCAGCAACTTTATTTTTGGGTGTTCCAAAATCACTGCAGATGGTGACTTGCTGCCATGAAATTGAAAGACGTTTGCTCCTTGGAATAAAAGTTATGACCAACCTAGACAGCATATTAAAAAAGAAGAGACGTTACTTTGCCAGCAAAGGTCCATCTAGTCAAACTATGGTTTTCCCAGTAGTAATGTATGGATGTGAGAGTTGGATTATAAAGGAAGCTGAGCACCAAAGAATTGATGCTTTTGAACTGTAGTGTTAGAGAAGACTCTTGAGAGTCCTTTGGACAGCAAGGAGATCCAAGCAGTCCATCCTCAAGGAAATCAGTCCTGAATATTCATTGGAAGGTCTGATGCTGAAGCTGAAACTCCAATGCTTTGGCCACCTGATGCGAAGAACTGACTCATTGGAAAAGACCTAACAACAGCTGATTATGATGCTAACAGTGAAAAGAGATCCTGGTAAAGAGGTGGAGGCGAGAGGCAGGGGGCAGCAGACAACCACGTGGTGGTCAAAGGACTTGACTCTCAGGAAAAGATCCCATAAAGAGTTATCCAAGGATGGAACAATATTAGACATGGGCTTAGAAGATAAACTCAGAGGCATTAAAACACAGGATTCCGTGACTGTGGGGAGGATGGTGAAGGTTACGTTGTTTTTCAGTCACTAAGGCATGCCCTACTCTTTGCAAGCCCATGGACTAAAGCACATCAGGGTTACCTGTCCTTCACTATCTCCCAGAGTTTGCTGAAATTCATGTCCATTGAGTTGATGATGCTATCCAACCCTCTCATCTTCTGCAACCCTCTTCTCCTTTGCTTTCAATCATTCCCAGAACCACGGTCTTTTCCAATGAGTTGATTCTTCGCATCAGGTGGCCAAAGTATTGGAGCTTCAGCTTCAGCATCAGTCCTTTCAATGAATATCCAGGGCTGATTTCCTTTAGGACTGAGTAGTTTGATCTCCTTGCAGTCCCAGGGGCTCTCAAGAGCGTTCTCCAGCATCACAATTCAAAAGCATCAGTTCTTCAACACTCAGCTTTCTTTGGGATCCGACTTTCACATCCCTAAATGACTACGGGAAAAACCATACCTTTGACTTTATGGACCTTGGTTGGCAGAGTGATGTCTCTGCTTTTTAATACACTGTCTAGATATGTCATAGCTTTCCTTCCAAGGGGATAGCACCTTTTAACTTCAGGGCTGCAGTCAACATCAGCAGTGATTTTGGAGAAAATAAAATTTCTCACTGCTTCTACTTCCCCCCGCCCCCTCCTATTTGCCATGAAGTGATGGGACTGGATGCCATGATTTTAGTTTTTGAATGTTGAGTTTTAAGCTAGCTTTTTCACTCTCCTCTTTCACCCTCATCAACAGCTTAAGTTCCTCATCATTTTCTGCCATTAGAGTGGTATCATCTGCATATCTGAAGTTGCTGATATTTCTCCTGGCAATCTCAATTCCAGCTTGTGATTCATCCAGCCTGGCATTTCACATTATGTACTCTGCATATACGTTAAATAGGCAGGGTGCCAATATACAGCCTTGTCATACTCCTTTTCCTTTTGTGAATCATTAAGTTGTTCCACGTAAGGTTCTAACTGTTACTTCTTGACTCTCATACAATTTTCTCAGGTGAAGATAATGATCAGATGCATCTATCTCACATGGAGAGGAACATAGGCTCACCAAAAAAGAGTTCTTTCCTGATGTTGACCAGAACTGCAGCACCGCCCACTGGGACACGTAGAGCTAACAGAACGAGAGAACGATGCTGGCAGAGAGGGCTAGGTATCCCTGTGAGACTGAACTAGGAGCTTCTTGGTGTTAGTCACTGTGGNTTCTTTCCTGATGTTGACCAGAACTGCAGCACCGCCCACTGGGACACGTAGAGCTAACAGAACGAGAGAACGATGCTGGCAGAGAGGGCTAGGTATCCCTGTGAGACTGAACTAGGAGCTTCTTGGTGTTAGTCACTGTGGGTGTGACTGGTAAAGGAACCACAGAGGCCTTTGCCTTAAAGTCACTCAGAAATCTGGGCCACAGTTCAAATCTCAGATTCATGAGAATGCAACAATGGATTTAGAAAAAGCTCAGTGATTCCTTACATTCCATGAATGTTGATCAATTTAGGTGAACTTGAGAAAATGGGCAAGTGTGGGGAAAAACTAAGAAACGAAGAGAATCTATTTCATTTTTGGAGGTCTGGAAGTGATGGTCACCGTATCCTAAGTGAGAACTTAAAATGGCATTGTAATAAAAAATAGGATTAGAGTAAAAGCAAACAAAAAAGGCATAAAAATGCAAATGCACAATAGCTGGCACACTATTTGCCGCAATAATTTTGGGCAGTTTCTCATAAATCAGTGTTTATTTATTCTTATGTCACGCGCAGATACTGATTATTAGGTATTTCTCCTGGGTGCTCACCTCCAAGCAGAGGCACAGCATTTGCATTCTCTACCTCAGAAGTCCTTTATTCCTCCCAATGGGAGGAGAGAGGTATGGGGACAAATGATGTGATGACACCCCTGATTTTGCCAGGAATGCGCTATTACCTTCATATTCCTTTATCCAAACTAGTCACATGGCCCTGTTAATCACAAGGGCTGATGGATCTGATAGAGAGCACATAGATTTCAGGACCCTACACTGTCTCTGCCATACTGGTCACTAGCATTTAGCATTATTTCAAAATCTTCTTGGTTCCAGAAAGAACAAAGTCACTAAAGGGAAGTTCCCAGTAATGTACAGAGATTTCTGACTGGAGTACAACATGTGCTAATATATAAAAAATGTTGCAAGTAATGAACAATTTGAAAATTTCAAAGTTCGTAGAACATTTAGAGGCTTTGTACAATCATCTACATTTTACCTGGATATTTAAAATGCTAGTAACTAAATGTGTTGATTTTTTTCAGATATTTATAGCACTGGGCAATCTTTGAGATAGTCTGTTCCCTTTGTGTACAGCTCTGATTGTTGAAAAGTCTTTCTTATATTGATGTAAAAATGTGCTTCCTTTAACTTCTTGCAATAGATTTTAGTTATTTTATATAAAGAAACTCATATTAGTTTTGCTCAAAATGCCACTCTATGTTACTACCTATCTTATTTTCTTCACATAAAGTTCAGTTCTAATCTCTTCTCAGTTTCTATCTATGATTAGAAGATCTTTGTCACTCCTATTTTGTTTCCCCTCTCCAGTTCTTTCGTATGTATAGAATGCTAACCTCAATTCATATTTAATAACAGATTAATGGGTGCATTTTCAGCACTCAAAGACAGATTTAGGCTTAAATGTCTAGCCAGTATAAATATTACCTTTAAAATGTATTTGTTGTATTCATCTGTTCCATCATGACAACATGATGAGGAGATATGGAAAGGGAATTTCTGATACATTTTCTCTTTTAAAGTCACTTCATGTTAGTTAACTATTTCTTATCTGTCCCTGGCAGTGTGAGCTGACCCTCTTTTCTATGATCCCAGAAGCTTTTGATAAATAGGCTGCATTTCTTATAGCTCATTTCAACATGCTTCAATTCTGTATTTCATGCATTTCTCCCTAATTAGGCTCCATTATTAAATTAGGGATTGTATTTTATTCCCCTTTGTTTCTCCAGTACCTACTATAGGATCTGAGGCAGTTTAGATACTTAATGAGTTTTGGTGAATGGATAAACTTTAAGTGACCCCTCAGATTTTTATTAGATATACACTATGATGTACACTTTCCACTGAGACTCAGGGCAGTAGACACCCAGGCATTTAGACATTACAGAGGAATAGACATCTGTATGCTGAAAGTAGTTGATATCTCTAGGCACATCAGGAGAAGTAGGAGCAAACAGGCACACTTTTACACACACACACTATTCATAAATATAGCCTCTTCACACAGGCAAGCATCATGTGAGTCTTACATGTACTCTCATAATCTTTGCCTTACCAACCTTCTTCTCCTTCTTTATAGGCTCACCGACTCTCATACATATTTAGGATATGATACTTTGATTCACATACCCATCGCCCAAGTCTTCAGCAAACATTCAAGGTCCTTTTTAAGTGTGATAAATAGACTGAATATTCTACTTATTCCCATCTGCCCAGAACCCCAGAGAGACAAAGCACTCCCTTTACTTGCACCACAAATTCTCTTTGTATATTTGTATCTTATTGTTTCACAATGTATGATTTGGGATAAAATATTTAACTTCAGGAAATTAACCCAGAATATTCACTGGAAGGACTGATGCTGAAGCTGAAGCTCCAATACTTTGGCCACCTGATGCTAAGAACTAACTCATTGGAAAAGACCCTGGTGCTGGGAAAGATTTAAGTCAAGAGGAGAAGGGGACAATGGAGGATGAAATGGTTGGATGGCATCACCAATTCAGTGAACATGAATCTGAGCAAACTCTGGGATATAGTGATGGATAGGGAAGCCTGGTGTGCTGCAGTCCATGGGGTCGCAAAGAGTTGGACATAACTTACCAACTGAACAACAATTTAAGTAACCCACCTACATCTCAGTCCCTTCATCTGTGTATTGGAGATTATAATGAAAAGTAATTCAATTTTCATGTTGGTTAATTAGATAAAAAGACATTGAGTAGCAAAAGTAAGATCTGACCACATAATAGACTTTATCCTATTAATGTTAGTACATCCTGAAATCGTGTTAGAATCTAGGTTTATACCTAAGCTTTTCAAGCCACCTTAAAAACATCTGTATTTTCCACTTATAAGTTACAGTGTTGAGTCTTACTCTTAAATGCAGTACCTATGCTTATCCCTATTACAATTCACTTTGTAGTTTTGTTCCCTTTCCTATCTGTCAACAATACTTTTGAATCCAGCTGTTCAATAGTGATAATATTTGATAATCATGCTAAGAGGCTTGGGTGGGCTATCAGAGGAGTCAAGGCTACTGAAGGCTATAAGGGGAATCAGTAAGAAGTCAGACAAGCGAAGCGGTTGGAGAAGATTGTCATGGAGGAGTATACAAAAGATGGACAGAAAATAAAGAAAGGAAGAAAATTATACATGTAATATAGTGACACCAAGGTACCTGTGATTTCTATAAGTTGTGTGGGTAAGAGAGTTACCAAGATAGGAGGATCTAGCATTTAAGATTTAGATGTGGGAGATTTCTGGCTGAGAGAAAATGACAGATGAGGCTTTCCCATGTTGAAGTTGCTGGAATATTCTTAGAGAGCTCACTGACTGGATAGGCATCTGTATGGAGAGTCTCTGAGGTGAGGCAGAGAGAATCTAGACTGGACTTGCTATATCCTGAGCTTCATATATAAGATCTAATCAGAAAATAGGATGTGGGGAGGAGGTCCAAGTACCAACATAGAAATACAAAGAAATGACCATTTTCGGAGAGCAATGAGCATTACCTTTTTAGATCACGTGTTCAGAACTAGCCTAGCTCCATATAGTAACATAGAAACAATAGCAGATGAATGTTAATTAGCGTAACCTATAACATTAGCAACAGACTGTAGGCTATATTTCTTTTTTTTAACTTTTATTGAAGTATAGTTGATTTACAATGTTGTGTTAGATTCAGGTGTATAGCAAGGTAATCCAGATATAAATGTATATTCATTTTTAGATTCTTTTCCATAATAGGTTATTATAAGATACTGAGTATAGTTCTCTGTGCTATGTAATAATAGGTCCTTGTTGGTTACCTTTTTTATATATAGTACTGTGTATATTTTAATCTCAACTCTTAATTTATCCCTCCACCACTTTACATATTTCTCTCTAGCTTGATGAAGGCTTTTGTATTTTTGTTGACTATTTCAATCAAAATGAACAACAAAAAGACAAAGATTTTGAAGAAAGCTGAAGGAAAAACCTATTCAATCAGTGCATAGTGTTACTTTTTCCAGGCTTTCTGTCTTCATTATCAGAAAAATTTCATAAAGTAAAAATGCTCTGACATCTTCTCTGTCAGAAGCAAATGAGGAGAGATGGAAACAGGAGGTGAAACATCAGGAAGCAAATTAGAAAAATGGGAAGAAGAACATTAGTATATTGATGCTTATTAGGATAAAGGATGGAGAAGGCAATGGCCCCCCACTCCAGTACTCTTGCCTGGAAAATCCTATGAATGAAGGAGCCTGGTAGGCTGCAGTCCATGGGGTCACTAAGAGTCAGATACGACTGAGCGACTTCCCTTTCACTTTTCACTTTCCTGCATAGGAGAAGGAAATGGCAACCTGCCGGGGTCCAGCCCCGGTGGATCCAGGGAATTCGAAGGTGGGGACGGCGTCGGCGACCTTGGAAAATACATAGTTAATTACAGATAGAGAGATTAGAAATGGATAGTGTAGTAGGAAATATTAGTGGAGAAAAAGAGGCTGAATAACTTGGTTTACATGGAATAGCATCCATGCTCCAGATGGGAATTCAGCCGGAAAAATGGGGAGTAAGAAAGAATGACATGGGGGAGTCAGTCTTTCCAGGAACTGAACCCATTTCTTTATTTTTCAGGTTTTCTTATATACCTTTTGTTACATATAGGGATGAATACAGAGTCACATGGGGGTCAGCAGTCCTGACCTTTATCAAAGTCAGTTGCTTTACATAAAAAAAAGGTCTTAGGAGTTTTTACATCATCTTCTGGCCATGAGGCTCGCTGACATTTATGACTCTTTCTTTCTGATAACCAAAAAACTTATTTTTTCCAAGGGTGTTTTTTCTTAAACCAGGCACCACCCTCCAAATAAAGTTGCATTCCTATAGGGTGAGGGTGTAGTGAGTTACAATCAAGAAAGGAATTTATTTAACCCAAGGTTAACATGATTAATCTTAAAGGTTAATTCTTATTTCTCCTATATGCTTAAAGGTTAATACTTATTTCTCCTATATGCTAGTTATATTCATTATAAGGACAGAGAATATGGAGATTTAGCAGCAAACATCAGCCCAACAAATGAAAATCCTTTCACCAATGTTTCCCTTAAGATCTACTTAGTCTTAAGATAGTGATAAAGTTACATTTTTACATAGCAAGGACACAGTGATTTATAACAAAGTACAGTGATCTATAACAAAAAAGAAAATTCGTTAACTCAAAAAGTCTAGTATTGCTAACCTTAAAAACTACTGTATTTCCTTTTTTATATTCCAAATACATTGATTAATATGTTCCCAGGTGCCTAAGGATATGAAGGCCTGGCGGCAATCATTGACTCAACAATGAGAAAAGCCCTATGCTAATACTCCAAACTCTCTGTGCTGTTTATGGTTGAGAGGTTGTCACACAAGCTAGTCTGTCAGCAGAGAGGTTTGACCTGAGACACCCTTGTCCCACCCAGGGCAGGGAATTAGCAGCAATTATTGACACAACAAATGAAAAAACCCTTCACCAATATAATTCCCAACCAACCCACTATACTAATAATTTCTAACTTCCCACAAGAATTTGCCTTTAGTAAGTCTAAAACATCTCGTGCCTCTCACAGTTGGGGGGCTGTAAACCATCACATGCGGCCGGACGAACCTATACAGGTGGGCTAGATAACCTTCAGAGTTCGTAAGCTGAAACACTCTTGTCACGCCCAGGAATTTTTATTGACTTGGAGCTGCACATTTACTCCTTCTCCGAGAGAAACGGTTATGGGGGAGAGCCCCCCAGAAAGTCAAAGGTGTAGGTGAGAGCAGAAAACAGACTCTGGTTTTGGGGTAGATGCTCGGGAACAGGGGGTCTCCTGAGGCTTGACCACGCCTTTGCGTATGCCGAAGCCTCCTTCCTCATGACCTTTGCCATGGGCGGAGTTCCTCACGCTGGCCCCCGGCAGCAACCCACTCCAGTGTTCTTGCCTGGAGAATCCCAGGGACCGGGGAGCCTGGTGGGCTGCCGTCTGTGGAGTCGCACAGAGTTGGACATGACTGAAGTGACTTAGCAGTAGCAGGATAAAGGAAAGGTGTGCTAACGGATCCGACTTTAAAACTAACTGATAGGAAATTGGTTGGTTGCTATTGAGTTTTTAATTGTATCCATTTCTCTTTAATAAAATAAAACATATGAATTTGCTAAGGGAAACTGAAGTTTCAGGAGTAAGTTTCTAAAGCTGTATACATTTGCTAGTTTTCCTCACTTATAAACAACATCGTTTCTAAGAAAGATTCAAAACATAGATATGGGCAGATGATAAAAGTATCACTATAAACTCAGCAGGGAGAGTGTTTCCAGGACATGGAAAAAACCTAGATGTCCATCAGCAGATAAATTGATAAGAAAGCTGTGGTACATATACACAATGGAGTATTACTCAGCCATTAAAAAGAATACATTTGAATCAGTTCCAATAAGATGGATGAAACTGGAACTGATTATACAGAGTGAAGTAAGCCAGAAAGAAAAACACCGATACAGTATACTAACACATATATATGGAATTTAGAAAGATGGTAATGAGGACCCTGTATGCAAGACAGCAAAAGAGACACAGATGTGTAGAGCAGACTTTTGGACTCTGAGGGAGAGGGGGAAGGCTAGGGTGGGATGATTTGGGAGAATAGCACTGAAATATATATACTATCATGTGAGAAACGAATCGCCAGTATATGTTTGATACAGGATGCAGGATGCTTGGGGCTGGTGCATGGGGATGATCCGGAGGGATGATGTGGGGTGGGAGGTGGGAGGGGAGTTCATGTTTGGGAGTTCATGTACACCCGTGGTGGATTCATGTCAATGTATGCCAAAACCAATACAGTACCGTAAAGTAAAATAAAGTAAAAATAAAAATTAAAAAAAAAAGTATCACTATAATTCTATTTTATAGAACACACAAAATGTAACTCCAATTACACATATATTTTTCAGACCAACCAAGTCTGGACTAGACTATGTTGTTGTTCAGTCACCAAGTTGTGTCCAACTCTTGTGACTCCATGAACTGCAGCATGCCAGGCTTCCCTGTCCTTCACCATCTCCCAGAGTTTGCCCAAGTTCATGTTCATTGAATTGGTGATGCCATTCAACCATCTGATGTTGAAGCTGAAACTCCAATACTTTGGTCACCTGATGCAAAGAGCTGGCTCATTTGAAAAGACCCTGATGCTGGGAAAGATTGAGGGCAGGAGGAGAAGGGGACAACAGAGGATGAAATGGTTGGATGGCATCACCGATCCAACCATGGATGACTTTGGGTGAACTCCAGGAGTTGGTGATGGACAGGGAGGCCTGGTGTGCAAAGGGGTCGCAAAGAGTCGGACGTGACTGAGCGACTGAACTGAACAGACCTGATCTTGCTATGAAACCAGGTCCTTATTTGCGGCCCTTTCTACCCTTGTGCCTGCAAGTGTAGAGTGAGACGTCGGTGAGAAGAGTCTTTAGATGCCCTCACTGACCTGGATTTTGGTTCTTTCCCATTCTTCAGTGCCATGGTTATGAATGAAATTCTTAGCCTTATTAAGAGTTCAGTCAAAACACCATTCTTTTCATCATCTTCATGAAGTCCTGGTTGGTGGGAACATTTGTTTTAGAAGCTCCTCTCCAGGGTGCATTCCTAATTAGGTCACTCACTGTCCCTCCTCTGTCTTCACTCTCTTCATCCTCCCCTTCCATGTGTCTCTCTTTACATCTTCTGTAACCTTGTTTAGACCCTTGGCTTTGGAGATCTGGGACTTTGAACAACAGTCCCCAAGGTCTCTGTCCTAGCTTTTACTTAAACCTTGTTGCTAGGAGAGTGATTAGTTATTTATATCTATTATTATATGGGAGGAAAAAGTGAAATATTAATATTTATGAACTTGGAATGAAACAAGGTGTTTAAAGTCCTTAGAATGAGGAATGTATCCAAATTACTGGAGAGAAGGATATTTGTTTTGATGAAGTAAAAGAGCTCCCCCAACCCGTCCTCTCTCCTAGTTTTGATACTGGACTGTGATATTGGACTGCAATCAGTGGGAACCCTGAGCCCTGTCTCCTGGAAGGGAGCTCCCTTTTCCTGTCCCTAATTTCCCGTATCCCTCTGAATATGTCTTCCATATCCATGTTCTCTACAAGGAGACAGTGAAGGATGGATGTCATTTTCAATCATCATAAGTAAGATACAGAAGGCAGGGATTATAATGCCAATTGTCTGGAGGCCAGGTATCTTATTTTCTTCCCATAGAGAACTGGCAACACAGTATGCATGTGATTAAGAGCATTAATGTTGGAACTTGAGTACTTTGGTAATGTTAAGACTGTGACTTTTGCTGTGCCACTCTAAACAAGTTATTCAACCTCACTGTACTTTGCATTCGTTATTGCAAGAATATATGTAATTATAATTACTGTTACATAAAGTTATTGTGATGTTTAAATGTAAATCACTTAGGACAGTACTCAACATGTAATAATAACTTAATCAATGTCAGCTATTGTTACCTCTGCCATAATCAATTACACTTATTGTTTGTATTTTGGATCATCTTTCACTATTGAAGAGTGAACTGTTTGAGAAATAGACCCCATCTTTCACAATTTAGTGGCACAAAGATACACAAGTGACTAAACCATAGAATCGATGTCATATTCCCCGATTTCTGATTCTGAAGGTAGATAATAGCATAGACAATTTGATTAGTGTCTCTGATTGATAGAGATAAATTTTCATTTCCAGATTAAAACCACTAACACATGAACACCACTTTACTTAGCAAAGAGCTTTTAAAAACCTAGATTCTAGTCATAGATCTATCTACAGAATATATAGAGACAAGCACAGGGATGTATTCCTGCCTTAGTTAAACCAATTATGAGATTCAATTTAATTATCAATTATTTTTATTTAATTATTAATATAATGAGAAAGAAAACACAATTGAGATAATACATTATAGATAAACCTGAGCTGACAATCAGAAGAGGCTTCAATGAGCATTTTTTTAAGTAAAAAAAATTTAAAGTTAATTTACATAAAGAAATGCTCATGAATTATGAGGTCTAACACAATGAATATTGTTTTTAAATTAAAATTTAGTTGATTTGAAAGTGTTCTACTAGTTTCAGATATACACATAGTGATTCAATATTTTATAGTTTATATTCCACTTAAAGTTATTATAAAATGTTGGCTATATTCCTGTGTTGTACATTATATCTTTTTCATTTATTATATACCTAGTAGTTCATACCTCTTAATATCCTTCCCCTATCTTGTCCTGCCACTCCAGCTCTCCCCATGAGTTACCACTTGTTTATTCTATCTATGAGCTATTTTTTTTGTTTGTTTGTTTTGCTATTTATTTTCATTTGTTTGCTTTATTTTCTAGGTTCCACATGTAAGAGAAAACATGCAGTATTTGTCTTTGACTTATTTCATTAAACATGATAACCCCCCAAGTCCATCCATGCCACTGCAAATGGCAAAATCTTATTCTTTTTTACAGCCTGAATAATATTTCATCGTATAATATATAAGTATGTGAAAGTCGCTCAGTCCTGTCTGACTCTTTGCGACCCCATGGACTGTAGTTTCCCAGGTTCCTCTATCCGTGGAATTCTCCAGGCAACGATACAGGAATAGGTAGCCATTCCCTTCTCCAGGGGATCTTCTTGACTCAGGGATTGAACCTGGGTCTCCCACATTGCAGGCAGATTCTTTACGGTTTGAGTCACCAGGAAAGCCCAATATATATACACATATATATATGTATGTATATGTATATGTTTGTGTGTGTGTATATATACACATGCCACATCCTCTTTATCCATCCATCTGTTGATGGCTGTTGACAGATACTTAGGTGGCTTTCACGTCTCAGCTATTATAAATAAATAATGCTACTATGAAAATTAGAGTGCACTTTTTTTCCCCAAAAATCAGTGTTTTCATTCTCTTAGGATGGATACCCAGGAGTGGAATTACTGCATCATATTACAGTTCTACTTTTAATTTTGAGGATTCTCCAGGCAAGAGTACTGGAGTGGGTTGCTGTTGCCTTCTCTGTTAATTTTTGAGGAACCTCAAGAATTTTCTATAGAGGCTACAAAAATTTACATGCCCCCCAACAGCATATCAGGGTTTCCTTTCCTCCATGTCCTTGCAAACATTTATTTTTTGTTTGGGGCAGAGGCACTGAGGAAACTGGGTTTCTCAGGTGTGATGGGATGGCAGTCTGGTTTGGGGTGTGGCTGGGGCCTGAGGGCCTGGGGCTGTACTACTCCTGTGCTGGTTATAATTTTTCCCCATTGTTTGCTCCTTTGTTAGAGGCTGGTTTGGGGCTGAAAGCGTTGATGTCTCACTACTCATCTGGGTTCTCTTCCTCCCAGGTTTGTGTAGGGATGCCAGGTTTGGCAAAGGGCTTCTGCCCTGGAGATAGTTTTGCTTCCTCCCTAGGGGTGTTAGGTGCCTTCTTCCGGGTCAGAGGCAGGGCTGTGGTCCAAGCTCCCACCAAGTGTGAGCACCCTTGATGGCAATGGCAGCCTCTGCCTTAGTTGGGAAGCCTCCTTGGGAAAGAGGCTGCAGCAGGCTAGGGGGCTTATTAAGGCAGTTTTGGAATGCAGGCCAGAGCTCCAGGAAGTTTTCAATTTGCTCTGACTGGGAGGAAAAAAGTTTGTGTGTGAGTCCTTTAAAAGTGGAGTCTTGGTTTCTTAGAGCCCTCCAGTAAGCTCCACTGGTTTTGTTAACACAAGTTCAAGTTGCTGATGCACAGTGAGTTCAAACACAGGGAAATGTCGGAATTTCTAGCAGAGAAAAGTTAATTGCAGGGCCAAGTAAGTAACTGAGATGGTCCATGCACTAAAAAGCCTTGAGCTGCTAGAGGGTATCAACAAAGCATTTTTAAAATCCAGGTGAGGCAGTGGGTATGTGATCACAGGGTATGTGATCAAATTGTGTACAGTTCTCTGATGATGAGGGAACAGGGTGATGTCACAGGAACTTTATCAATGCTGAGGTTCCAGGAAGCCTGGGGCTGTGTGCTCACAGTCATCAAGTAGCTAACACCTTCCTTTTGGTGGTTTTCTGTTTGGTGTTTCTGTAAAACAACTCAGGAAATTTGCATCAAATACTATTATCTAGGTACTACTTCAGAAAGGAGCCAAATCCTCCCAGGATAAGGAGGAAGGCCTGTCCTGGGAAGGGCTATCCTGGTGGCTCTAGCGGTAAAGAATTCACCTGCAATGCAGGAGACCAGGGTTCAATCCCTGGGTCAGGAAGAACTCCTGGAGTAAGGGAATGACTACCCGCTTCAGTATTGTTGTCTGGAGGAGCCTGGCAGGTCCCAGACCACGGGTTTACAAAGAGTTGGACAAAACTGAGCAACAAAGCACTGTCCTGGGAAAGCCACATAGGATACAGCTGAGTTATAGTTTTCAAACTAGTTAAAGGCTTATCTCCCCATTGTCAAACCTCAGTGTTAAAGTGCCTAACATGTGGCTTGAACCCCTTGCTCTCCAGAGTAATATCTTCTTCCTCTCAGTGTCCTCCGCTAGGGTTGTGGGTCCTAACCAGGTTTCTTCTCCTTTTCTACCAGACTCTGTATGGACATTTCTTTACAGGCTTCTTTGTGGAAGAGCCATCCTGCTAGTCCCCAGGCTGATTTTGTAAGAGTGGTTTTATGTATAGTTGCATTTTTGATGTTTTCTGTGAAGGAAAGTGAGCCCAGCCATCTTGATCTCTTTCCTCCAATAATAATAACATCTTGTATAACTGTGATAAAATATCAAAACAAGCAAAGTGATATTGGTAGTTTTCACAAGGATTATTTAAATTTCAACAGTTTTACATGTACTCATTTGTGTGTATATGTGGATAGCTTTATGCAATTTTATCGCCTGTGTAGTTTCATAAAAATGACACCACAGTCAAGATACAAACTTGTATCTTGTATCAAGTGTCACCATATCAAGATATAAAAGTGATCCATCCTAACAATGAAACCAATTGGTGTCATTTCAGGGAAGCTCCGAAGAGCATCAGTACCATAGTCCTTTATGTCTCAGAGCAGAGAAGAATGAAATAAGAGCAAAGTGGTAGGTAAGAAATTATCTATTAGAATAGGATGCTTGTGAGGTTTACAAGTGGGCAAATGAGAAATGCCACACCCTGGCAACTTAGTAGGCTACAGTTTTATAGTCAAAGAAAAAGCGGGGAGGGGAAGAAGAATGTCTTTGTCTTTCTTGAGTAGACATCATGTTTCCATCATCAATTCCTCCCCCAGAATTGGCAGGAAAGTTTACTTATCCCATCCTATATGGTTAGGCCAGGACTGTCACAGAACTTTGGAAAAATATTTTCAGGTCTCAATACAATGAGGGTCTTTCATTTTGAAAAGTCACCTTCCATAAATGATTGCTTTTTGTGTGTGCACAGAGCCTGTTTTGGGGGTCTGTAACTTACTGAGCTCACTGGACATGCTGTGGATCTCACGCCACCATTGTTTTATTATTTGGGGGCATGTCTCATGCTTCTGAGCATGGTTTTATTGTTAAGAAAGTTTGATGGATTTGTGGTTAAGCAAACCTGTTTTCTCCAGTAATCATTAACTTACAGGAGTTTCCCATATTTTTATACAAAGGTCTTCAACATCTTTAATCATTAGAGAAATATAAACCAAATCTACAGCAAGATATTGCCTCACACCTGTTAGGATGTCTACCATTAAAAAAAAAAAAAAGACTAGAGATAATGAACATTGGCAGGGATATTGAGAAAACAGAACCCATGTGTACTTTTGGTGGGATGCAAATTGGTGCAGTTACTATGGAGGTTTCAAAAAAAAAAAATCTTTATGCCTATCCTTCTACCAGTACCATACAGTCTTGATTACTCTCTGTTGCAGGGAAGGGCCAATTATGACTACCTGGCGGAACTGTTTCTTTTACCTGTTTTCTGTTGCTTTTGTTATTATGATCATACATAACAATCTGCCTCAGAGAATTCTGCCCCTCTGCTTGACTGTTAGAGTGCCTTTGTTCAGGGCCCTGTCCTCCCGTGGATGGCTGGAAGGAAGAAATGAACAGATCCTCTCCCTGAGGCTTGCCATTTCAGGAGATACTTGCAAGATTAATGGCCTTTTTACTTTGCTTCCTTCTTCCTCTCCCCCTCCATCTCTGTCCTATAAAAGAATCCGGCACTCAGGCCCCAATGAGATGGTTACCTTGAGACTGTAACCTAACATCTCCTTTGTGAGCTGGCTTTCCAAATACAGTCATGTCCCTTCCCTCAACCCTGCATCTCTAGGATTTACTGGCCTGTCATGTGGCGAGCAGAACAAACTTGCACTCGGTAAGAGCTATATAATAAACCTTAATTTGGAATAGTCTTATTCTTCCCATTTTATTTTTTTAAACTATTTTAACTATTTAGATCCCTTTTTCCCCCATACAAATTTTAGAAAAAGCTTGTCTATGTCACTAAAAAGTTTTGCTGGGATTTTAACAGAAATTGCACTAAACTTTTCATTCAATTTAAGGAAAATTGACATCTTTCTACACTGAGTCTTTTGGTCCATGAACATAGGTTGTCTTGCCATTTATTTAGGTCTTCTTTGATATTGTTCATCATGACTTTATAAATTTTAACATCTAATCCTGTACATTATTAAATTTATAAATTTATTATTAAAGTATTATGTAACTTGCTCATGTTTACATTGCTAGAGTACTGGTTTTCTAGGGCTCCCATAACAGTATTAGAGACTGCATGGGTTAAATCAACAGACATTTATTTTCTCACAGATGTGGAGCTAAAAATTCAGGTTCAAGCTGACAACAGTGTTGGTTTCTTCTGAAGCCTCTCTCCTTGGCTTGTAGATGACCATCTTCTTCCTGTGTCTCCACGGTTTTTCCCCCCTGTATATACTGGTGTCTTTCTGTGTGCCCAAGTTTCCTCTTCTTATAAGGACACGTGAGATTGGATTACAACCCATTCCAACGGCTTCACTTTAACTTAATGACCTCTTTAAAGGTATTTCTCCAAGTACAGTCACATTCTGAGGTACTGAGGGGAAGGACTTTGGTATATAATTTTTTTGTGGGGGGAAGGGGTGGCACACTTTAGCCTTTAACAGTTACTAAAGAGTTGATGATTCTAGCAGAATTCATCTGGTCCCCTGATTTGCAATGTGTGTGTGTTAGTCATTCAGTCACGACAGACTCTATGTGACCCTATGGGACTGTAGCCCACCAGGCTCCTCTGTTCATGAGATTCTCCAAGCAAGAATACTGGAGTGGGTTACCATTCCCTTCTCCAGGGGATCTTCTTAACATTACTTTAATCTTAACAAAGTATGACAAGCTCTAAAACATTTCTTTGGGGTTGGGAAAAATTATTTTCTGGTAATATATATTTATTTTCTGCTAATGGTAAGAGGCAGGATGGTTTCTATAAGAGTTGAAGAGAGAGTTCCTGATGGCTTGAGTGTCTGTGTGTGTGTGTGTGCTAAGTCACTTCAGTCATGTCGGACTCTTTGCAACCTTATGAACTGTAGCCTGCCAGGTTCCTCTAACCATGGAATTCTCCAGGCAACAATAGTGGAGTGGGTTGCCATGCCTTTCTCCAGGGGTCTTTCCCAATCCAGGTATAGAACCCACATCTCTTATGTCTTTGCATTAGCAGGAGATTTCTTTATCACTAGTACCACTTGGTGGGGAAGGCAATGGCACCCCACCCCAGTACTCTTGCCTGGAAAATCCAATGGACGGAGTAGCCTGGTGGGCTGCAGTCCATGGGGTCGCTAACAGTCGGACAGACTGAGTGACTTCACTTTCACTTTTCTCTTTCATGCATTGGAGAAGGAAACGACAACCCACTCCAGTATTCTTGCCTGGAGAATCCCAGGGACGGGGGAGCCTGGTGGGCTGCTGTCTATGGGGTCATACAGAGTTGGACACGACTGACGTGACTTAGCAGTAGCAGCAGCAGTACCACTTGGTAAGCCCTGGTGGCGCTAGTGGTTAAGATTCTGGGTTTTCACTGCCATGACTTGGGTTCAATCCCTGACTGGGGAACTGAGATCCTGCAAACCACATGGTGTGGCCAGAAGAGTTGAAAAGGAAACAACAGATTTTATGCTGCTTAGGACTAAAGTGATAGAGTATGCTTGTCTTAAATACTGTGTTGTAATTATGCCCACTGAAGTTCTAGGAAAAGAAAAAAATTCTTGCATAATAAATAATAAAGGGATGCTGAGGACTGCTGATTCTGGATTCACCATAGGTTCTAGGAGAAGCTGCTTGGCTTGTACCATATTGACTTTAGTCCACCTAACTTTCTACTCTCAAGCTAGCTTTGAGATAAACCAAGAAGAAAATATAATTAGCATTCAAAAGATAGGCCAAGAAGATGCTTCAGTTTCCTCCTGAGAACAACTGGGAAAAAGTTGACTTTTAAAGTAGGTGTGAAGGATAGATAGCCTCCCATTGGTGATGCCAAGTTCTCCTGGGCCATAAAGACAACCTTTGACTCCTCTCACATCAAACTGTCACCTGAGGCTGTATTAGCTTCATATCTTATTTGGAGAAAACACTTTGAGACCTTAATTATGTGTTCCATCTCCTTCACAGAGAGGTTAAGATAGAGCGGATATTTCTTAAGATCCTAATTGGCTGGAAAAGGAAGAACTCTAGGGAAATGCTTTCTTTATTAATAACCTCCCTGACTGGCTCATTTAACAGACTTTGAGAAGCAGTCACAAAACTGAGTCTTCAGGCTGGAACCCCAAACCTTGCTCTTCATTCCTAACAAGCTATGTGTATGTGAGTAGGGAAATACCCGAGAGATGCAAAAAGAGGAAACTGGGAGATCCCTCTACAAACCTTATAGAGAGATGACAAGGGGAGGAAGGGAAGGATAAATAGAGCCCATAGTTCTCAAACAGGGCACAGATCTTAGATTGAAGTTGGTAACACTTGGGAAGAGCAATAGGCATAATAAGTATCTTAAGACTTACCATGTCCAGTGATATGAACATGGTTGATCCTCCCATATGCTTCCTATTCTTTCTAGGTGATGAATACAGTGCTACCTCTTATTCTACCAGACTTTTCAATGATGCAGAGAAGGTTTATGGCTGTGAATGGCATTGCGTGTGTGCTAAGTTGGTTCAGTCATGTCCAACTCTATGCGACCCCACTATAGCCCATCAGCCTCCTCTGTCCTTGGGATTCTCCAGGCAAGAATACTGGAGTAGGTTGCCATGCTCTCCTCCAGAGGATATTCCTGACCCAGGGATCAAACCAGCGTCTCTTACATCTCCTGCATTGTCAGGCAGGTTCTTTACAACTTAGCACCACCTGGAGAGCACTGTGAATGGTAGGTTACATAAATTTGGGGACACTCAACTAGAAATTCTTCCTGATTTTATCCTCAACTTTTGGATCCTCTTTCCCTTCCCTATGGTGTTTCCTCAGCTTTTATCTTTTCACTCAAGGTCCTTCCCATAAACCTAGAGAAGCTCCCAGCTTAAGATGTGTGCTTATATTACAGCATGAATTACAATGTGTATCTGCATTAAATTCTTGGGAATGGAGAAGAGGGAACTGAGTTGAAAGCTATTGGCAAAATAGAATTGATCCCTTCTACTTTGTGTAGGTTTTTTTTTTTTTCTGTAGTGATACACTACTTGTGCTATACAGTCTTTAACAAGAGGGGTTCCTTACAAAATTTCAGTAAGAGATTGGGTTAAAGAATATCACTGCTGAAGGGTCACAGAAATGAAATGAAGCTGCATCAAGAACACAGAAGAAGATCAGCCATGTGGGATGATATTTGCATCCAGTGATTGAAGAATAAACATCACTTACTATATTTTAAATAAGCATTAAATTTTGGTTTGTCTCTCACTTCTGGGGA
Organism: Oreotragus oreotragus; assembly: GCA_006410675.1. Classification (NCBI taxonomy): domain Eukaryota; kingdom Metazoa; phylum Chordata; class Mammalia; order Artiodactyla; family Bovidae; genus Oreotragus; species Oreotragus oreotragus. The sequence continues at coordinate 96,375 of SJYX01010001.1, read as the reverse complement.
CAGAATAGGGAGAATGAGAAGTGATTCTGTCAATTTTCCATTCCTCAGAGTCAATCCAAAAGGGCTGAACCATACCCTATGCCCAGTTGTCTGAGTGAATGAGTGAAGTCTCTCAGTCGTGTCCAACTCTTTGCGACCCCATGGACTTTAGCCTACCAGGCTCCTCCCTCCATGGGATTCTCCAGGCAAGAGTACTGGAGTGGGTTGCCATTTCCTTCTCCAGGAAGGAATCTTCCCAACCCAGGGATCGAACCCTGGTCTCCAGCATTCCAGGCACATGCTTTAACCTCTGAGCCACCAGGGAAGCCCCACCCAGTTGTCTAGCAAGTCTTTACTGCTGGAAATTCGCAGCTCGATCTCATCTATACATGTAGAAGGTAAGAAGATACTTTTCTTTGGGAGCATCTTACGGGCAGTGGCTTATATTGGCAAAATAACTTCAAAAAAGCATGTTTGCAAAAAAGTAGAACATGTATTTACTCAAATTCAGTCATATTTACTGATGACACTTGACATTTTCACAAGTAAATATATACCTCCCTCAGATTATCCTTTTTGAGTATAAAATTTCTACCAGTCTCCCATTAGTTCAAATTAGAAATCTGGAGTATTCTCATTTCATTTTCCCCTCATTCTCATTTCCAAACATGCGTCTTGGTACTTCCTCAAAAGTGCATCCTTATCTAATTTTTTTTCCATTACCACTGCTGCTTTCCTCGTCAGAGTCATCATCACCTCTCATTTAAATTATTTCAATAGCTTTCTCCTTCCTTTTATCTTTCCTGATAATCCATTCTGCACTTAGCAGCCCAAGTGATCATTCAAAATGCACATCATAATATGTCATTGCTCCTCCTCCACTGAGATTTTTAAAACTCTCCACTGTCTTCTAATTGCATTTGTAGTTAAAACAAAATTTCTATTAGTGTCTCGAGGACCTATGAAACCTGACCACTGCCTGGGTTTCTGATATTCCCTGTTATGCCCCTTCTGTTTGCTCACCAAGCTCCAGGCATGCTACATTTCCTATATTCCTCTATCAATGAAGCAATCTTCCTCTAGATCTTCACATGTCCAGCTCTTCCTTGTTATGCAGGTCTCCGCTCAATGTCACCTCCTCAGAGATGCAGTCTCAGGTCACCCAAACTACTAGACTAACCTGGAAACTGGATGCAATACAATTTCAAACAATCTATTGAAGAGTACTGTTTTATTCTAAGATTACTTTTATATGTATCTAAACTTTTCTCATTTAGTTTTTGAATTTATTTTTAATTGGAAGGTAACTACTTTACAATATTGTGGTTTTTGCCATATACCAGCATGAATCAGCCATAGGTATGCATATGCCCCCTCTGTCTTCAACCTCCCTTCCACCTCCCATCTCACTTAATTTTAAGCTTTATTATTTATAAAATCAGGTGCTTTATCTTATTAACATTTGTTTTCAGTGCTTAAAATGCCAAACTTATCATACACTGGGTGTTCAAAAACTGCTAGGTGTATAATGTGTATAAATATATATGTATACATATATATGCATGTGTGTAGATATGTACATTTATATATGTATTATTGATGTATATGTACACATATACACATATATCTCACATATTAGGTACTTTGCTAGGTATTGAGCATGGCAAATAAAACAAGAAGCCCATAGACTAGTGGCAGAAGAAATGTCAAAGACTTCTTAAAGGACATGCATCTTCCTCCATTAACAGGAAACGCTGTCTTTAAGCAACAATGAGCCCCATTTAATATTACTTTTAATAGAGTAAGATGCATTCAGAAGCCTATGGTTAGATACAAAAGGAAGAAAATCAAGATTTTTAAAAAAATACAAATGGAGAATTTGAAAGGAGAGAAATCAAGTCCTGGGGAGTTATTTTATTTTATTTTATTTTATTTTATTTGTATTTATTTATTTTTTTACACGAACTCCCAAACATGAACTCCCCTCCCACCTCCCACCCTACATCATCCCTCCAGATCATCCCCATACACCAGCCCCAAGCATCCTGCATCCTGCATTGAACATAGACTGGGAGAGCTGACAGAAAAATAATGGGGAAAGAGAAAGAAACTACATTAAAATAAGAGAATATAAAATTTTTGAGTACAAAGAGAAAGTCTATCATGAGTCAGATCCATCCCTGGCCTAAGCATTTATTCCAGTCTGAGGGTCTATGTTCATCTAAATTTGAATTAGTTAGGCCCACAATAGTGGTAGTGAGTATTCTGTACTGTCTGGGTGAGGCTGATCATTACTTAAGATAATTCTTTTTGTTCTCCAAAAACTAATCCATGAAATGGGAGGAAAAGTGTCTCTTCTCCACATCAACTGGCTCCTTAGCAAACATGGTGGTGGCACAGCTTCTTTTCTTATACATTTTTCTCTTAGACTCTGGACACTTTTACTGAGAAATCATACATATGCAGGACAACGAGGGTTAAGGAAGCCCTACTGTGAAGATAATTGAATTTTAGGTAGTGGATTGTAATAACATTAGAGTTGAGTTCCTTGAAATTCCTCATTAATAGATTATTCTGGGAAAGCAGCATAATTAATAAAAATGGGTCTAAGTTGTAGTATGCATGAGAAATTCCCTGGGGAGCTTGTAGACATGCAAATGAACAGGTGAGGTTCTAAGGATTTGATTACTTGGGTAAGAGATGGTTCCTGGAATCTGCAGTTAAGAACTCAAAAAATATAGATTGTCTTACGAATATATTCTCAAAAACAATGGCTTATATCGATGTCATTCTTACTTTTAAGGAAGAATTCTGAGAAGATACATTTGGAGTGATACCTTAAAAGTAGAGCTGCATTTCTATGGTAATAACCAAGGGAAAAAAAGAACATTTCCCCTTGAGAAACCCCACATGTGGCCCAACAGCAGCTTCAATTCCTTCCTGTTGACTGGTTTTCCAGATTTGGAGGCATTTCACCCCTGGATTTCCACACCCTTCCTTTTTTTCTACCTCTCTGTCCTTTTTGGTGATGGCATCCTCCTTCTCTTTAAGGAAGATCATAATCTCCATGAGCCTATGTACTACTTTTTGGCCATGCTGGCAGCCACAGATCTGGAGCTGACCTTGACTCGGTACTGGGAGTCCTCTGGCTGGATCACAGGGAGATTGGAAACGTAGCCTTGGTTTCCTCAGGCCTACTTTATACACTCACTTTCCTTTGTGAAATCTGGAGTTTTGCTCGCTATGACCTAATGATCATTTTATTGCCATCCTCAACCCCCTTAGATATACCTCTATACTCACTAATACTCTAATGGTGAAGATTGGGCTGGGAGTTCTGATGAGGCGGTTTGTATCTGTTGTCCCCCTAGTCTTACCCCTTTATTTTTTTCCCTATTGCCATTCCCATGTCCTTTCCCAGGCATTCTGCCTTCACTAGAATGTCATCAAACTGGCCTGTGCTGATACTACCTTCAATCGACTGAATCCAGTGGTCCTTGTAGTCCTTATATTTGTACTGGATTCTGTGATTATTCTCATCTCCTATGTGTTGATACTCAAGAGTGTCTTGAGCATTGCCTCCAGAGAAGAGAGGGTCAAGGCCCTCATCACCTGTGTGTCCCATATCTGTTGTGTCCTGGTTTTCTATGTCACAGTGATTGGATTGTCTCTGATTCGTCGGTTTGGGAAATGTGTTCCACATATCGTCCACCTCATTACGAGTTATATCTATTTTCTGTTCCCTCCATTAATGAACCCTATAACCTACAGTGCCAAGACAAAGCAGATCTGAATGGCATTCTTCGCCTTTTTACTGCCCATCAAGTTACAGCCTGATCTCTAACTATCATAGTCCCTCACCCAGAAAGTCAGAACTCTGGTTTTTGGCAGGAGAGCAAAGAAGTTTCATGTCAACTCCCCGTAATCAAATCTCTTGGTAAAATAATTGTCAAAATAGAGCTACAAATCGTCCAAGGTATTTCCTTAAGCCCAGGTCTTTGATCTAGTTTTTTTGCAATTAAAAATAAATTCTGTGTACTAAATATTTTTGTTTGACACTCAGTTCTTGTGTGTCAAGTACCCCTTAGGTGTTTAGAGGTGTGTCTATAATGTAACTAAAACATTTTTATTTAGAGTTTGAAAGGTGGCAGATAGGAATAGCTATAAGGATAAAAAAGTTAAGGTGAGATGGATAAAATTTGGTCTATTTATAGCCAATCAATCTCTAACTCTAAACAATTCCTGCACAGATATCCAAAGACACTATAGAAACCTATGTGTTTAGTCACTGAGGCAGGAATTTTTCTAAAAAGAAGTAAAAATTAGTTCTTGATCAGTGTTGTATCACTTATCATCCCAATTATCTCATCAGTTTTTACCTCCTCCATTAAATTATTATGGCTATGTCTCGAGAACCATAAATTTACATTTATTTTCCAAGGCAGTACCTGCTTAGGAAAAACATTATTTATGGTTAGAGAAACCAAGGATAAATGAGAGGAAATAGGCAGTCAGTACCTTCTCCCGTCTTTGTCCTCATTCTTAACTTCCTATCTCAGTCTTTTACTCGGATGTTGCGCCCACTCCAGAGCATCTTTCAGTGGGTAACTCTGTCTGTGGAAAATGTAGTTCTCTCTCCCTTCTTTTGCTTTGAACACGGCCCGAGATACTGAAGGAATAGATTTCCACACTTTTAGAGGAAAATAGTTGCTTTCTATACATGTATCTTGGCTCCATTTTTAAAGTGTGAAATGTCTCAAGGAATAAGTTATTCTTATTTGACTGAAATTTTCTGACCAATTCGAAAGGGACTTGTGACTCAAGTTAAAATATCCTCAAAGGGTAGACACTACATCTTTATTACATCATAATTAGAGCAGAGAAAAAAACTAGGTGAGTCAGGAGATGAAACTACAGAAGATGTTACTGGTGTCACTGGTGTCAGGAATGGTGTTACACATAAAAAAGAGGAGAGCTATCTTTGTAAATGAGAGTGTAAATCTACTCTTGTTGAAATGAGGAGAGGCAGCTTGAAATGATGTAGGTTATCTCAGTTGCTTGCTACTTCCACCTCATTTTGAGCTCAAAATATGTCTTCCCCAAATCAAGGGACATCTAAATTTATATTTAGTACAAAGAGTTTTCAGGTATAAGAACATCCAGACTCAAGTCATTCTCAGAAACTGACTCCAAATCATGATTTTTCCAAATCCTACTGGGTTTCAGAGCTTTCCTGGTGGTTCAGTCCATTAGGAACCCACCCGCAATGCAGGAGACTCAGGTTCGATCCCTGGTTTGGGAAGATCCCCTGGAGGAGGGCATGGTAACTCACTCCGGTCTTCTTGCCAGGAGAATCCCAGGGACTGAGAAGTCCGACAGGCTACATACAGTCCATAGGGTCACAAGTCAGACACAACTGAAGCAACTGAGCACACACACACACACACACACTGATTTTTCAGGAGGATTTTTAACATAAGAAGTATTTTTGAGTATAAGTTCAGGAAAGACTTAACTGAATCTGAAATGTCAGAAGCCAGATTGTTACCAGCATGTTTGACCACATTGTGTTCATCGTCATTTCAAGATCTTGCAGGTGGGCTAGGTTATAGGATAAATTTAGGGTATAAGGCTGAGACAAAACAGTAAAAACCCTGAAGGGCTTATTTCTGCCAGAATGTGACTATAGTCTTCTCTACTCAAGTACAAACCATCAGGGAAAATCAAGGATGGAAAGATTACCTTTAGCATGTCATCTTACTATTTGATACTTAAAGTAAAAGACTTTTTTAAACTANTATTTCTGCCAGAATGTGACTATAGTCTTCTCTACTCAAGTACAAACCATCAGGGAAAATCAAGGATGGAAAGATTACCTTTAGCATGTCATCTTACTATTTGATACTTAAAGTAAAAGACTTTTTTAAACTATTTACTTTGAATTGTTTTAGAGGCAAGAACACTAACCTCTGGTTATGACCAAGAGACAGAAAACTTACTCCTTGAAGAAATTTATCAGCACTTCCACTCATTTGTGAGAAAACAGGGCTTCAAGAATGCATTTGTCAAGTACTGTAATGAATGACTTCATTTGAAGCCAAGGAAATGTGTCAGGGAATTTTTCAGCCTCATTTAAGTTTAGTGACCTTACTTCAAGATTTAGGAATAATAAAATGAAACACAGTTTTGACAGTGTCTTCTCTGTTGAGGAGGAGATTGGAAAGGACAAATGTCGTATGAGAGCATGGCTTCTATCTGCTAGATTCAGTTATAATCCTGATTTCTGTCTGCAATAAAAACGTGGAGTTATAGACCACAGCTCCGGGGTCCTATCTCCTTCCCCAGAGTAGGCTAGGAAAAGATATCCCAGAAGCCTAAATGTATGAGGGACCCTAGGAAGCCTTTTTCTGTTCAAATGACTTTGCCAGTTTACCTTGTGGTTAGAAATGATGTTTGCACCAAGTTCTACATCAAGACCCAGCAATCACCTTTCCCCTTAATTTCTGATGCCCTAGGCAAGGATTTGGTGATCCTGGTAGAATATAATGGAGATAATAGAGAGGGAAATAAATTTGACTGGTTTCTTGGACTGCTCTTCCTTCAAGCACATGTTGCAAGAAGGTAAGTAGAACACTGAGGAAAGCTATTAGCCTTTATGGATTCTTTCCAGGGTAACAGATTGCAACATAATGTTTAATTCCCTGGAAAATAATTACTTTCATAGTTAAGCAGTGTTTTTTTCTTTTTTTTTTTTGGATTATGGATGCTTATATGAATAATCAAGAGATCCAGCTTTCTACCCAGATTTTCTTGTTAGGTTAGGACTATTGAGATATTTTTCCTACAATGCTCTATTTATTGGAAGAGGCAGAAAGGGGAAGAGAGAGGGATGTTGAGTGAATGGACAGGGTAGGGTCATCATGACAAATCATTCTCTACATTACCTCTTTTCCTTTTGTTTGTTCTATTGTCTGTGTTCACTTTTCTTTCTCTCATATATCCCTGTGTTATATTTCTACTTTTATCTTTCTCCTTTCTCCTTTCTCCTGTGCCTTTTGCCTTTGGAAATAAGACTGAGTATCAGTTCTAGGACAAAACTGTGTGTGTGTTCTTACCTCAATGCTTATCCTTAAGAGTTGTTATCCCACTAAGGCTTAGACATGATCATTAAATAAGAACTCCATAGGGAGAAGCAAAGTCAGGACTGGTCATTCGTGTGCAACTTTGGGGAAAACTTGGAGTCTGTATAGTCTGATGATGACAAAGTATTCAGGTAGTTGGTGAGTTATTGGTAAATTTTAACAGGACATTTGCTTGTGAAAAAGCAGAGTATAAGTCAGTCAGTTTATGCCTTAGCCAATTATGGTATCAGTACCTATTATTTGGAAGTCAATGTTATTACATAAATCAGTTTAACCATCAACATACTAGCCATTAAGCACATCAATGTTTAATAATAATGTAATTAAAAATTCATAAATGATATGACAGTCAATATGTCAAAATCTGTCATTACTTCCAAGAAAATTGGTATGTTTATATAGCAGTCAGTAGGGTAAACAACACTAGCATTGAATTGTTACTACATCCATGACTTAATCAGGATGAGCTAATTGGAGCCACTAGGTCTAAGAGATGGGTAATATAACATAGAAGACAACATTTTGTGTTAAGTTTTGTCCTGAGGCTTGAAAAGGCATCTGTGCCTTAACTATAGGGAGAGATACAATCATAATAAATCCAAGAAAAGTATACTGGATTTAAGAAGGGAAAAGCAAGAAAATGATAGGATGGAGAAGACATCTGTTGAAACCTAGGTATTTGAGAAAGAGAGGCAGAAGCTACCAGAGGTACCCAGCCGAGGCCGCCCAGAGTTACCTGAATTGTGCATATGGGTTAAAAATAAATACGCAATGTTGTAAGCCATTGATGCCAAATAGGCCTTTGTCATGTGGCAATTTTGTGGCAGTAGCTAACTGATAACTTAGATAACTTCTCTAAATATTAGTTTATTAGTTATGAAGCCTACTAGACTTCTGGCCTACAGCACTATGATATTATACACGAGTGTTATTTCAGCAGGACAGTCTGTAGTAGTTTGCTACACAGCAATAGAAAATTAATGCTATTGGACAATAAATAACTAAAATAGCACTTGTGTATATCATAATTTTGTAAGTCAGAAGTCTAGTAGGCTTGATTGAGCTCTCTGTTTAGGGTATCCTAAGGCCAAAATCAAGTTAATAGTTGGGCTACACTCTTATATGTAGGGTATAGAGAAAAATCCACTTCTAAATTCATTGATAATGCTGCAAGGATTCGGTTTCTTCTGACAATAGCTCTGAGGTCCCCACTTTTTTGCAGGCTGTCAGTGAGGACCCTCTTTCTGTTCCTAGAGGTTGCTTGAATTCCTTTGTACCTTTGAACCAATAACTCTCTGTCAAATCCTTCTCAATTTTGAGTCACCTTGGGTCCTTATTCCATTACTAATTTGTATAAACACTATTTTTAAAGGCTCATATAATTATATTAGGTTTATCTACACAGTCACCTCTTATTAACTCAAAGTTGACTGATCAGGAATCTTCAGTTCAGTTCAGTTCAGTTCAGTGGCTCAGTCATGTCTGACTCTGTGACCCCATGAATCGCAGCACGCCAGGCCTCCCTGTCCATCACCATCTCCCAGAGTTTTTTTTTTTTTTTCTTTTCTTTTTAAAATTAAGTTATTTCTTAGTTGAAGGATAATTGCTTTACAGAATTTTGTTCTGTTCAGTTCAGTTGCTCAGTCGTGTCCAACTCTTTGCAACCCCATGAATCGTGCATGCCAGGCCTCCCTGTCCATCACCAACACCCAGAGTTCACTTAGACTCACGTCCATTGAGTCAGTGATGCCATCCAGCCATCTGATCCTCTGTTGTTCCCTTCTCCTTCTGCCCCCAATCCCTCCCAGCATCAAAGCCTTTTCCATTGAGTCAACTCTTCGCATGAGGTGGCCAAAGTACTGGAGTTTCAGCTTTAGCATCATTCCTTCCAAAGAAATCCCAGGGCTGATCTCCTTCAGAGTGGACTGGTTGGCTCTCCTTGCAGTCCAAGGGCCTCTCAAGAGTCTTCTCCAACAACACAGTTCAAAAGCATCAATTCTTTGGCGCTCAGCCTTCTTCACAGTCCAACTCTCACATTACTGGAGTTTCAGCTTTAGCATCATTCCTTCCAAAGAAATCCCAGGGCTGATCTCCTTCAGAATGGACTGGTTGGATATCCTTGCAGTCCAAGGGACTCTCAAGAGTCTTCTCCAACACCACAGTTCAAAAGCATCAATTCTTTGGCGCTCAGCCTTCTTCACAGTCCAACTCTCACATCCATACATGACTACTGGAAAAACCATAGCCTTGACTAGATGGACCTTAGTCAGCAAAGTAATGTCTCTACTTTTGAATATGCTATCTAGGTAGGTCATAACTTTTCTTCCAAGGAGTAAGTGTCTTTTAATTTCATGGCTGCAGTCACCATCTGCAGTGGTTTTGGAGCCCCCAAAAATAAAGTCTGACATGGTTTCCACTGAAAAGACCTTAGCCAAATTTAAAAATCCAGCTATCACAGGTGCACTAATGTTTCTCAACTTCCAGGCAAGAAATATTAGAATCAGAGCACTACCCTTCTGTATCAGACTGCACTGCAAACATCTTCAGAGGTCTTGACCTGACTGCTTCCTAACCTCAACTTTTTATCCTTCTGCTGGAACCTTCTCTTCCTTTGCTGCCCATTTCAAGGTCTGGTTTCATGTGGTGTTGGTTAGAAATATTGAGAGTCATTATGCATTTCTTTCTTTTTTCCACATCTACCCTGTCACAAGATCTTCTTTCATTTGTTCAGAAACCTTTCATCAAGCACGTGTTATGTACTATGACAGAAGAAAAATGAATAGAAAGGAAATTAGACAATAACACAGATGTGATGTTATGAAAATACATGTAAGCTCAGAAAGTTGGATTCAGTCTATCTGCCTAATATCTGCAAGTCCATCTCTGTTCTCTGCTTTTCTTTTCCACAGTCACTCCCGCTTTTCTTCTACTTTTCTGCAGTTGCCTCTCATTCTATGCAGTCTGTACCCTTTACTCTGCCTTCCTCTCTGTTGTCAGAGTAACCTTTATAAAATGCCATTTGATCTGGTCACCGGCTGATGTTCAAATCTTAAGTGGTTCTCAAAGCTGTCATGGTGTAGTTCACAGTTCACGGCTGAACATCCAAAGCCCGTCACACTTAGGCCCCAGACTTGTTTCCAGCCTCATCTTAGACCATTGCTTCACTTGTTTTCACATCTTCCTCAGACAGCATCTTTTTCCTGGAACATATAAGGTTTTCTCATATCTCTGTACCTTCTCACTTATGATTACCTGTTTCTATAATCCATCTTCCCTTCTCATGCTCACTCAGCTAATTTTCAGGAAATCTTTCCTGATGAGCATGACTTCAAGACTCATATATCCTTTCTTTGTTTCTGTTTCTTCTTTTGCGTACAACTCTGATGGCAGTTATCAATTCATTCACCAAATATTTACTGAGCATCATATATCATGCTTTAATTTATCTGCCCTTTTATCATAGCACACTGTAAGTTCCCTGGAAGGAAAGATTATATGTCATTTTAGGTTGGAGCCCCAGAATCTAATATAAGTATATAGAGAAGGGGCATGCAATAAATACATATTAAATGAGTAGGTATCCATCATAAGAGTCACTGAAGGAAGTACATTGCATTAATGGAATTTATTGGTAGACCTACAACTAGAGGCTAGGATCTCTGGTCCTAGAACCAGGCTGTTTATATGAGTCATAGGTATTACACACTGGCTCTGTGTCCTTGAAGAATTTAATATTCACTCTTATAAAATGTAGATAATTATCATCTCTACCTTACGGAATTGTTAAATAGTTACATTAACATATATATCCACAAAATGGCCACTTCATTATTAGACATAATGCTTCAGAATGAGATAGCTTGTTGATTTAGCTTATCTTCAACATTCCTTGGAGAAGGAAATGGCAACCCACTCCAGTATTTTTGCCTAGAAAATTCCCATGGACAGAGGGGCCTGGTGGGCTGCTGTCCACAGGGTCGCACAGAGTCAGACACGACTGAAGTGACTTAGCATGCATGCATGCATTGGAGAAGGAAATGGCAACCCACTCCAGTATTCTTGCCTGGAGAATCCCAGGGACAGAGGAGCCTGGTGGGCTGCTGTCTATGGAGTCACACAGAGTCAGGCACAACTGAAGTGATTTAGCAGTAGCAACAGCAAGATTCCTTCAAAACTCTAAGCCTCTAGGTATTTATAATAATCAAGTCATATATTCCATGTAGTGTTTGAATAATATGGGTCATTATAATAAAAGATAACTTTCAGGTTTGTTGTTCAGTCACTCAGTCATGTCTGACTCTTTGAGAGCCCATGGATTGCAGTGCACCAGGCTTCACTGTCCTTCACAGTCTCCTGGAGTTTGCTCAAACTCATGTCCATTGAGTTGGTGATGCCATCCAACTATCTCATCATCTGTCGCTCCCTTCTCCTGCCCCTCAATCTTTTCCAGTCAGAGTCTTTTCCAGTGAGTTGCTTCTTCTCATCAGGTGGCCAAAGTATTGGAGTTTCATCTTCAGCATCAGTCCTTCAATGAAAACTCGGGGTTGATTTCCTTTATGATAGACTGGTTTGATCTCCTTGCAGTCCAAAGGATTCTCAAAACTCTTCTCCAGCACCACAATTCAAAAACATCAATTCTTCAACACTCAGCCTTCATTATGGTCCAACTCCAACATCTACACATGACTACTGGAAAAACCATAGCTTTGACTATGTGGGCCTTTGTCAGCAAAGTAATTTATCTGCTTTTTAATATGCTTTCTAGGTTTGTCATAACTTTTCTTCCAAGAAACAAGTGACTTTTCATTTCATGATTGTAGCCACTGTCTGCGGTGATGTTAGAGCCCAAGAAAATAAAATCTGTTACTGTTTCCACTTTTTTTCCCATCAATTTGCCATGAAGTAATGGCCACCTCATGCGAAGAGTTGACTCATTGGAAAAGACTCTGATTATGGGAGGGATTAGGGGCAGGAGGAGAAGGGGACGACAGAGGATGAGATGGCTGGATGGCATCACTGACTCGATGGACACGAGTCTGAGTGAACTCCTGGAGTTGGTGATGGTCAGGGAGGCCTGGCGTGCTGCGATTCATGGGGTCACAAAGAGTCGGACACGGCTGAGCAACTGAACTAAACTGAATGGGACCAGATGCCATGATCTTAGTTTTTTGAATATTGAATTTCAAGCCAGACTTTTTACTTTCCTCTTTCACCCTTATCAAGAAGCTCTTTAGTTCTTCTTCACTTTCTGCCATTAGAGTGATATCATTTGCATATCTGAAGTTGTTAATATTTCTCCAGGCAATCTTGATTCTATTTGTGATTTATCCAGCCCAAGATTTCACATGATGTACTCTGCTTATAAGTTAAATAAACAGAGTGACAATATACAACCTTGTTGTACTCCTTTCCCAATTTGGAACCACTCAGTCTTTTTTTTAATGTCTGGTTCTAACTGTTGCTTCTTGACCCACACACATGTTTCTCAGGAGACAGGTAAGGTCATTTGGTATTCCCATCACTTGAAAAATTTTCCAGTTTGTTGTGGTCCACACAGTCAACAAACAGCTTTAACATAGTCAATGAAGCAGAAGCAGATTTTTTTTTTTGTAATTCCCTTGTTTTTTCTGTGATCCAATGAATGTTGGCAGTATGATTTGTTGTTTTTCTGCCTTTTCTAGACACAGCTTGTTCATATGGAAATTCTCAGTTCAGGTACTGCTAAAATCTCACTTGGATTTTGAGCATAGTCTTGCTAGTATGTGAAATGAGTGCAACTGTATGGTAGTTTGAACATTCTTTGGCATTGCCTTTCTTTGAGTTGGGAATGAAAACTGACCTTTTCCAATCTTGTGGCCACTGCTGAGTTTCCCAAGTTTGCTGACATATTGAGTGCGCCACTTTAATAGCATCATTTTTAAAGACTGTAAATAACTCAACTGGAATTCCATCACCTCCGCTAGCCTTATTCATAGTAATGCTTCCTAAGGTCTGTTTTACTTCCCACTCTAGGATGTCTGGCTGTAGGTGACTGACCACACATTTTGGTTGTCTGGGTCATTATGACCTTTTTCGTGTAATTCTTCTGAGTATTCTTGCCACCTCTTCTTAATTTCTTACAACCTTCATTGTAAATAACACCAAATTCTTTTTAGTGGAACACTATCAAGATTGAAAGTAAGCAGATCTGACACATGCCATTACAGTTAATTACAGAAATTAATATTTAGTCTGACCTCATTCCCTATAGACTTTTATGGTTTACAGGAAAATTATAAATCAATTTTTCAAAGCCAGATAGCGTGTACAAAATTCAGGTGCAATCCATGTATGTCTCTATAACTTAGGTATAGGGATTCAGATCATGGAAATACAACAGCTAATAGTATAATATTTAAATATCCTAACCATCCACAAAAGTTTTTTTATCATTATTTTGGTTATAAAATTTTCTATTTTTATACATAATGCATTCACTAATTGTCTTGGGGTTTTCGGTATATATCTGATATATGTCAGACATCATCTTACTACTGGGGGTACAACATAGTATGAAAGAGGCAACAATTCTTACCTTCATGATATATATATATCGGTTATAACTGTATATACTTATCATATTGTATGTTTATCTTTTGTACTTATTTATCTTGTAACTGAAAGTGTGTACATTTTGACTGCCTTCTCAACCCTCATGACTGAACTCTGATAACCACAAATCTAATCTTTTGTTGTGTGTATTTGTTTTTGAAGTACCACTATACTATACTATGTTAGTTCCTGTTATACAACATAGTGATTTAGTAGCTCTATATATTCTAAATGATCACCATGATAAGTCTAGTTATCTGTCACCATACAAAGGTACTACATAGTTATTGACTATATTACTCACTATATTTTTCATACCCATGTTTCACTGATTTTGCAACTGGAAGTAGGAGTTTCTTAATCTCTCTCATCTATTTCTTTCCTCCCCACAACCCTCTCTCTTTTGGCAATCACCTTTTCATTCTCTGGGCCTTGCAAGTCTGTCTGTGACTAGATCCAACCCTCTTAGCCACCCTTTGTCCTAAGTTGCCTCTGCATTAGAGAATAGAAGAACATTCCTTGAAATATCATTTGTAACAGTGAAAGAAACAGTAGCAGATGAGTTAAATAAATTATAACTTAACCACACAAAATTGAAGACTAGTCACCTTTTAAAATGTTTTTTTTTTTAAATTTTATTTGTTGACAGGATATATTGCCATATTTTTAAAAAGTGTACTCAAAAATATGCATTCAATGGGATTCCATTATGAGGCTAATGAAATTTTAAACTTTTGTTTTGTTTGCTTTAACTTATTTTTCCACACTAAAAATAACCTGCTTTCATAATAATAATGACATATTAGTATATACTTATAACATGTAGTCCATGCTTGGCTTTTACAGTTAAGATTCTGGTGCCAAAATTGGGCAATAATACTAGCTTATATACAGAAGTCTGTTTTATTAAAGCTTTCAGACTGGAGGTGTTATATTTTTTAACATGAATCAATTTAATGTAAATATCTTATATATATATTTAAAGGGTCTGAAACAGAAGTACCTTTCTGAACATACCTACATTGCTCACTTGCAAAAATTCTTAAAATAGCTTTTGCTCATTAAAATCTTAAGAGGAGTACACAAACTAAATTATTGCCTGGACTGCAAAAAGCCATAATGAACTTAATATTATTGCTTTCCAAAATACAGACCAATGCTTAATAGACTATTTTACAATAGGAAGTGCCTTTGGGGATCAGTATAACAAAATTAAGATCAGTTTATAAAGCCTTACAAAAGGCCCGGTGGCAGCTTAAAAATGTACAGTGTAATTATTTGTAAGTTCTTTTGCTAACACACCATTTTCCTTCCCAGCCTTGGTTTGTAATGAAGTGAACTGACAGATCTCTGACTTTCTTTTCAGAAATTGCAGTTGTATTGTGCTAATTTCCTAATATATAAGGTCTCCTTAAATTTCTTCGTCAAAGTCAAATTTAAGGTTGTTGTAACTGAGGTGTGAGACTATTCAAAGTCTGTCTGCAATTATTTAATCTGAAGTTAGTTATTGAGATAAATTTAGACAGTCATCATGCTCTCAAGTCCAAGGCATGAGAGGGCAGGAGATCCTTCAGTGGTTTCTTCTTCTTAACAGTCTTCACTCTACTGTCCAGACTGAGACCTCTGCAACCCAATGTGGAGGTTGCCAGTGTATCTCTTTACCTCTTCAGGAGCTCCATTTCTGATTGGCCTCTGTTTTCACATCCAAGATCTTTCATACCTCCCCTTAACATTCAAGGCTGGCTAAAGTAGGTGCTACTTTTATCACCTAATGCAGAGATTGGTCTAACAACTTTGAACATAGAAAGGCGTATGTACAGCATCAAAATATTGGAATTAAATTACATTGAGATTTAATAACTAGGTTCTTTAGAAATATTTTTGGTTTTTTCTACAATAAATTTTATTAATGAGAATAAACTCTGTCTTCAGGGCTTTGTTTTTTAAAATAAGTCATATTAGAATGCATCATAATTGTGTTCATAAATATGATGTTTTAATTAATTATAAAAACATTTATGAAAATACATTTTATATTTTGAGTCATTTCATATTTGTAAGCAAAATGCCTTGAGATTGTCTGGGTCAATCCATATTCATTGTCATAGAGTGCTCACCAAAATTCGAAACTGACCTCTTTTTAACATAAAACTGTCTGAAAGAAAGCCTAAAAGAAAGTTTATTCCAAAAGTAACATTTAAAAAGGCTTCTGATTCATAGAGAAACTACTGAAAGAGTTGACTTATTTATATGAAATTTTGATAATGTCTGGAGGTTCTTCTGAATTGATATCAGCTTCCAGTGTTAAATATCTTTTCTGTTGGCCCTCGAAGTAGAAACCTTTCCCCGGTCTTGAAATCTGCCTATTGTTATGCTTGATAGAAGAAATAATTACTTTTGAGAATAGCCCTTTAACAATTTCTGACCAAATATTTTGTTCCTTCTATGACTTCTATCTATGTTGATTGGTCTATTTTCCAACTCTTAAAAAGATCGCTGATAGTATTTCTCTTCTTTCCATTGGTATGTGGCTAGCAGGTGGTGCAGCGGTAAAAAAAAAAAAAAAAAAAAATCCATCTGCTAATGTAGGAGACACAGACTGGCGTTTAATTCCTAGGTTGAAAAGATCCCCTGGAGGAGGAAATGGCAGCCTACTCCAGTATTCTTGCTGGAAAATTCCGCTGACAGAGGAGCGTGGTGAGCCAAACACAGTCCATGGTGTCACAAGTCAGACATGGCTGAGTGCACAAGAAGGAGGCGCCTTCCAAAGAGGAAACTGGGTCTCACTGGTAAAACAGACATTTACAGGGAAGTCCGCTTCTTATTTTCACTTGACAAACTGTGTATCAAAATAGTAAGTTATGGTCAACCTTCAATGCTGAGATAAACATAGCTGAAAACGAGCAGCATTCATTTTAATATAGTCACCAGAAACCAATCTTTCAAAAAAAAAAAACTCCTAAATTTCATCTTAGGCTCTTTCTCATACATCAGTTCATGGATAAAGGGTACATTGTACATAAGTAGTTCATGCTGAGTGAAGCAGTTAATTAATATACCAATAGTAACTCACTTAATATTAGTCAAAGGAGTAACTTCCCCAAGGAAGGATTGTACTGTACTTGAAGTCATCACTTGAGTCATTTACACTGACCTTGAGTAAGGCATCAGGACAGACGGTAGAGAATATACCTTTAACAGCAGAAAGAAAGGGTGGAGAGAAGGTATAAGAAAAATAAAGACAGATTAAACTTACTGAGAGGTTTACAGCATGAAATTTATATTTTCTGATTCTTTGATAATAACATTTAAATGTCATATAATTTTATACTTCTGTACCTTTATTGTTGCCTAGTATTACCTAATTTTTATTTAAATGAAACACATGGAGCAGATAACTTGTGGGAGAAATTTGTTATGATCTGGCAGCATAATCCGCTTGAATGTGTTTTGAGTTTTTTCACTTGAAATGTGTACATAAAACTTAACTGTATATGTAAATATTATAAAGTGTTTTATCTATTTACTGTTATTAAAGATTTCCTTAAGATTCAAAGGTTTAATCAATTTGTGCTTCTCCTTCACCATTATGGTGAGCCCCACATCAATTGTTTAATTCTTGGCATATATTTCTATTCTTAGAAGCTTTATTGAAGTTCCCTAGTCAAAAAAACAAAATAATCCATATTGGAATGTTAGTGGTAAACCTCAGTTGCATAAATAATGGTGATCCTTTGTAATGAATAATTTAGTCACACTTTAAAAATAGTTCATCAGAAACAACTTGTGAGTAGGAAACAGAATGAATTAGAATCCGACTGCTATCCGGATATTACTACATGTGGAATGTTGCATTTTATAACATCACTTTGTTAACTACACTTCCTTGTCCTTATAGGCTCCATCAAAAATCAGTCCTTTTAGAAAACCACAGCACTATCATCCCACTCAAACTTGAACAGGTGAAGTCTGAGTAAATGTAATTCAATCCGTGATCTGTTGCCAGCAACTAAACCTAGAATAGAACCTGGGCACAGTGAGTGACAAGATTATAGCCAATGCCCAATCTGCTAGCTAAGCATTTTCTTTCTAACATAAATCTAGTACCATATTTGAGTTCATGCATCTGTCCACGTCTAGGCTGATATTTAACTCAGAGGTTCTCAATTAGGGGTGATTTTGCCCCACCCCCACCTCATCCCGGGGTTATATTTGGCAATGCCTGGGAACATTTTTAGTTGTCACTCTGGGTGAGAGAGTGTCTAGCCTGTAGAGGTTATGGATAGGTTGCTTAAAGCACAAGACAACCACCACAACAAACATCTTTTGACCCCAAATGCCGATAGTGCCTAGGCTGAGATCCCCTGGTAACTAACTGAAGAGTCCTCATCCTTCATTAGAGACAAAACCTTGGATGGTTTTAGAGTCCCATCCAACTTGTTTTAAGCTCTGAGAAAATCTTAAGGGAACCAAAGTATGTCAAAAACCTATGCCATTCTAGATTAGATAGTATAAACTCAGAGTCTAAGAAGGACCCGTCAGGTGATATGAGCAAGTTAGGCCATCTGGATCCTGTGTGCTACATGCAGCTTGTTTTAAGGGAACAGCCACTGCCCAGCTCCAGGAACTTGTAGCCAGGCAGGAACAAAGGCTTAGTGGTAACAGAGCTGTTAAAAAATAAATTTTCTTTAAAAAGTAGAGAAGCCAGAAATCTAGTTTTTTTTAAAATGTGAAGTCCCCTATATTTTAAATGTTTCTAATTCTACTTTTAATAGACCAGGAAGACCAAACAAATTTAGTCTTTTTACCATGTTTTTTATTCTTTCTTTCCATTCACTTGACAGACACTAACTAAGAATCTATTATGTTGATGTGGGGAGGGGATATAACTAGGATTATACAGAAGTACACAGAATTCTTCACTATTCTGAAGTGGTGAGTTTATCCTACAACGTGTATCCTTCACTGAGGATCAAGCAGACTCTTTTATGATTCTTAGTAATGTGTTTTGAATTAACTGATCAACTGACCTCATTACATTTCCTTAGCATCTTTTCCTATTATAATGGCCACATATACCTGGATCTCTTATTCCCCAGTTAGCAACTCGGAGCAACTCAGGGACAGTGCTTTGAAAATTAAAGGTCCTAAATTTAATGGCTTAGAGATGTTCTACTCAAACAACTCATATCTTCCATCTCTTTTTCTTTTTCCTCAACTTTTTTTTTAACTTATGCCCGTCTCCATTTTATCATAACTAAGTGACTTAATAGGGGCTTCCCTGGTGGCTCAGAGGGTAAAGCATCTGCCTGCAATGTGGGAGACCTGGGTTCGATCCCTGGGTTGGGAAGATCCTCTGGAGAAGGAAATGGCAACCCACTCCAGTATTCTTGCCTGGAGAATCCCATGGACTACCAGAGAAACCCGGTAGTCTGCAGTCCATGGGGTTGCGAAGAGTCAGACACGATTGAGCGACTTCACTCAAGTGACTTAATGGACTTAGGACTAAGTATGTTTAAAGTACTTTACTTTGACCCCGTTAACCTGGAGGAGGCAATGGCAGTCCACGCTGGTATTCTTGCCTGGAGAATTCCATGGACAGAGAAGGTTGGCGAGCTACAGTGCATGGAGTCATAAAGAGTCAGACTTGATTGAGCAAATAATACACACACACACACAATGCAACTAATGAGGAACCTTCACGTTACCCCAGTGGCTCCTTCAACAGCATTCCAGGTTAATGCTCTTATTTTATTGGCCCTTTCACAGTTTAAAATTTTATATCACACTACTGCATATTATTATGAAATATGCTTGAAAACCTCTGCATCATGATACAGTTCCTTGCCCCTTCCCTCGCCCTGTTTTCAGTATTTGTGGCTCTCAGCTTGGAGATTCCCACTAGTTAGTAAATGGGATGAGGCCGTGGGGCTTTGTTGCCATGTGGGCTTCCCTGGTGGCTCAGTAGTAAAGAAACTATCTGCCTGTCAGTGCAGGAAATACAGAGACACAGGTTCAGATTCTCTGATGAAGGAAATGGCAACCCACTCCTGTGTTCTTGCCTGGAGAATCCCATGGACAGAGCGATCTGGCAGGCTACAGTCCATGGGGTCGTAGTCAGACGTCATTTAGTGACTAAACAAATTCCAAGAACAGTGTTTCTAAAACTTTTAGAAATTCCTAAATAACAAGAATGATAAAGGTGCCTTGATGTTCATAACCTTTTTCTATCACACTTGAGTTAATGTTAATGAGGTTACTTTTGGAAAGTATCTAAAGAAAGGAGTTGGTTGCTAGGGAAACCCACCCTGAGATTAGTGGGTTGGAACTTTCAGTCTCACCCACTTGTCCTCCAGGGAGGAGAGAGGGGCTGGAGGTTGAATTACTTGCCAATGGCCAAACATTTAATCAACCACACCTTCATAATGAATCCTCCTTAAAAACTCAAAATGATGAGGTTGGTCAAGCTTCTGGGTCAGTGAACAAACGGAAATGAGGGTAGTACAGAGAATGTGAAGAAGCTCTGTGCCCCTACCCACATAACTTGACCTCTTCATCTTAATGTTCAATTGTATCCTTTATAATACTCTTTATAATAAGCTGGTAAAGATCAGTTCAGTTCAGTTCAGTCCAGTCACTCAGTCATGTCCAACATTTTGCGACCCCATGAACCGCAGCTCGCCAGGCCTCCCTGTACATCACCAATTCCCGGAGTTTACTCAAACCCATGTCCATTGAGTTGGTGATGTCATCTAACCATCTCATCCTCTGTCATCTCCTTCTCCTCCTGCCCTCAGTCTTTCCCAGGATCAGTCTTTTCAAAAGAGTTAGCTCTTTGCATCAGGTGGAGTTTCATCTTCAGTATCAGTCCTTCCATTGAACACCCAGGACTGATTTCCTTTAGGATGGACTGGTTGGATCTCCTTGCAGTCCAAGGGACTCTCAAGAGTCTTCTCCAACACCACAGTTCAAAAGCGTCAATTCTTTGGCGCTCAGCTTTCTTTATAGTCCAACTCTCACATCCATACATGACTACTGGAAAAACCATAGCCTTTACTAGAGAGACCTTTGTTGACAAAGTAATGTCTTTGCTTTTTAATATGCTGTCTAGATTGGTCATAACTTTCCTTCCAAGGAGTAAGCGTCTTTTAATTTCATGGCTGCAATCACCATCTGTAGTGATTTTGGAGCCCCCCAAAATAAAGTCTGACACTGTTTCCACTGTTTCGCCATCTATGTCCCATGAAGTGATGAGACCAGATGCCATGATCTTAGTTTTCTGAATGTTGAGCTTTAAGCCAACTTTTTCACTCTTCTCCTTCACTTTCATTAAGAGGCTCTTTAGTTCTTCTTCACTTTCTGCCATAAAGGGTGATATCATCTGCATATCTGAGGTTATTGATATTTCTCCTGGCAATCTTGATTCCAGCTTGTGCTTCCTCCAGCCCAGCGTTTCTCATGATGTACTCTGCATATAAGTTTAAATATGCTGGGAAACATAAAAAATAAAATAAAAGTATTTTAATGAGTACAAACAGGCTCTGGAAGAATGAGAAGTTTGTTTCTAAAATCAGTGTCCTTTGTATAGATCCTCTTATCATGATTTGTATGTTTTGATTTATGTTCTAAGAACCTTGTGCCTAATAACTCATTTAATTCTTTCAACAACCCATGGGAGATTATTTTCATTTTGTAAATGAGGAAACTGAGTTTCAGAACGGTTAAGGAACTTGATCATTATCACACGTGCATGCATACTAAGTTGCTTCAGTTTTATCCAACTCTTTGCGACCCTATGGACCATAGGAACTGTCAGGTTCCTCTATCCATGGGATTCTCCAAGCAAGAATACTTGAGTGGGTTGCCATGCCCTTCTCCAGGGGATATTCCTGACCCAAAGATCAAACCCAGGTCTCCTGCATTGCAGACACCAGTTGGTAAGTTTTGAAGCCAGAATCTGAATCATGGCCATCTGTGGAAACCCTTGCTCTCGACAGAAAAATATGTGGGCTTAAAATTGGGATTTGTTGTTTAGTTTCTAAATCATGTCCACCTCTTTTGTGACTCCATGGACTATAGCCCACCAGCCTCCTCTGTCCATGGGATTTCCCAGGCAAGAATACTAGAGTGGTTTGCCTTTTCTTTCTTCAAGGGATCTTCTCAACCCGGGGATCGAATCCACATCTCTTGCATGCAGGCGAATTCTTTACTACTGAGCCCAGAATGGGTCAGGCAGAATTGGGATAGGAGGGCAAATTAGAGGAAAATACAAGTTCTGCTTCACCCTCCCTGATGAGTCTCTGTAGAGTTTAATACTTGTTTTTACTTCAGACTCTGACACATGCACACACATGAACAATATTACATGAAGTCAGACATCAGACCTCTAAAAAACTTACATTTCTGATGACCCAGAGCCACCGTGCCAGGTCTGAACCTCATTTCTCCTTCCTGCTATGCTATGTTAACACTGGCAGTCTACCTTCACTCTGTGATGATGAGAATTAGGTTAAGTAATTTTTGTCTTTCACACTCTCTTCTAAGTAATTAACCCAATTTATGCACAGTTTTATCTTTTAAAACTAACAGAATCGTCAATGGCAATTATTATTTAACTCATATCCATCCAGACTACTGAATCTCTTGTATACTTGCAGATTTTTAACAATCAAATTTCTCTATTTGCAAGTTTCAGTTTTAGGTAAGGAAAATATAAACTTGAAAAGAGATTAAAAGTAAGATTCTGTGTAAAATTTACTTTTTACCTAATTTAGAAAACCCACTTAAATATATGTGCATTCTAAAAATATAAAAGAAACAAAATATTTTTTATAGTAGTGTGTGTATGTTAATCCCAAACTCTTAATTTACTCCTTCCTCCTCCCCTGGCCCAAGATAGTTTTGAATTAAGTTTTTTTTCTCAGGATATTTAAGGAAAGAATTTTCTTAAAAAAAAAAAAAAAAGCCCTGTTTCTGTACAGTAAAGTGGACTCATTGCATTAGTCATCTACAGTATTAAGAAACTAATAATTGTTTTTTATGCTTTTCAAGCCTCTTAATTTAGTAAACCTATAATTGAAAAGCAAAACTTTGCAATAAAATAATATAATTCAGTTCATGTTGCTATGGGAAAGTAAGGGGTTTCCTCCCACTTTAGTTTATTAATTTTCAAATAATGCTTAAGGGCTTGTTATGATAGTTCTTTACAAGGTAGTAAATATATAGTTATCCAGACTGTCTGGGTTGAAAACTAATTACCATTAGAAACTGAAGCATTTAGGCTTGTTATTTCTGCAAATCAAACGACTCCAAATACAATTTTCATATTAAATCCAATGTGCAATGATCTAGGGATAGCCTCTCAGAGCAAACTATAATCTAAAACATCCCTCTTTCTTATTATTGTTGGTAAGCAAGCCAACTGGAACTTTAAAATGTGGCAGGGAAAACGGAAGTTGGGGAGACAGGTAGTGAAAGCAACAATTTGGAAGAACATTAAGTTTCTTTCAATGCAAATCTGTAGAAAGGGAAGGCAGGAAGAAAATACATTATCTAAAGAAAAATATCAAACACTATACAGATCAGAAGGCATGTCCAAAACTAAATTAACAGAGTTCTCTATAATTTCCCCTGACACTGTTTGCTTGCTATCCTTTGCCAGTGATATTTTTACATCTCACATTTAAAAAATAGTGTTAACATAAGGTAAAGTAGAAACAGTAGAAAAGGGGAGTTTACTATTCAAAAGGAAAGTGAAAGTATAAAAACACAAGAAATCTCATATTTTTATTCATATTTTAAATGATCATACATGTTAGACTTTTAAAGTTATTTCCAGACAAGTTCTTTAAAAACACAAATAAGGGTTTTTATTTCCATTTAATAATTTCAAGGTTTAGAAATTAAAAATATTACAGATATAAAAATAAAAATACTGCCAAATCTACAGTAAAAAAGTGATAATGTTAATTAATATTTNTCATATTTTAAATGATCATACATGTTAGACTTTTAAAGTTATTTCCAGACAAGTTCTTTAAAAACACAAATAAGGGTTTTTATTTCCATTTAATAATTTCAAGGTTTAGAAATTAAAAATATTATAGATATAAAAATAAAAATACTGCCAAATCTACAGTAAAAAAGTGATAATGTTAATTAATATTTTTATGCAAATTAGGTGACTACCAAGATATGTATGTCAAGTGAAAATGAGGAAATTATTAAAATGTTTGTGTTTGTGGGCTTGAGTCAGGATATGGTGAAGGAAAAATCAATTTTGAAAAATTAAAATATTTGATTTAATAATAAGTTGGTTGAGCTAATTTAAAAACATAAAAAAGTGATAATTGTATATTGTATATTATCAAATACAAATATTATTATGTATGCAATTACTTCATGATTGTGGAGACAAAGGGATTCATCAGTCAACAGCAGTTCTGTGAAAGAGTCTTTAAAAGTTTACGTAATAATTTATGCAATTGATATATTCTTTAAAGTAATGGATAAACACAATTTTATACTAAAGCCTTTTGTCATGTTAGAAGAGACAACATTTTAAAATAAATTCCATTTAATCCTTCTAAACATATTCTCATTTTAATATTTATCCTTTATTTGGTAAACTGGTTCACACAGAGGTGCACTTTTTGATAATGAATTCTTATTTTTCAAAAGGTAGATTCCTTAGGACTAACTCTAATTTGTGTTGATTTATTTTTAACCCATGTTTTAAACATTTTCTTTATTTTTGAATACTATTCAATGATGGCAAATTTTATTGAGCAGGAAATAGTGTAGAATAACAAATGTGGCTGGATAGATGAAAGTGAGATGAAAGGTTCATCTTCTGGGAAACTTTTTGACATTGTTGACATTAAGTGGTAGGGCTTCTCAGCTGACACTAGTGGTAAAGAACCCACCTGCCAGTGCAGGATAGTCTGGAGATGTGAGTTCGATTCTTGAGTTGGGAAGATCCTCTGAAGAAGGGCATGGCAACCCACTCCAGTATTCTTGCCTGGAAAATACCCATGGACAGAAGAGCCTGGGGGTGCTATAGTCCATAGGGTCACAGAGTCGAGCACAACTGAAACAGCTTAGCACAGACGCATGGCATTAAGTGGTAGAAGAGACTGATTCCCCCAATATGACATATGTCTTTTCATTCCCAACTTCATTAAAATTCTCCATTACAATATGTGAGAAAGTGACATCATGCTTAAGAGACAAGAAATTTGAATCTGACATCTTTCCATTCCCTATTCAACAACAATAGCAGAAAACCATAATGACAACACTAATATTTATTGAGCAATTACTGTGTCACTATGAAAAGTTGAACATATACTTCCATTCTATACCCCCTCATTTGTCTTCATGAAACTACTACTATTTTGTACTATATTTATTTTGTACATGTATTATCTTTCTTGCCTTTTTCCCCTCACTAGAATGTACATTCCAAGAATATCCTTAATGAGAAACTCAAATAAACAGTCCCAAATCCACCCCTTCTATTTGCCTTTTTTGGGTGTGAGATGTTTTCCTACAGCATTTTAGTAGAAATAGTTTGTTTCCTACAGATCTGGGGAAAAGGCAGGCAAATAATTAAAGTCCTTAATATAGGAGTAAGTGTGGAAAGAGGAGAGTGAAAAAAGTTGGCTTAAAGCTCAACATTCAGAAAACTAAGATCATGGCATCTGGTCCCATCACTTCATGGGACATAGATGGGAAAACAGTGGCTGACTTTATTTTGGGGGGCTCCAAAATCACTACAGATGGTGACTGCAGCCATGAAATTAAAAGACGCTTCCTCCCTGGAAGGAAAGTTATGACCAACCTAGATAGCATATTAAAAAGCAGAGACATTACTTTTTGGTCCATCTAGTCAAGGCTATGGTTTTTCCAGTACTCATGTATGGATGGGAGAGTTGGACTATAATGAAAGCTGAGTGCCGAAGAATTGATGCTTTTGAACCGTGGTGTTGGAGAAGACTCTTGAGAGTCCCTTGGACTGCAAGGAGATCCAACCAGTCCATCCTAAAGGAAATCAGTCCTGTGTGTTCATTGGAAGGACTGATATTGAAGCTGAAACTCCAATATTTTGGCCATCTGATGAGATGAGCTGACTCCTTTGAAAAGACCGTGATATTGGGAAAGATTGAGGGCAGGAGGAGAAGGAGACAACAGAGGATGAGATGGTCGGATGGCATCACCGGCACAATGGACATGGGTTTGGGTGGACTCCGGGAGTTGGTGATGGACAGGGAGGCCTGGTGTGCTGTGAGGACACAGAGAGTCAGTCAAGACTGAGTGACTGAACTGAACTGAACTGTGGAATGTAGTAACAAAAAGAGAGTCTGTGTCGTTGAAATTTAGCGAATGAGATGTTAGGAAGGTAGGAGAGGCCAAACCATCTTCAATGATGAAGCATGATGGGGCAACCTGGCTCAAGCCTTAAAGAGCTCTTTCTGGGTACATTGAAAATAGTAGACTTTGGCCAGAATGTGGTTGCAAAAGGAATCCTGGAGACAAGTTAGGAGAGGACTACAGTAAACCAGACAGGAGATGGTGATG
>SJYX01010001.1:29529-62435 GCA_006410675.1 Oreotragus oreotragus | reverse complement strand
AGAATTTTGAGCATTACTTTACTAGCGTGTGAGATGAGTGCAATTGTGCGGTAGTTTGAGCATTCTTTGGCATTGCCCTTCTTTGGGATTGGAATGAAAACTGACCTTTTCCAGTCTTATGGCCACTGCTGAGTTTTCCAAATTTGCTGGCATATTGAGTGTAGCACTCTCACAGCATCACCTTTCAGGATTTGAAATAGCTCCACTGGAATTCCATCACCTCCACTAGCTTTGTTCATAGTGATGCTTTCTGAGGCCCACTTAACTTCACATTCCAGGATGTCTGGCTCTAGGTGAGTGATCACACTATCATGATTATCTGGGTCATGATCTTTTTTGTACAGTTCTTCTGTATATTCTTGCCACTTCTTCTTAATATCTTCTGCTCTGTTAGGTCCATACCATTTCTGTCCTTTATCGAGCTCATCTTTGCATGAAATGTTCCCTTGGTATCTCTAATTTTCTTGAAGAAATCTCTAGTCTTTCCCATTCTGTTGTTTTCCTCTATTTCTTTGCATCGATTGCTGAAGAAGGCTCCCTTATCTCTCCTTGCTATTTTTTGGAACTCTGCATTCAGATGCTTATATCTTTCCTTTTCTCCTTTGCTTTTCGCTTCTCTTCTTTTCACAGCTATTTGTAAGGCCTCCCCAGACATGCGTTTTGCTTTTTTGCATTTCTTTTCCATGGGTTAGGATAATCATGATCAACTTATTGTCTTATGAAAGTCACTCTGACATCAGACCAGGGAATTTTTCAAAGTGCTGTATCATCAAATAAGTGGCAGATAATGGTGGCTATTCTAAGGATATGGTGAGAGCATTAAAATGAACCAAGAGATTGGGGAAATCAGAACTAGAATATTACTTAGCAAGCAGGAGTCGCTAGGTGTTTGAGTGTAGAAGATGAGGAAGATGAGTTCTGGATATCTGTGTTGGGCATCTAGGTGGTTAGTAAATACTACTAAGATAAGTAAAATGAAATAGGGGTTTAGACTGCAAGGGAAAGAAGATGAATGAGTTTAAAATAATGGTGGGACATCCAAGTAGAGTGATGTCTATGGCCAGTGGATATACTTAAGGAAGATAGTCAAGTGTAGGAATAGATATGGGTACTGTCATTGAATAAAGAACCAATTAATCCATAGTAAGGAGCAGGAGAGGAACAGAGGGAGTATGTGGGGTGGGAATAAAAGTTGAAGGGCAGAACTTTAAGCATAGGTTGGCAGAGAGAGAAGAAATTATGTAGAAATAAGAGAGGTACTAGAAAATAACATGAAGGATGGTGAAGGGAATTTCAGAAGTTTTAAACACAACCAAGCCTTTTTTTTTTAAATTATAAAGAAC
Source organism: Oreotragus oreotragus (assembly GCA_006410675.1). NCBI lineage: Eukaryota > Metazoa > Chordata > Mammalia > Artiodactyla > Bovidae > Oreotragus > Oreotragus oreotragus. The sequence continues at coordinate 61,092 of SJYX01010001.1, read as the reverse complement.
CTGAGTGTCTACAGAACACACAGCTTTATTCAAAGACATATTCATATGCACAAGTTTTTCTCACAGACTACATACACTTATAATCACACCTACTCACACTCTATATATACACCCACACACATTCACAGATACCATTCATAGTTCCATAAACCCACAGTCATGGCAATACCACCTATAGAAATTTTCATTCATTAAATTCAACCTCAGGTCTCTGCTAGTACATTAATTATTAACCTAAGGAAGTCTACTGATTTAAAAATGAGAAAGCTTTGGTTTGTCATTTCAACAAGAATATGGCTCACATTTCCATCTGTTAAATGGGAACAGTAATACTAGCATAGGAAAGTTTGGGAGCTTAATTGATGTTTATCAAGTGATTCGAGAGCCTAAAATGAAAAGCATTATGTAATGCTATTACTGTTGCTAGGATTGACGGTGGTGACCTACCTTAGCATTTGAGTATTGTGATATCCTAAACCACAATGTAATTCAGGATGATCACAATGTAATTCAGGATGATAAAACACAAGATATCATTAGATGACTTAAAAGTGGTAAGGCTATCACTAAAATGTACTGTTGGCTATTTATATTTCATTTTTTTATGTCTGTTCAGTTTTAGCCCTTATTTGTCATGTAGCTCTCTGATTCTCTACCTTGCCATAATATTCTAGAGCAAGTTAACTGTGCTGAAAGGGACACTGGGGGTCTTCCAATGCAATCTTGAATTTGACGGATGAAGAAACTGAGTCCCGAGTTTATATTGTTTATCCCCAGATCACCCAGTTAGAATTTAAAATCATCTCCTGCCTTTTGTGTTCCCCACTAGACAATACTTCACAAACAAGAAAATAATTCTGAAATTAGGAAAAAGTGAAGTCAAAGTCACTCAATCATCTTACGCTTTGCAACACCATGGACTACACAGTCCATGGAATTCTCCAGGCAAGAATACTGGAGTCGGTAGCCTTTTCCTTCTCCACAAGATCTTCTCAACCCAATCTGGGGTTGAACCCAGATTTCCCACATTGCAGGTGGATTCTTTAAAAGCTAAGCCACAAGGGAAGACAAGAATACTGAAGTGGGTAGACTATCCCTTCTCCAGCAGATCTTCCTGACCCAGGAATCAAACCAGGGTCTCCTGCATTGCAGACAGATTCTTTACCAACTGAGCTATCAGGATATCATACCAGATAAGAGGGGTTTTCCAGGTGACTCAGTGGTAAAGAATCTGCATGCCAATGCAGGAGACCCAGGTTCAATCCTGGGTAAGGGAGATTCCCTGGAGAAGGAAATGGCTACCCACTCCAGTATTCTTGCCAGGGAAATCCCATGGACAGAGGAGCCTGGTGGTCTACAGTCCATGGGGTCCCAAAGAGCTAGACAGGACTGAGCAACTGAGCATGCACGCATCAGATAAGAGATCTAAGAAAATGTCACCAGTTATAACAGGATAAACAAACTAACAATATCTATTAGAAAGATAAAGTAGCACTTCTTTTTAAAATTATGACAAAATATACTTTAAATGTAATATTGCAAACAGAATACTTGTTACCAAAGAAAACTTAATATACAATAGAGACATAAGAGCAAGAGTAAAGTAATTAAAATTCATGAATTGCCATTGAGTTATATAGGTTCATCTATTGTTAATCTTGGTGAAAGGAGCAAATTTGTTTTCTCTGAATATCACAGATGTGTTTTTCTTTTTTTGGCACAAATAAATTTTGAACAGCCATGTTCCTGTCTCTATATCCTGAGGATGAAAAAGAAGGAGGAAGAGAAGGAGGAGAAAGAGGGTAGGAGGAGGAGGATGAGGGAAAAAAAGAGGAAAGATAGATCTCTGTTTTCATTTAGTTGCAAAGTGTCTCCTCTTGCAATGCAGGAGACACAAGAGACACAATTTTGATCCCTGAGTCAGGAAGATTCCCTGAAGAAGGAAATGGCAACTCACTCTGATATTCTTGACTGGAAAACCCAATGGACAGAGGAGCCTGGTGGGCTACAGTTCAAAGAGTCAGACATGACTGAGCTACAAGAAGACAATAAAGAAATACTTTCAGATTTTAATCAGTACTATAATGAAAATAAAACACTTGCTTATTTGAGCTTCTAATTTAGATAGAATAGTCTAGGGCCACAGTGGTATTAGGTTAGAGCCTGAAAGATGATAAGAAATAAGTATAAGTAAAGAATATGAAGATGTGTATTCCAAGCAGAGAACGACATGACTAGAGGAAACTTGGTTTTAAAGAAAAAGAAAGCAAGCCCCTATGAGTGGTAAGCAGTGAATAAGGGAGAAGATCAATCAGGTGAGGGTAAGGGTGTCATCACATCACAATGCTGTGGACTGAGCTTAGGGAGACTGAACCTTTAGTATTAATGGAAACCAGAGAAATGTTTTTGGTTATAGTAGTAAATGTCAAATATACATTTTCAAAGGATTGTTGTGATTATTTTATGAGAATGGGTTGTGAAAGAAGTGAAGAATGAAATCAGGGAAAATTGCTAAGAAACACCACAGTGGCCCAGGTGACAGCTGATGGTCACCTTGGGCTGAGGGACTGCTGATGGAGGTGGAGAGAAAGGACAGGGGCAAGCTGCTGACCAGGTGGATGTGACAGAGAAGAGGGAGGTGTTAGTGTGTCTCTAGGGGTGGGGGGTGTTGAACCTACATGAAAGTAGGGCCATTATTCAGCACTTTTCTTTGAGCTTTGCTGGCTAGGAACCACTCAAAGTCTGGTTGCTCCTGAAGTCTAACTTCTTCAGAGAACCCTTCCCTGGCACTACCGTCTGTAGCATTGCTGTTCAGTAGCTCAGTTGTGTCCAGCTCTCTGTGATCCCATGGACTGCAGCAAGCCAGGCCTCCCTGTCCTTCACTATCTCTTAAGGTTAGCTCAAACTCAAGTTCAGTGAGTCAGTGATGCTATCCAACCATCTCATCCTCTGTCATCCCCTTCTCCTCCTGCCTTCAATCTTTCCCAGCATCAGGGTCTTTTCCAATGAGTCAGTTTTTCACATCAGGTGGCCAAAGTATTGGAGCTTCAGCTTCAGCATCAGTGCTTCCAATGAATATTCAAGATTTATTTCCTTTAAGATTGACCAGTTTGATCTCCTTGTTGTGAAAGTTACTTTCAAAAGTCCTCTACGGCACCACAGTTTGAAAGCTTCAATTCTTCAGCACTCAGCCTTCTTTATGGTCCAGCTCTCACATCTGTACATGACTACTAGAAAAACCATAACCTTGACTATACAGATCTGTAGTCTAAATCCCCAAGTATTTTCTCATAACATCCACCCTGAAACATCATATTTAGTCATTGTTTATTTGTGATTTTTTTAAAAAATTCTTTTTATCCAGTAGACATCTACTTGTCTGTTTATTCACTGCATTACCTGTAAGTTTTAGCAAAAGTATGGTACATAATAAATGCTCAGTTCAGTTCAGTTTAGTTCGGTCACTCAGCCATGCCTGACTCTTTGTGACCCCATGAATCGCAGCATGCCAGGCTTCCCTGTCCATCACCAACTCCCAGCGTTCACTCAGACTCACATCCATTGAGTCAGTGATGCCAACCAGCCATCTCATCCTCTGTCGTCCCCTTCTCCTCCTGCCCCCAATCCCTCCCAGCATCAAAGTCTTTTCCAGTGAGTCAACTCTTCGCATGAGGTGGCCAGAGTACTGGAGTTTCAGCTTTAGCATCATTCCTTCCAAAGAAATCCCAGGGTTGATCTCCTTCAGAATGGACTGGTTGGATCTCCTTGCAGTCCAAGGGACTCTCAAGAGTCTTCTCCAACACCACAGTTCAAAAGCATCAATTCTTCGGTGCTCAGCCTTCTTCACAGTCCAACTCTCACATCCATACATGACTACTGGAAAAACCATAGCCTTGACTAGACGGACCTTAGTCGGCAAAGTAATGTCTCTGCTTTTGAATATGCTTTCTAGGTTGGTCATAACTTTTCTTCCAAGGAGTAAGCGCCTTTTAATTTCATGGTTGCAGTCATCATCTGCAGTGATTTTAGAGCCCCCCAAAAAATAAAGTCTGACACTGTTTCCACTGTTTCCCCATCTATTTCCCATGAAGTGATGGGACAGGATGCCATGGTCTTCATTTTCTGAATGTTGAGCTTTATGCCAACAATTTCACTCTCCTCTTTCACTTTCATCAAGAGGATTTTTAGTTCCTCTTCACTTTCTGCCATAAAGGTGGTGTTATCTGCATATCTGAGGTGATTGATATTTCTCCTGGCAATCTTGATTCCAGCTTGTATTTCTTCCAGTCCAGCGTTTCTCATGATGTACTCTGCATATAAGTTAAGTAAGCAAGGTGATGATATACAGCCTTGATGTACTCCTTTTCCTATTTGGAACCAGTCTGTTGTTCCATGTCCAGTTTTAACTGTTGCTTCCTGACCTGCATACAGATTTCTCAAGAGGCAGGTCGGGTGGTCTGGTATTCCCATCTCTTTCAGAATTTTCCACAGTTTATTGTAATATTTATTGAACAAATAACTGAATAAATAAATTCCTAATTATTTCTCACTTCTTACTCTGCCACATATCTCCCATCTAGAATTTGTCAATGAGAGAAAGACAGAGAGACTGAACAGTTGTCTAAACAATTAAAGTATTAAAGAATTTTAAGGTAGCACCTATATGATCCTGTAATGACGGACACATAACATTGTACATTTGTCAAAACCCATAGAACTACACAACACAGAGCGGACCCTAATGTAAACTATGTGTGTGTGCTAGTCACTTCAGTTGTGTCTGACTCTTGGCAACCCTGTGGATGGTGGGCCACCAGGCTCCTCTGTCCATGGGGTTGCTATGTACTCCTCCATGGTATCTTTCCAACCCAGGGATCAAACTTGGGTCTCTTCAATCTCCTACTTGACAGGCAGGTTCTTTACCACTAGTGCCACTTGGGAAGCCCCAAAGTAAGCTATAGACTTCAGTTAATAACAATGTATTAATATCCATTCTTCAATGATAACAAATATACCACGGTAATTCAAGATGCTAATAATAGGAGAAACATAAGGGAGCACAGGAGTATATGTGGGGATTCTTTGCACTTTCTGTTTAATTTTTCTCTAAAACTAAAACTACTCTTAAAAATTAGTGTTTATTAATTTTTTTAATGTTAGAGAGGGAAATGGGTCCTAAAACAATTGTTTGTAGTTCACTTACAAGGAAAAATTCTCTGTCCCTGTGACCAATACTAACCAAGCCACTTATCTCATTTCCAGCTGTTTTCTCTCTCCACTTACTTGTGAGTAATAAATGTAATGACATTGTAGTTATCTTGAAATTCATGCACAGGCGATTTCTAGTAAAATGGATTGTGTATCACCAATTATTTGAAATTTAGGTTTAAGGAACCCTGAACATATATGCTTTTCCATACAGGCAATGTTATCATAAGAGGCTAGAGTGCCAAGAAAGAGAAAGAAAGAGAGGAAAAGAAAAGCCACCAATATTTTGCTATGTGTCATCAATGTACACAGCCATGTGTTTTAAATCTACCCAGCAGATTTGGAGACAGTTATTATTGGTATTTTATAGTTGAGGAAACAGATTTAAAGATGTTGGAATTTTTTGTCCTTGTCCTGAGTCACAAAATGTAGAAATGGCAGAGTAGTCTTTCAGAGAAGGAAGGAGGTACTTAGGTTGAGATAGGCAATAGAAGCAAACTACGTATATGTGCTCAGGCCTTTTGAATATTAAATTTTAATAATTTTAGTAATAGTTACATTCATGCTGCTAGTTTTACAAATACTTGATATTATATATTTAAAGACTGAGATTTAAAAATCATCACTAAAGATTTTCTACTTCGGCTGAGATCTCTTTTCTCTCTACTCTTCTTCTCAATAGTTAGTGAAAATTACTTCCTCTCACACATAGAGGAATTTTCCATGTGTATCATAGAGGAATTTTCCATGTGTATAAATGACTAGTCCAGTGTCTCTTCTACAGGTTAAATATTTAGCTCAGTCTTACAAAAAGAAATCTAGTTCTGAATATTGTGAAGTTTGTTCTATGAGAAGACAAAAGGTGATCGATATGCAGTATGTAAAACAAAAACTTTCATCAAAATCATCCTTTCACTGGATCATTTTGGAAGGACTTGTGTAGTGATGTGTAGTATAAATTACGTTTTTGAAATATTGAGATATGCTTTCTGCTCGAATTTCTTCATACTGACCTCTGTACAATATTCCACAGGCCTCCATGTAGTGATATAAATGGGGGTAGGAGTAGGGGTGGAGTGGGGAGAAGAATAGGTTTAGAATTGTTAGAACAGAAATGCAGAAAAAAACAATCATTATTCTGGTAAAGAATCTGCCCACCAATGCAGCAGACATAAGAGACGTGAGTTCAATCCCTGGGTTGGGAAGATCCCGTGGAGGAGGGGCCACCCACTCCAATATTCTTGCCTGGAGAATCCCATGGACAGAGGAGACTGGTGGGCTATGGTCCATAGGGTGGCAAAAAGTCAGACAAGTGGCTTAGCATGCATGTACGCACATTCAGTTTTCTAACACTCATAATAAGTATGTGCAGAAAGACATTAATTTTGAGAGACAAATTGTGTTTGAAGGAAATTAATTTTCTAAATTCTTTAAAGCTCATCAACTTATTAGGATGAAGTCAAGAGGAATCATATAATAAACATTCTTCCAAAGTGAAGAGAGGTTATCTCTCCCTGCTATAATCTAAATGCAGAGACACATCGTCCTACGGAGAATGTGGTTATGGCATAAGACATTGACTTTCACATATTTTGACTAAAGCTCTCAGAAAACAGTGTAAAATGAATATATAACTGAGGCTAAAATAATGTCTTAAAATAGAAATGGAAACTTCTAAAAATATCATTTTAAAGTTAATATGTCCTGATATTGTCTATTCTATTTTTTTGAGTAGACTTAATGGCACAATTATCTAAGGTGTATCAACCTGAAGTTTGAGAGACACTGACAGGTGAAGGGAGAAACCTGAAAATCACCACCTCTCAAGGGTGTAGAGAAGAAGGGAGAGAGAAGTAAAATAAATAAAGGAGATGGTGGTGCCGTCTCTCCTTCTGTCTCCTTTAGGAGCTACATTCCACAGAAAGAATGTCTTTAGAAAGATCATGAACTGAATTCCAATAGCAGGGAAGCTATTGTTTTTCATTCTTTTTCCCACTTAATATTCCTAATGAAGGGCACTTGCCAGGCTGTCCAGCTGCATCTTGGTGGTACTGACATCATGGTGAGCCCAGTGGTCCAGCAGCATGGCTAGGGAAAGGAAAGACTAGGTTTAGTTCTCCAGAGGTTACTTTGGATCACATGTAACCTAAAAGGAACCCGGGCATTTTCTTGCACACCCAGCAGGGACACATAGAATCAGAGATCAACCAGTGTACAGGTGCAACATTGATGGAGCTGAAGAGTTTAAGGTAGGACTACAGAGTATTTCAAAGGTTGCTGTCATACAGCACCAGCCAAGATGAATCAAGGTGGCCAAGGACTTCACCAATTCAAGGGGGAGCCAGACCGTGAATTTTACAATATCAGACATTAACATGACAGTGAAGGACAGAACTAATCATACCTTGGAGGACACACCAACTTTATTTTCTAATAGAAAAGGCCCAAAGAGGCAGATAGCAAGGCCTGTCTCATACACACCTTCTAAGGCTCCCATGAGTACATCCTTTTAGGAAAATTGAAATTTAGAACCATTGCTGGGAGAGAATTTGGGTAGTGTAGTTTTTAGCTTTCCATTATAAGTGAGTGAAATGAAAGTGCTGAACCTCTAAAATGCAGACAGCAAATTAACTATACTAGTAATATTAATAATGATAAAAACTCCAAAGTATAACAGATTAAATGCCCATCAAAAAAGAAGCTTTTGGATCAATCATAGCATTTCTGCCTAATAAAGTTATTGAAAAATAGTGGTGATTCATAAGTATAAGAAGCACTTATTCAATTCATTCTTCCAACAAATATTTACTGTGTTTCACTCTATAACATACATTATTAAATGGGAAAGGCTTAAAATAAGTCATATCACATGACCTCATATATAATTTAAAAGTCAGAATATATGCATGTATATGTCAGCTGTACCTTCCACCGATTATCTCCTTTAATCATCCAGACAATCTTATCATTTCCACTTTACAGATGAGATAGATGAGGCATAAACATATTGAGTAATTAGTCCAGTGAGAATTACTTGGCCCATGGGGAATAAAGCCAAGGTTTAAATTTGGACACTCTGACCACAGAATGGGAAATTATAATAATCTAAAGTCATAGATAGCCTGTACTGCTTTGAGTTATTCAAAGACCGTCTCACAGACATTAATTTGGATAATCTGGTATAATTCTGTAGATAACCATTTTGGAGTTTTGACTTTGCTCTCTTTGTTAATAAGGACATATTTTTCAGTATTTCCTAATTAGCAATTTCAAGGACAGTATTAAATCTGGATACAAGAAGAGAGCTTCCCTGATGGCTCAGCAGGTAAAGAATCTGATTGGAATGCAGGAGACACGGGAGACTCGGGTTCAATCCTTGAGTCAGGAAGATCCCCTGAAATGCAAGCTTCTCATCTTTACCCTATAAAATCATTGGTTCAAAAAATGGTGCTAATGTGATCTATAAGTAAATACACAACTTATATCACAATGTTTGCTACACAACTTTCAAATAACCACTATTTGGTAAATACACAATTACCATATCCTATTTAACTGCTTTATTGAGATATAGTTGATAAATATGCTTTCCTTTATTTTAGTTATTTAGAAAAAGAGAAAATTTTATTTCAGATCCGTTTAACTTTGTTGCTTTTTTTTTTTTTAATTTTATTGTGAGATTTATAGTACCCTGGAGTCAAATGATGTGTCTTTTTCTCAAATCTAATAGTTTATGCTCTTGGAGTATATTATTACTGATAATTACCATCTGAATTGCTACTTTTATTCAGGCATCTGTAAAAATGTTGTGAAAAAAGCGACATTTATCCCTGACTATGGGTACTAGCGATGTCTTTGGTCTTCTTTTCCTTTATACACTCTCTCTTTCCAGAAGCTCATTTATTGTCATGAGAGTAGCCTGATGCTTTGATTTCTCACTGGTTTCTACATTTCTAACTTGTTTTACACAAGAGTTCAGGAGTCACATTCCTATATCTGTAGCTGCCATGTAGGATCCAGAGGACAGAGAGCATCTTCTGTACTATATTTTGCTGCATCCCAGCTGTCATGATGTGTGTCTAATGCACAGTAAGAACTAAATAAATATTTGTCAAATAAAATTTAAAAATGAATGTAGCCTCTGAGTAAATATTGCCATTTTATTCATTGAAGTAAAAACTGTACTCAGTATCTGCTTTGTACTAGGTTTCATGCTAAACTCTAAAAACACAAATATAGGTAATACACAGCCTATTCATGTTCTAAATACACAGCCTTTTCATAAAGGAGTTCAATTGGAGATACTAAATCTCTAAAAAGTAAATCTAATTAGATATTAATATCTTTTATGTTAGGAAAGTAATTTGGTTGACTATAGCTTAATTCGTTGTGTCAAATATTACTTAATCGATCAAAACTGTGTCAAGAGTTTCCTTAAAATCTCCTTCCTATAGAATGGGGTTTGAGGTCTCCCTTTATTATTTGTCTCACATGAATGATAACACAGACTTGAAAGATGAGGCCAAATTCAGTTATCAGAGCCTCATCGGGAGTAGACGGAGGGGAAATGAGATTCCCCAGGGAATGGGTGGAGGCGATGAGGTAGCACATTAAAATTCGTAGGCTTGGTTGGTTACCCATGCTGTTAGGGAAGGGGTTAGCAGAAACAGCAAGCAGCTAAAAAGAACTAGATCAAGATCAGAGGAAAAGAAGAAAAGGATCATGTTTCCTTGTTGTTTCCTTAGATCTCCTAAGGAAACAAATATTTGTTTCCAAATATTTGTTCTCTTTTTCTGAGCCGAAATCAACCTGTATTTCTTCCTCCTTCAATTCTTCGTCTCATCTCAAGTTTCACATTATCTGAGCTTAAGCATGCTTATGTTGGTTTGAAAGATCTACACAGCTGTATTTCTCTGGCATTCTTGTTATTTAGATGAGTGAACTGTATCATATATTTGTTTGTCCTTAACAAAAATTTTCAATTTCTTTCTTACTTCTATGAAGCTCTTATTTTTTTCTTAAATATTTGCTTCCATTTCACTCTAGATTAAAATATATATATGTTTATACTTTTAGTATTTGTGAACCTAACATGTAATATCTAGTCAACTATAATATAACTTTCTTTTCAAATATAAATATTTTAGATCTTGACACTTTGATTCTTGGAGTATATCATATTCCACTGAAGAATGTACTTTAAACTACCATCTCAGGTAAGCTTCTGGCAGAACCCACTTTTTTTTTTTCCTCCCCACCATTCTTGTTCCTCTTAACCTGCAACAACTCACTCCTTGCCCTAAGTGATTACTCAATAATTATTTTGTGGGAGGCTGGAAAGATTGCCTGAGGCCTTTCTACCTACAAGTCTGGCCTTGATGCTAACCTGGAGTGTGGGGTAAAGGAGGGGTGAACTGAATCTGTTCCTGGTGACTCAGGAGTTTAGTGAGCTGAAAGTGTTGGATGTGTGAAACTATTTGAAGGTAAGTATTGAAAAGAAGCACTTCCGAATCAGTGAGAACTGTGTGAAACATACACCATCTTATTCAGCCAATCACAGAAGATGAAAGATGTCCCAGCAGTACTGAAGAATAATTTAGGCTTTAGTGAGATAGTTCTCAGACAAACATATGTCCAAGCTCAAATTTTGTGTAGCAACTGAATGAGCCAGGGTTATTGCAATTGTTACCATCTCTCTTCTTATTTTCCAACATATTCACCTATCAGAAACTTGAGTTTATGGAGTTTTCTATTACTATGTTATACAAAATGAGATGCATATTTAATGACATGAGAAATTCTGTAGTGGTCAAAAATAAGAAATCCAGATAGCAAAGGCCTTGAGGTAAAAACAAACAAAAAAATCTCAGCTATGTATACATAAATTGAAAGAATGCTCAATTAGAACAAAATGCCAGTTCTGGCTTCTAAAACTAGGTTACTTCTTAAATGCAAGGGCTATGTTAATAATTATGACAAGCAATCTAATTAGATAACATCATTGGAGTTTAGAAAAACTGAAATAAATCTCATTACAAAGGGATGAAAATATTTCGGATCACACTATTTGGTGGAGTATATTCGCAAGCAACTATTTGATGGTAAGCTTTTAGGAAATAAGCTAGCAAGAGGACAGGTAGAGATAAACAAGAAAAGTAAGGAAACTGAGAAAACACGGGTTAAAAATGAGACATTTCAACAGGGTCAAAATATTAAGATGGTGAAGAATGTGATAAAAAATGTATAACACAAGGTTCACGTGCTTAAAATAAAAGTGAATTTACTTGAGTAGTTTTCAGTTCAGTTCAGTTCACTCAGTCGTGTCCGACCCCATGAGTCGCAGCACGCCAGGCCTCCCTGTCCATCACCAGCTCCCCGAGTTCACCCAGACTCACGTCCATCGATCGGTGATGCCATCCAGCCGTCTCATCCTCTGTCGTCTCCTTCTCCTCCTGCCCCCAATCCCTCCCAGCATCAGGGTTTTTTCCAGTGAGTCAACTCTTCGCACCAGGCGGCCAAAGCATTGGAGTTTCAGCCTCAGCATCAGTCCTTATCAGTAAATGGTTAAAATAACAACGATGTCACTTTTTTTCTTAACTGTCCTAAATTTCTAGACTCAAATAAGCAAGTGCTCTGAACCCAAACTTAATATTATCTATTTAAAAGACTCTAACTTAACATTAGGAGATACCAGACTCTATAATTAACGTCCATAAACCATTAGCATAAGCTTGTTCTGTACTGGTTTATAGGATTTGAATATCTATGACACTGTCTATATCCTTCTGGTCCTATAAATTTTTGTCTGGGACATAATTGCCTGACTCCCCAAAATTCTTTCTCATATTTAATTACATGTATGTGTAAATTTTTGTGTTGTATAATTGAATATAGTGAAGGCTGCCATATTTGCAATGGATGTCTGTTCACAATGAATATCTACAACTAAAATGAAAATTTCCTTAGCTCCAGAAAACCAAAAAAACAGGAAAAAAAAATCACTTAGAAAAGACTTAAAATTAAGTGGTAAGTAGGATGTCAAGACAGAAAGAATAAAGCAAAATCTTCATCTTAGAAGTGTACAGGTTTTTTTCGCCTCATGTATATTTGTTTCTGTTTAAAGTTTTTAGCATCATATTTATGAAAGGAATTAATGCAGATTTTTCAATTTTTTTAATCTACAATATCCTTTTTACAAGAAACTGAATCAGCTGGAGAGTTAAACTTTTTCTATATCAAACACTGCAGAGGAACCTAAGTATAAAAAGTGAAAACAGTAATGTGGTATAATCAAGAAAACCTGGAGAAGAATCATGGCAAGCACAAACTGATTATAGACTTTAGTCTTATCTGTTGTGACATTTGGGGAACAAAGATTTAGAAGTGTGCGTCAGGGAAGTGTTCACATGCTATCCTATTTTTGTGGTCCTATTTTTATTAGTTTCATTGGGGATTTGCGTATATTCTTAAAATTATTTCACAGTTCATTGACAATTTTCAAGCAACTCTGGGAACTCAGCCTCTATTTAGGATGAATGTAAAACAGTGAAAGGCGAATGCATTGGACAGGAATTGCATTTCCTAAGATCTCAGCCTCAGAAGAGCCACAGCCCACAGAAGAGCCTGAGGCTAGTCACAACCTCAGTGTGACAGTTTCCTCACCAGGGAAATGGGACAGCGACATTTCTCTATCTGCTAGAAGTGTTAGGAGAACTAATTAATGTTTAGAAAGGATTTTGAGATTCTTGGATGAAAGGTACACAGTAAGCGCAAAGTGTTATTATGATTATTTAATAGTTATGATTACTGAGTCATTAAATGTACACTGGTCTGCTGTCCTGCAAAGTCTTGTCTGGATGGGCACTGTGGATAACAGAAAATGGATTAAAAGAAATAACTTTAATGACTTTTAATTTGGTTTACAGTAAAACATGGGTGGGCAGGTTTCTTTTTATGTATTTCAATTCTTCCTTATTTAAATTTACCTTTTGTTTTTCAGTTCGAATGACGAAGTCTTATTTAATAGATGGAAGGTACTAAACAGTTCCTTTTATCCTGAAGAGTCGTGAAGACTCTTAGGCTTATTCCACAAACTGCTAGAACAGTATAAGTGTAGTCTGCACCAGCTACCTTCAGAAGTGAACCTTTTGCTTGTGGAACAACATTGAAGAAAGAGGTTTGAAGAATTTAGTAACCTGTATTCTCAGTAAGCTTTCCCTGCTTTATCCAGCTTTTAACCAAGACTCTGCTTGACCTGCTGGAAACAAAGTCAGGCAGATTTAACAGAGCAGCATGTTGTGGGCATTGCAGGAGTCAAAAGTAAGAATGTTAACAGAAGATCTTTACAGAAGAGAAAATTGGTATGGAGTAATCAAAATGAGTCAAAAACGCATCCGTACATCCTTTTAGATTTTTAAATATTATATATTTACTTATTTGGCTACACTGGGTCTTAATTGTGGCATGTGCTATCTTCAATCTTTGTTGTAGCATGCAGGGTTTTTTAGTTGCAGCAATCAGGATCTAGTCTCCTGACCAGGGATCAAACGCAGACTCCCTGCACTGGGAGCATGGAGTCTTAGCCACTGGACTCCCAAGGAAGTCCCTGCATTTCGATTTTTAAAAATCCAGTAGTGAGGGACTTCCCTGGTGGCTCAGTGGTAACGAAACCACCTGTGAATGCAGGAGACATGGCTTCAAGCCCAGGTCCGGGAATATCACATATGCTGTGGAACAATTGAGCCCCTGTGCCACAATCACTGAGCCTGTGCTACAGAGCCCAGGACCCACAACTACTGAGTCCATGTGCTGCAACTACTGAAGCTTGCACGCCCTAAAGCCCATGTTCCACAAGAGAAGTCACAGCAGTAAGCAGCCCATGTACCACAGCTAGAGAACAGGCCCAATCACCACAGCAGCAAAGACCCAGCAGAGTCAAAAACAAATACATACATTTAAAAAAATATTTAAAAAGTCCAGTAGTGAGGAATGGAGGGAACATAAAGAAATACACAGAAACTGATGTCCACATATAAATTTTTAAGTCAAGTGTATTCTCTGTGGTGGAACAAAGTATTTCAAATTTTAATCATTTGGGTTTCTTGAATCCTCCATGTATCATGTGTTTCTTTCTCATGAATCAACATTACATAATAAGACACAGAGGGATAAAGAATATGTATGAAAAATATTTTTAAATCAGAATCTGATTGTATCTTTATATTTTGTATATCTGAGTCTGATTGAAAATAGAAACCTGTTTCATTTAATTTGTGTCTCATCTGTGTACCACAAGCAAAATATAAAATCCAGGCATTTTTAGAAATCATAAGAATTATAATATTGAGTCCCAATTAAGTATTAAAAATTTATTTGATTAGTGAGAAATAGTCACTGCTGACAAGAAAGTTAAGAAGTTCAGTTTAAATGTGGAAAACTGAGGTCGTTCATCACAGATGCAAAGATTACAATAAAAGAAATACAATAGGAGATCTCAATAGTTTGTTTAAATTAAAAAGAGAAACTGAGCTCTGTTTCTATGCATCAGGAGAATTGATGCTGTGAACTCTGCAAGTGAGGGTCATTACATTACGTTTGGGGAAAGTGATCAAGATTATAAATTTTCTTCATGCCTGTGTCCTCCAGCATTACCAATTTATGGGATATCTGGAAGAAACTGAAGCAGGGAACAGAGATCTGGTTTGCTTTAATGCAAGCAGATGACCAGGTCATGAACGCTCTTTGAGAAGATAATGAAATCATTAGTCATTCAGTCATGTCTGACTCTTCGCGACTCCATGGATTGTAGCCCCACCAGACTCCTCTGTCCATGGAATTCTCCAGGCAAGAATACTGGAGTGGGTTGCCAAAGCCTTCTGCAGGGGATCTTCCTAATCCAGGGATACAACCTGGGTCTCCCACATCACAGGCAGACTACCATCTGAGCCACCAGGGAAGCTCCTTCAGAAGATGTACTTGTCGCTTCTTTTTTTTTTTTTTGCATAAAAGCTAACAATTCTCCTATAAAAATGGAAGCCTGTGTAAATAAAAACACAATTACTTCCCACAGTTGTTATGAGGATAGGACGAGATAGTACACTTAATGCATTTAGCATTGTGTTGGCATGTATTGATAGTAAGAACTCAATAAACGTAAAAGTATTATTATTCTATGAAAATTGAATTTGATGTATGGACGGGATGAGGACTGTGGGCTTCTGCCCAATTTACGGGCATGTTCCAGTGATCCCAGCCATTTAAAGGTAATAGAATATGCTGTCTCAAGAAGCAATAACATCTCCATCCCAGGAGAATTTCCAGCCTAGGCTGGAGCCTAGGTTACCTGGCAATGCTTTAACCTAGAATTCACATTTTAAATGGGCAAATAAATGATTGTTCCCAAATTGAAATTAATATTTTCATTTGTCTGGAGATTCTTTGATGCCAAAGTTCCCCATTATATTATATCTAGATATTGAGTGAAGTCACTCAGTCATGCCTGACTCTTTGCGACCCCATGGATAGTAGCCTGCACCAAGCTCCTCCGTCCATGGGATTTTCAAGGCAAGAAGTACTGGGGTGGGTTGCCATTTCCTTCTCCAGGGAATCTTCCCAACCCAGGGATTGAACCCAGGTCTCTCACATTGTAGACAGACACTTTACTGTCTGAGCCACCAGGGAAGTCTAGCAATTTTTAAAAACTGAATTATATCTCTGCTGGCTATCTAATTTTATTAATACATATGGTAATGTGTATATTTCAATACTGTATGAGGTAGGGAGGTCAAATCTGGTGTTCTGTGACAATCTAGAGGGGTAGGATGGGCTGAAACGTGGGAGGGAGGTTCTAGAGGGAGGACACATATGTATACCTATGGCTGATTCATGTTGATATATGGCAGAAACCAACACAATATTGTAAAGCAATTATCTTCCAATTAAAAATAAATAAGTTAATTAAAAATTGAAGATAGTTGACTTACAATGTTGTATTAGTTCTGTCTCTTATACACATCTNAAGTCCATGACTACTCAATTTCAGATCCATCACTTCCCTTCTGACCTATAAAGAATGGTCATAAAGAGGTCTATTTTTGCAAAAATATTAAAGGTTTCTTTGGGTATCTCTTGGATCTCTATTTTCTTTTGATATTCGTATCATTCTGTTTTGAGGCATTGTTTTAGTTGTTATGTCTGCATAACAAATTACCCCCAAAACTTAGTACCTTAAAATAACAACACCTAGCTTTTTCACACGGAGAAGGTGATGGCACCCCACTCCAGTACTCTTGCCAGGAAAATCCCATGGGCAGAGGAGCCTGGTAGGCTGCAGTCCATGGGGTCGCAAGAGTTGGACATGACTGAGCGACTTCACTTTCATGCATTGGAGAAGGAAATGGCAACCCACTCCAGTGTTCTTGCCTGGAGAATCCCAGGGACAGGGGAGCCTGCTGGGCTGCCGGTCACACAGAGTCAGACACGACTGAAGCGACGCAGCAGCAGCAGCTTGTTCACAAATGGGCAACTTATGTAGAGTTCAGTGGGAAGAGCTTGTCACTCTTCACCTGTCATCAGCTGGAGCCGTCTGGGGGCCGAGATCATCTGCCAGCCTGCTCATTCATATGTGTGGCACCTGGGCTGGAAACACTCGGCTGGAAGCCCAAACAGCAAGGGCTCCTCAGGTTTTTTCTCACTCACCCTGATCTCACCACATGTCTTTGTAGCACAGTGGCTTCAGATAGCTGAATTACATACATGAAACCTCAAGGTCCCTAAGAGAAGGCAGAAGCCATATCATTTTTCATAACCTAGCCTGGGAAGTGACACAGCATCTCTTTTGCCTCACTACATTCCTTAGGCAAACCTCTACAGCCAGCCCATTTTCAAGGGGAGAAGATTTAGGCTCTACCTTTTTAAGAGGTGTGTCAAAGAATTTGTGAACATGCTTTTAAATTACCAAAACCATCTATCATGTCTTCCTTGTTGATTTTCTATTCTGATTGCAGCCTGGTTCAATTCTGTCAGGTCTATATGTAATTGTTTCTGTGTAAATTTGGTATGTTGGATCCATGAAGGCTGGGATTTTTATCTGATTTATTCCGGACTAGTCTGCAATACCTAGTACCTGCTACGTGGGAGGTGCCCAATAAATACTTGCTGACTTGACAGTTCTACAATATCAGTTTTGTTACCTTCATGTTCATGAAATCCTGCATTCTTTATGAGATTTGCAATCTTACCCTGCAACTGTTTTTTTATATATATAATATTGTCTGAAGTTAACAAGGCAATCATCAAGAGACTAGTTTCAAATGATGTTAATAAGATGAGCAGAGATAGAATCTAGTATTACCCAAGGAAGGTCATGTACACACTGCTATATTTAAAATGTATAACCAACAAAAATCTACTGTATAGCACTTGGAATTCTGCTCAATGTTATATGGCAGCTGGATGGGAGGAGGGTTTGGGGGAGAATGCATACATTTATGCGTACAGTTGAGTCCCTTCACGGTTCACCTGAAACCATCACAACATTGTTAATCAGCTATACCCCAATACAAAATGTTTTTGGTATTAAAAAAATAAAAATAAAATTTTTAAAAAGAAGCTAATATTACCCAAGGATATTGAAATGGGATTAATATTATAAGCACTTCATTTGTAGGGGAGCAAAAGGAGCTCTGTCTCCTGCAGGAAAGCTCATAACTGCAAAGGCCCAGATAGGTGAAGGTGAAGTCATTCAGTCGTGTCCGACTCTCCGCAGCCCCATGGACGGTAGCCTACCAGGCTTCTCCGTCCATGGGATTCTCCAGGCAAGAATACTGGAGTGGTTTACCATTTCCTTCTCCAGGCGATCTTCCCAACCCAGGGATTGAACCCAGGTCTCCTGCATTGGAGGCAGATGCTTTAACCTCTGAGCCACCAGGGAGGCAAAGGCCCAGATAATGAAGACTTAAGTAACAAGGACTCCCATATTACCTTTGAACAAATCAAAATCTCTCCCAGCTTCAGGTTTTTCAGTTGTAAAAGGGTATTATACCTCATCTTTATGATTTTAGAACTTGGAATTTTAGGCCCAGGCCATAAATATAGATATTTAGCATCATGATGACAAACTTATAATTAATAACACTGGATAGCACATTCTCTGAATTCAAACTATATAACAAAACTATAACAATCAAAACAACATGGTATTGGCAGTCTCATAGATCAGTGAAACTACATAGGGAACCCAGAAATAAACCCATAATAAACATGATCAATTAATTTATAACAAAGGAGCCAAGAACATACAATGTTCTTTTCAATAAATGATATTGGGGAAACTGGACAACCACAAGCAAAAGAACAAAATTAGACCACTGTCTTACACCATGTTTTTCCAGTAATCTTGTACGGATGTGATAGTTGGACTATAAAGAAGGCTGAGTGGCAAAGAATTGATGCTTTCCAACTGTGCTGCTGGAGAAGACTCTTGAGAGTCCCTTGGACTGGAAGGAGATCAAACCTGTCAATCCTAAAGGAAAACAACCCTGAATATTCATTGGAAGGACTGATGTTGAAGCTGAAGCTCCAATCTTTCGGCCCCCTGATGCAAAAAGCCAACTCACTGGAAAAGACCCTGATGCTGGGAAAGATTGAGGGCAAAAGTAAAAGAAGGCAGCAAAGGATGAGATGGTAGGATAGCATCACGGACTCAGTGGACAAGAGTCTGAGCGAACTCCAGGAGATAATGAAGGACAGGAAACCGTGGCATGCTGCAGTTCATGGGGTCACAAAGAGTCGGACACAACTGAACAACAACAAATTTTACATAATGCACAAAAATTAACTCAAAATGGATTGAAGATTTGAATGTAAGATCTAAAACCATAAACTTTTAGAAGAAAACAGAGGCAATACATTCCTTGACATCAGTCTTGGCATTGACTTTTTGGATCTGACACCAAATACAAAAATAAACAAGTGGGACTATATAAAATTAAAAGCTTCTGCATAGCAAAGGAAACCATCAAAAAAATGAATAGACAATTTACTGAATGGGAGAAAATATCTGCAAATAATATAACTGATAAGGAATTATACCCAAAATATATAAAGAATTCATTCAACTCAATAGCAAAAAAAAAAAAAAAAATTTAAACATATGCAGAGATTCTGAATAGACAGTTTTCCAGAGAAGACATATAGATGGCAACCTGGTATATGGAAAGATGCTCAACATCACCAATCATCAGGGAAATGCAAATAAAAACCACAATGAACAAAACTACAATGAGGTATCACCTCACATCAGTCAGAATGCTCATCAGCAAAAGTCTATAAACAATAAATGCTGGAGAGGTTATAAAGAAAAGGGAACATTTCTACACTGTTAGTAGGACTACTAATTGGTACAATTACTATGGAGAACAGTACAGAGTTTCCTTTAAAAAGTAGAAATAGACTACCATATGACTTAAAGCTCAACATTCAGAAAACGAAGATCATGGCATCCAGTCCCATCACTTCATGGGAAACAGATGNATAGAAAATTTTTTTCATGATTTATACCCTCGATTGGTTTGGTTTCATTCTATTGTGCTTTTTTTCTTCAATGTTGCTATGACTGGATACTTTCTTATATTGTGAGGATCAAGAAAACTCAAACAAAAAAGGTGAGTTTATTAATTACAGTAGTTGGAAGTACAGAGTTAGGGTAGGCTCCATGGTTGGCAGATTTAGTGGTGACTTTTTCTTTCTTTCTTCTCTGCTCTCCAGGATACCTGCTTCAACTCAAGTCTCCTGTCCAACAGGACTGCTAAATGTGCCAGGAACAATCAGGACCACATCTCCCCACTGCCACCTGTAGACAGAGAGAGTCTGTACTTTTGTCTAAGCATCCCAAATGAGAATGCCAAGATTCTTTGTACCCCTAAAGTCCATGCTTACCACCTCTGCACATATGACAGTGACTAGGAGACTAGAAGAATGCACTGAACTCTCTTAGGGCAACTGAGTGCTGGGGGCAATCAGTATTTTCCAAGGTACCTCGACCACTCTACTGAGATAATTCTTGGAAGGGGGGAGGGAAACATGAAGGAATGTGTGCAGATTCATCAACATATGACTCATTCTCATATCTTATGAGTTAAATGCAGAAATATTTTTAAAATTATTTAAAATTACATTGGGAAGTATGAGACAATTATGATCTCAGGTGGAATATTCCAACTACATAGCTCTTACTTTACTACTTACAAAGCTTGGCCATACAAACTTTTAATTGTCTAATATAGAAATCTAGGAAGATAGTGATAACATTTGGATAAAGAATGACATACAGATCAGAAGAATGATTCATATATTTTCCTGTTGCCATAGGATAAGAAAATAAGATGCTTGAGAAAGCAGAATTTATCTCAACAAGAAAATATTGCATTTATTCAATCAGTGATCTCAATCTTTATTTCTAGAATTGGAACAGTTTCTCCTAATAAAGTGGAATAAAGNATATCTGTGAGACAATTTTGATTTTATAAATAAGTTCATTGGTATAATTTTTTTATATCCCACATATACGTGATGTCAAATCATGTCTAGTATTTTTTTTTTAAGTAAGTTGCTTTGAAGTCATGTCAGTTAGATAGTGATGTTTTTTGCACATTAAATAAAGTTGAAAAGCATTTTTAAAAGAGAAAGAGAGAGACAATCTATCCTGACCAAAGCACATATTGCATCATCTGGCCCTTCATGAACCTGCATCTGGCTTCTATTCATTCCTGCTGGCCATCCCACATAGATTCTCATTGTTGGGAAAAACTAGAAGCATTTATAATTGAATTTATGCATCATGTTTGGTTGTATCCGTGGTTATTAGTGTAAAACATAAGCACTATAAACTTTACCATTTAACCATGGTTCATTGTACACTTTAGCGGCATTAAGTACATTTACAACATTGTGCAACAATTCATCCATCTCAAAACTTTTTCATCTCCTTAAACAGAGATGCTTTCCTATTAAACAGTAACATCCCAGGCCAGACATGGAACAACGGACTGGTTCAAAATTAGCAAAGGAGTACATCAAAGCTGCATATTGTCACCCTGTTTATTTAACTTATATGCAGAGCATATAATGTGAAATGCTGGGTTGGATGAAGCACAAGCTGGAATCAAGATTGACAAGAGAAATATCAGTAACCTCAGATATGCAGGTGACACCATCCTTACAGTAGAAAGTAAAGAGGAACTAAAGAATCTCCTGATGAAGGTGAAGGAGAAGCTGGCTTAAAACTCAACATTCAAAAAAAGGAAGATACTAGGTATTAATTGCATAAGGGTAAATTTGCCTAAACCACTTTGGATCTGCCGTTGTGTTTCTCCCTTAATGCATGTTTTTTGAAAGTTAATAAGCTATTGTTACTCATTGTTCATTTTGACCAAAAAAATCATAAAGCCTGTTTTCAAAAAGATTTATCATTTGACCACATTTTGCAAAGCATGAGTATTCTTTTTCTAATTCTTATCTTGTCATAGAAAAATTTTTTCATGATTTATACCCTCGATTGGTTTGGTTTCATTCTATTGTGCTTTTTTTCTTCAATGTTGCTGTGACTGGATACTTTCTTATATTGTGAGGATCAAGAAAACTCAAACAAAAAAGGTGAGTTTATTAGCTACAGTAGTTGGAAGTACAGAGTTAGGGTAGGCTCCATGGTTGGCAGATTTAGTGGTGACTTTTTCTTTCTTTCTTCTCTGCTCTCCAGGATACCTGTTTCAACTCAAGTCTCCTTTCCAACAGGACTGCTAAATGTGCCAGGAACAATCAGGACCACATCTCCCCACTGCCACCTGTAGACAGAGAGAGTCTGTACTTTTGTCTAAGCATCCCAAATGAGAATGCCAAGATTCTTTCTACCCCTAAAGTCCATGCTTACCACCTCTGCACATATGACAGTGACTAGGAGACTAGAAGAATGCACTGAACTCTCTTAGGGCAACTGAATGCTGGGGGCAATCAGTATTTTCCAAGGTACTTCGACCACTCTACTGAGATAATTCTTGGAAGGGGGGAGGGAAACATGAAGGAATGTGTGCAGATCCATCAACATATGACTCATTCTCATATCCTATGAGTTAAATACAGAAATATTTTTTAAATTATTTAAAATCACATTGGGAAGTATGAGACAATTATGATCTCAGGTGGAATATTCCAACTACATAGCTCTTCCTTTACTACTTACAAAGCTTGGCCAACTTTTAATTGTCTAATGTAGAAATCTAGGAAGATAGTGATAACATTTGGATAAAGGATGATATACAGATCAGAAGAATGACTCATATATTTTCCTGTTGCCATAGGATAAGAAAATAAGATGCTTGAGAAAGCAGAATTTATCTCTACAAAGAAATATTGCATCTATTCAATCAGTGATCTCAATCTTTATTTCTAGAATTGGAACAGTTTCTCCTAATAAAGTGGAATAAAGAAAAATAAATTGCGAATTCATGAAAGTTATTCTGGTTGATTTAAAGTAGAAAATCCAAATTAACCTCTCACTCTTATTCTCCTCCTTCCAACAATTACATTATTCTCTGCTTATTTTTGCAATTAAGATAGGAAGAGGACTAGTAGAAAATTCAGGGTACAAGAAAAAGTCTGGACTCTCAAAATTTTTAGAGTATGTCTTTGGAAAAGTCACTTAGGATAGAATTTCTTTTCCCAATTTCAAGGAAGCAGGTCCTTAGGCTAATTTCAAAATTCATCCATTTGGTTAAAACATCAAAACCTCAGAATTACATTTACATATATACCTCCAACTCCATCTCTGTCATTACAGAAAACCAAGTACCCAGGTCAACCTTCGAAAAGAACTAAAACTTCTGGATAAGTAATTTTTAAAAATCTTCTTAAACACAGCCACTAGTTGGTAAGAAAGTAAGATATTCTGAGACCAAGAAATAAATGAAAAAGGGAAATTCAGGGCAGGCGCAGAACACTAAAATCTGTCTTATTCTGTGAGCATTTAAACACACAGATAAATTGTAGCTTCAGATTTATTGACCATGCTTTCTTTACCCTCTTTTCCTTTCCTTTGCTACTTGTGGAACATGCCAAGGCTGAAAAACGAGGAGTCAAGAAAGCGGTGATGTCAAGAAATATCAGAAACTGGTGGGGGTGAGGTTGGAGTTTGGCTCAGGAGGTGGAGTTGTGGTTGGCTGAGTAGTCAACAGAGGAGATAGTGGCAAGACCGTAATCTGAGAACACAACAGAAAGGCCAAGATCATGAAGACAGCTAGCACGTTGCGGGTATCAGTTACATACAAGAAGATCAGACAAGCAAGTAAATAACACTGAGGGTAATGGAAGTCAGATTTCTTATTATCAGAACAGAGAGTGGGGAAACTAAGCCAGATTTAGCACAATGTTATTACTGGAATAAGAATGGAAACACATAAACTCGCAGGATAGATAAACGACAGACAGATAGATACTTAAATAGATACAAAGATATATAGATATATAATATACAGATACATAGATACATATATAAATATCAGGACATTAGAAATAGATAGAAATAGATATATAAACATAAATCTAAGTTTTGGCCACAGCAATCAGAGCAGAAAAAGAAATAAAAGGAATCCAAACTGGAAAAGAAGNGCATGACATTGTCAAGGTCAATCCATGTTGCCACAAATGGCAGGATGTCCTTTCTTATGGCTGAATAACTTTTCTATATATTGCATCTTCTTTATTCATTCATCTGTTGAGAACAGGTTCATGATATATTGTGAATAATAATATATTCCAATATGCTATAATGGACAAGCAAGTACAGATATCTCTTTGATATCCTGTTTTCATTTCTCTTGGACATATACTCAGAAATGAGATTCCTACATGATATGGTAGTTCTTTCTTTTTTCCTAGAGGAAACTCCACATTGTTTTCTGTAGATAGTGGCTGCACTAATTTAAATTCCCACCAAGAGTGCAAAAGTTTTCCCTTTTCTCCACATCCTTGCCCACACTTGTTATCTCTTATCTTTTCGATGATCCTACAGGTATAAGGTGATGCTGAGCACCTTTACATGTACCTGTTTTTATGTCTTTGGGAAAATGTCTCCTCGGTTTCTCTGGATTTCCCTAGTGGTCCAATGGTTATGATTCCACACTCTGAGTGCAGGAGGCTCAGTTCAATCCCTGATCAGGGAACTAGATCCCACATGCCACAACTGAATTCACAGGCCACAGCTAAAGACTCCACATGCTGCAAAGAAGACTGAAGATCCTGTGTACTGGAGCTAAGGCCTGGCTCAGCCAAATAAATAAATAAATGCCTGGGTCATATGGTAGCTCTACTTTTAGTTTTTTTAAGGAATCTCCATAATATTCTCTGTAGTGGCTGTACCAATTTATATTCCCACCAACAGTGCACAAGGGTTCCATATTCTCCACACCCTATCCAGCTCAAGAGAGAGGATATATATGTATACATATAGCTGATTCTTTTTGTTGCACAGTAGAAAGTAACACAACAGTGTAAAGCAATTATACGTCAATTAAAAAAATTGTTCACTAAAAATAAGATAATGTAAGGGAGAAAATGTAAAAGAAGTAAGTTAATAAATAAAAAAACAATTAATTTTTATTGCTGTTGTTTTGCTACAGAGTTATATGAGTTCTTTGTCTATTTTGGATATTAATCTGTTATCAGATATTAACCCAATTTCAGAGAAGAATGCTTGTTTTAAGAGCCAACACAGGACAACCAATATGATATCATGTTATTTGAAGGCTATCTAGGCAGAAAGCCAGTGAACAGTAACCTTTAGATACTTTGGATATCTTTAGATATGTATAAGGGGAAAGGTGCTTTGTTTACCAGTCCACAGACTCTGCTGGTCCCTGACACAATCATATAGACTAAAGGATGAGTGTAACACACAAGGCATCACACTCCAGGCACAAATGCCAGCAAGGAAAACACTAATTGACAAACGGCATTGCCCTGCTGACCAGTGAAAGCACAGGGCATCATGACAAGAGTCCCCATTCCATTTCTGTTGTCATGAAATCAGAGACAAACAAACACAGACTTAGACTTTAGGAGGGAAACAGGAGAAAGGGGTTATCTGAGAGATTGCACCTGCATATATGAAAGACTGATCTCTAAAGAGACAGTTAAAATCATAGATTTGACTAGATTTTAATCCATATTTGATTTTTTTTAATCCTGCTAACCAGTGTGTGGGAGTTTCAGATGAGGGTGGTGGTAATTGGCAGAAAACAACTAGATTAAATTTAGACAAAATTAGAAGCACTCTCCTTATTCTAAATATCCAAATTGTAGAGTGAGTTAAATTTTGTGACTCCATTAAAAAATAAATGGGGAAAGGAAAAATAATCCTAGTACACTGATCTCATGAAACAGTCTTGGATGTCAGAAAAAATGAGAAGGAAGACAGAACTTTGGTGGGTGGAAATGTACAAATACACCATTAATTTTAGTGTAGGCTGAGTCTTAAAATCTAGAATAACAGCAATTATTATTTAAATTGATTCGTTCATTTAGTTAATGTAGGTTTTAATGGCTACCATGTGCCAGGCTCTATGTTAGGCCCTCGGGATGCAATAATGAGCAAAAAGCCATGGTCCCTGCCTTCATGGAAATTAAAGTTTTGTGGGAGACACAGATATTATCCAATGGTCACACAAATGAATGTAGAATTACAACAGTGATAAAGTGCTTTGAAGGACAGAAGCAGTGAGCTATGAGAATGCATGGTGGAAGAATTGTTTAGGGAGGGGAGTCAACTCTATGAGATACAGGGCTAAAATCTTAAAGAGAGCCTTTAAGACAAAGGAACAAGATGGCCAGGGCAAAAGAAGCATTTTGTGTAAAGAGCATGGCCGAGGCAGAGGAAAAAGAGATGTTGAGGTGTGAGTCCAGGAGAGAGGAGGCACTGTACTCAAGGGGTCCACAGCTGGAGGACAGGCACAGAGGAGAGGTGAAAAGGAGGTGAGAGGGAGGTGGGCCAGGACAGACCAAGCCAGGTGGGCCCTTTAAAGGAAACTGGTTTTATCCAGTTTGAACTGTGACCCTATGGACTGCCATCTGCCAGGCTCCTCTGTCCATGGGGATTCTCTAGGCAAGAATACTGGAGTGAGTTGCCTGCCTTCCTCCAGGGGATTTTCTTGACCCAGGGATCAAACCCAGGTCTCCCGCATTGCAGGTGGGTTCTTTAATGTCTGAGCCACCAGGGAAGCCCAGTTTTATCCTAAGAAGAATGTCAAGCCACTGAGGTGTTTTAAAGGAGTGTATGTGGATCTTAAAAAGATATAAATATTCTTTCTACTTTTAAAACTAACTTCACCTACACGTTTTGCTTTAAGGTGGGAGTTAGGCAACATTTTAGATTATATCTAACTAAGAGTTTTATGTTTACTACTATCAATTACTCAGAATGCTGAGTGTCATCCAGCAACCCAAAGAAAGGGAAGAGTTTGCAGATTTTCTGAGAATGTACTTAAATATTGACTGGCCTGTACCTCACATCATGTGATAATTTCTTTCAACGTTACAACAGTCATGTTCATTTTCTTTCAACTGATTGATTGGTTTGTTTAGTATTGGGCTTGACTAGGAGATTAGACACCCCTTCTAGAGGATTTTTTAGGTTTACTGAATATGTTATTGATATTTAATTGGGCATATATTGAATAATACTCTGTGTGGATGTGTGTCTATGTATGTGGGGAGTGTTAGATTAAGAAGGAGACAGAACTCTTTGAGAAATAGTATCATCTCTTTTCCAGTAATCTGAACCACATAGAAAAACTTCAATTGCATTTAGAAGACTTCTGCTAGCTAATAATATATTACTAAATATAATATTGCCAAACCTCTTTTAATTATAATAATTTGGGGAACAAGTAACTAAACCTTAAAGACAACTTCAGTTCTACCATACTGTGTGTGTGTGTGAGAGAGAGATCTTTATTGCTTTATCTGGTTATAAAGGAAATGCATATTTATACATGCATATATAGATTTATAAATGCCTGCATCACATAAGCAAAACAAAAAGTCAAAGCCATGTCTCCTTCCATGGTGGGGCCAACCTGGGGATAGAGGTGGAGCATGGACCAGAGATGCTTGCTGTTCATAGTAGCTGATAATCAACAAATGGTATCTTTACATTTTTAAGCCACCTTTTTTGACATAGATTCATTAAAATGATGACATCAAAACAGCCAAATCTAAGTTGTTTGTCAGCAGTTTTCCTTGGAATTGTTGTTTAGTCATTAATTTTTGCCTGACTCTGCGACCCCATGGCCTGCAGCATGTCAGGCTCCCCTGTCCTGCTTTACCTCCCAGAGTTTTCTCAAATTCATGTCTATTGAATTGCGATGCTATTTCATCATCTCATCCTCTGCCTCTCCCTTCTTTGCCTTCAGTCTTTCCCAGCATCAAGGTCTTTTTCATCAGGGTCTCTCCCTTGGAGATAATGTGATGAGCATCTGTTGTTGTTCAGTCACTCCTGACTCTGCAACCTCAAGGACTGTAGCACACCAGGCTCCTCTGTTCTCCATAGTCTCCTGGAGTTTGCTCAAATTTATGTCTATTGAGTCAGTGATGGCTATCTAACTATCTCATCCCTCTGCCTCTCTTTTTTCCTTTTGCCTTTAATCTTTCTCAGTGACAGATATACCTAATGGTAAATTATTTTCCTATTTCTTAAAAAAGGTTTTTTTTTTTCCCTTCAATTATGTTTTCTCACTGCTATTTTGATATATTGCCTTTTGATATACTGTCCTGTGTTTTGCAAAACAGGAGACTCATGAGTCTAAAGCCAGTCTGTTCCTGGCCCAATAATTTGAATGCTGGTTAGTGTGTTATAGAGAATGAACTTTTCTGACTTCTCCAGTACCCAATTCAGTTTAAAAGGTCTGCTATCCCAAAATTAGTTTCTAGAGGACAAGATACACTTGGTATCAGAGTAGACTCTGTTTCTGTGATGTATACAAACCATCTTTCTACCACCTATTTTATATGGGTTCCATCTCAGACACACTACTAATTTTCTTCAACCATGGAAAAAATTGTGAAACATTATATATAGTAAATCAATTTTATCTGCTGTTTGTGGTGCCTGTATCCATATAAATTACATTTATTTCTTGGGTAAATTCAAAAGGAATATATATGTATATATAATTTCAGCAAATAACAAAAGTAGGAAAGTGTTGTTGTTTTATTTACTTTGTTTGGTTTTTGGCTGTGCCATGAGATATGTGGAATCTTAGTTTCTGAATCAGGGATCAAACCCATACCCACTGCATTGGAAATATACAGTCTTGACCCCTGGCCCACTAGGAAAATCCCTATTTATTGATACTTTGCTTTGATTTTAAGTCTAGTAGGCTACATATGTGGCTCTAGTATAAGATTAATTATAATTCCTCTAGAAACTCTTATTTGCAGACACCACCGGAAGTTTGAAAATGCTACAGGTGAACGTCCAGGTGGAAGAGATATGTGGGAAGATATGTGGGAAGGAGTATAGAGTAGTCACTCTGGGTACACCACCTTCTAAGCACCTCCTCCTGTTCAACAACCCAGAAGCTCTTCAAAATCCGTATTTTTGGAATTCCTTAAAACTGGATTGTTCTTGTTGTTCAGTCACTAAGTTGTGTCTGACTCTTTGCAACCTCATGAGTTGCAGCATACCAGGCTTCTCTGTCCTTCATTATCTCCTGGAGTTTGCTCAAACTCATGTCCGCTGAGTTAGTGATGCCACCCAACCATCTCATCCTCTGTCACCTTGTCCTCAGTCTTTCCCAAAATTAGTTTAATTTTCTGAATTAGACTACAATATTTTTAAAATTTCCAGAGTTGAGTGGAATCCCCATTTCAATTGGTATTTTGAGGCTTCCAAACATTTATCAGGAGGGTAAAATTGCCTCTCTTAAAAACAGATTTTAAGATTAACTGAAGCAAACAAACATTGCAGAAAGATACAATGGGAAGAGGAGATTAAGATCGTGGACTACGAGGATGTGAAACTCACCTCCCTGCCATGAACACATCAAAAATACATCTATGTGTAGAACAATACTCACAGAAAACTAACTGGAGACTACCAGAAAGAGTCTTGTACAACTAAGGCTGAAAGAAAGATCCACATGGAATTGGGTAGAAAGGGAAGAGATGAGGTCAGGTTGGGATTTATGTTCCAGGGAGAGGACTCAGAGGAACAGCGAGATTACACAGGCAGAGATCCTTTCTGGGAGGTGAGCAGTTTGAGGCAGACATTGGGTGTCCTAATTCTGGTGTCCAACACAGAGAAGAGGAGCACTCTCATCTGGGTGGAGGGCCTGGAACACTAACACGTGGGCTGTGAGAAGCCCGGACTCCACTTGGGAAGAGGCTGCTTGTGCTTACTTGCACCTGAAGCAGGGCAGAGAGGACAGACTGAAACTGAGGGGGCGACTGACTGGTTTCCTGTGACCACCTGGTGCATGCCCCAGCCTGAGCTGAGTGAGCATTCCAGCCCCACTTACTTCATCTTGCTGCCCCACTTTGGAGTGAGGACTGCTCTGACAGAGGAAAGAACTCATGAGCTAGAGGTAGCCAGACCCAAAGTGGTGTCTGAAGAGGGTGAGGGCAGCCATCAGTGTGTTTTACACAGACAGTGCCTCAGAAGCAGCCCAGACATCTCTCTGCAGCCAGATTACTGCAGCCTACTCCCCTCACACACTGACAACACCCATGGATTCCTCTTGCTCCCACACTGCTCCTCTCTGGGGCAAGGAAACCACTACTGGGGTGGGGTGAGAGCCTGCCCAAAGGAAACAGAGACATTTGGACTCAAACCTCAAGGTGTATGCTCCAGCAACTTGGGTCCCTGGTAGGATCATGGTGAGCACTGAGCAGAGAGGAAGCCTGGCCCATACCTAGTTCTGGCTTTAACCCCTCCTTCTCCAGCCCCACCTCCTACCAAGGTGACAGCCTACAGTACATCCTGAAATGATTGTGTTCATGTCAAGTCCATGACTGTACATGGATACTCCTAGGTAAGGACACCCCTTCAAAATCACATTAGGTAACTGTTTCACTGAATTTCATACAGATAAAGTTAAGCAACATGAGAAGGCAGAGGAATTGCTCTCAACTGAAAGACCTGCAAAAAATATATAAATAATAAAACCAAAACCACAATTTTCCAGATAAAAAATTCACAGCATTCCTAAGAATGCTAACTGAGTTAGGGAACAGAATAGATGAACAACGTGAGAATTTTAATAAAGAACTAGGAAAAAAAAAAAAAGAACCAGTGAGAACTGAAAAATACAATAACTGAAATTAAAAAAAAAAACACTAGAAGGAATTAATAGCAGACTAGGTGATACAGAAAAATGTATAAGTGATAGAATAATGGAAACTACCCAATCAGAACAACAAAAAGAAAAAAAAAATGAAAAGAGTTTAAGAGAGCTCTGGGATAGCATGAAGCATACCAACCACAGGGAACCCCAGAATCAGAAGAGACAGAGAGAGAGAGAGAGAAAGGAATAGAAGATGTATCTGATTAAATTGTGGTTAAAAATTCTCAAACTTGTAGAAGGAAACATATTCAGATACAAAATGAACCCAAACAGACCCACACTGAGACATATCACAATTAAAATGGCAAAAATTAAAAACAAAGAGAGAATTCTGAGGCAGCAAGAGAAATGAAGCCTTCTGAAAATCTAGAGGATGACTCTTTTATTTCTCATATTCCCTGGACTAAAACTGAAGTCAGAGTTGAAGATTTTCCCAAAGTAACTGAAGATCCTCACAGATTTGTTGAGGTGTTTAATCTATTTATTCAAGCTTATCAACCTTGATCCTCCAACTTAACATCAGCTAGATGGTACACTTGTCAGTGGAGGCCAGGGACAGCACTAGATGAAGACCATTAATTGGAAAAGTGCTAAAAATCTCTAGAATTACAACCAGGACACCAGTCTGCTAACATATTATATGATCAGACTTGGGCGATTGCCAGGAAATTTCACCAGCCAATTCCTAGGCCCTTTTGAAAAATTCTTTATTTATTTGGCTGCATCAGGTCTTAGTTGCCTCATGCAGGATCTTCAATGTGATGTGTGCTATCTTTTTAATTACAACCGGTGGAATCTTTAGTTGCAGAATGCAAAGTCTTAGCTGTGGCATGTGGGATCTAGTTCCCTGACGAGGGATTGAACCTGGACCCTGTGCATTGGGAATTCAGAGTCTTAGCCACTGGATTGCCAGGAAAGTCCCTCTGTGTGTGTGTGTGTGTGTGTGTGTGTGTGTGTGTGTGTG